>JAEBUT010000041.1:277810-363034 GCA_020011035.1 Amanita subjunquillea | reverse complement strand
AACTGTTAAAACATTACCCCCTTTGTATTTGCGAGACGTCACATGTTGGCACACTTTTACCATTTTGCTGACGTCTTTCCATGCTTGCATCCTTGCCGTTACTCAAGCCAATTGGGACCCATATGTTCGCCCAAAGGGTTTTTCGCTGCTTTTGCCGTTCTCACGGCTCGGCCATTGGAGATTTCGAAAAAACCGCTCGTTGCAGTTGTTTTGCCTGCGCTAGTGCTGAAATCTCTTTCTTTCCAAATTAGGAGTTGGGAGTGAGGTCGGTTGGGGTGATTGGTGAGCCGGATGCACCAAAAATCTAAAGTGCGGGCGAAAACTCTGTTTGTAGGCAGTGAACAAGTATTTTCAGCGCGGCTGGTCGCTGACATTTTTGGAAGGCATTGCGTTATGGGAGGGGCGCGGAAAACGATGGGGAGATTTGTTTAACCTGGTGGCGCGCGCGGCCGGGGTTGCACTGAGTTTCGCAGGGACTGTTTCGTTGCAGGTTTTCAGGGAAGGGGGTCAGCGAAAAATCGACATCGTCGGATTTGGTGATTGGGTGGTTCAACAAAAGGACCCGAGGGTGGAAGGTTTCCTGGGCGGCGGCGATTTGAAGGGCGAAAAGTAGATCCGATCGGTTTCATCTAACTAATGGCCACTTTTGCGGGTGGGACCAAACAAGGCCGCAAGGGTGAAAGCGGCGACGGTAAGGCGACGAATGGTGGAAGGAAAGACATTTTTTGTTCCAAAAAAAACTGTAAAGGGTAAAGTTGTGTGGTCCAATTGTTGTTCAAGGTCCGTTCTTTTTATCCTTAATTGAATTGGCCTTGGTCGTTCCCAAATTGGACAGTTTCGGAGTTCTCCATTCCCGGGCCCGGATAAGTTGAATTTGTTGGAATTCGCAAACGCTGCTGGGGAAACATATTTCGACGTCTTCAGATTCTTCTGAATTCGTCTAAGCTCGTTTCCTGGGTTAGTGGTTGGAAACTTTGTTTCTCAGCCATCCGATTTTTTCCTGTTTCAGGCGGTTTGAAATTTTCCTGTGGTTGCGCATTACTTCGGGGGTTGGGAATTGGGTATAGTGGGTTCCCACCTGTGCTGTAAAAAATTTGCGGTCTAAAACAAGAAATCGAGGGGGCTCTCCACGTTACTCTTCTATTGAGTTGTTTTGCAGATTGCGTCTGGGGGGAGGTTGTGCCTTGGGTAACCCTTGCCCCGATTTTCCCATTTTTCTTCGCTAGCCGTCACTTATGCTGTTTCTTGCTGAAAAAATCCCCCAATAGGTTACAGGGCCGTTCTTTTTCTCCGGGGGAACGGGGAGGGGGGCCCGCTTTGGTGTATTTTTTACGTTGTTGGTGTGGTTTAAAAGGTCTTGTTGGGGCTGATGGAAGGTTTAAAGGTGAACCCATTTGCACTCTGGGGGGTAGTATGGTACTTCTTTCTTGGATCGGAAATGTAAGAATCCATATTATTCGCGGGAAGATAGTGTGCCATTGGTCGTTGGGAAAATGGGATTCAAACAATGTCCCTGTGAGCGTCGGGGCCTGTCCGTGGTGTGTTTAGGAAAAAGTCTGTGTGGGGGAGTTTTGTACAGGGCAATTAAATTGGGTTTGCTAAGGGTTTTTCGGAAAAAAAAACGAAGTTGCACTAAATCGAGGTTGTTCTTTTAAGGTTGTTGCATCGGAGGATACGGGGATAGGGGGGAAAAACACAACGTTAATGCATTTCGGTTTTCCTTTGAAGCTTTCGTATGTGTTTCGGGGGAAATCTCGTTCCTCGGAGGTTGGAACACAGTCATTTATTAGTTGTATCTGATTGTTTTCGTTTGGAGTAGTTTTGGGCGGTTGTGAATTAGCAGGACATTGGGGTTTTTCATTAGCTGTTTCTGAGGGGCTTCTATGCTTTTTAAACACGGTCGCAGCATTGCTTAGATTGCGCTCGGGTTCCCAGGAGTTGTCGTTCGGACCGTATCCTTTCCATCTAACCAGATATTGATATCCTGCTCCGCGTTTCCGATGTGTGAGAATCGCTTCCACCTCAAACTCTTCTTGTCCGTTTACGAGATCAGGGGGTGGAGTAGTATAATTCGGTCCATGTGTTTCAGTTTCTCTATATGGCATAAGGAGTGATGTGTGAAAGACTGGGTGAATGCGCCATTGTTTCGGTAACTTGAGCCTATACGTTACTGGTCCTAGGACTTGTTCAACCACAAAGGGTCCTTCTCGTTTGGGCGCCAGCTTCCTAGATTGATATGGTATATTGAGGTTTCTATTTTCGAGCCATACTTTATCTCCTTGTATGAATTTGATTGCTTTGTCCCTGACTCGTCGCGCAACCATCTGTCTTGCTAGTTCGTGTGTGGCTAGTGCTTCTTCTCTAGCTTTTCGTAGTTGCTGTAGGCATTCTTCGGCGGCGGGTGTTGTCATTTTTTGTACGGCAGTTGGTAATGCGACGGGGTTTGTTCCATACATGAGTTGGAATGGGGAGGCTCTAACTGAGTCATGATGTCGATTATTGTGAGCAAATTCGGCGATTGGGAGTAGTTGTTTCCATCTATGGGGTTCGTTCGCGCAAAATATTCGAAGGTATACTTCTAGTTCTTGATTAACGCGTTCTGTTTCTCCATCGGTCTGTGGATGATAGGCTGTGCTCATTCTGTGATCGATCCCTAGCGTCTTTCTGATTTCCTGGAAGACTTTAGCCAAAAATTGTGGTCCTCGATCCAAGATGAGTATATCGGGTAGTCCAAAGCGTTTGAATATCTCTGAAATGTAAAGATCGGCTGTTCCTAATGCGTCGATGGTTTTCTTGCAAGGAGTAAGAATTACCCCCTTCGTAAGACCATGGTCCACCGTGACCAGAATCGAATCATATCCATCTGCAATAGGAAGATCTGTAATGAAATCTAACGTGACTTGTTGAAAAGGGCGAGTCGCTTTGGATCCAATAGGTAGGAGAGCTGGCATGTTCGGATGAGTATTCACTTTCATCTGTTGGCAAGTGGCGCAACCTGTAATCCATTCTTTGACGTGTCTGTACATTCCTGGCCACCAGTAATCGCGTTGGAGAAGTTCAAGGGTTTTCATGTGTCCTGGGTGTCCAGAGGTGAGCGATTCATGAACTGTCTTGACGATCTGTGTCCTGAGTGTTCCGTTATCCGGGATGTATGCTCTATCAATGTATCGAATGATTCCATCAACAAACGCCCAGTCCTGGAGTTTGGATTTAATCGGTGGGGCGCGTTGGGTGTCAATTACTTCAATGATTGTTTGTCCAAAGCTGTTGAGTAACATAGCATTCTTAATTTCTTGGGCAAGGTCTGTGGCGATGAGACGGATGAACTTGTTGTCTGGCAACATTGTCACATCGTCTTGGGCATCCTCGCCTTTCATGTGATCAGGTCGGCGAGAAAGGGCATCTGGTTCAAACATTTTAGTGCCAGGTACATGTTCGATTTTCAAGTCGAATTCTGAGAGCATCATGGACCATCGTGCTTGCCGAGGAGTTAACCGTTGGGGTGACCAATAGAATAAAAGATTCTTATGATCGCAGTGAACCACTATAGAATGTGGTGATCCATGAAGTAAATGTCGCCATGCCTGTAGTCCTTTAATGATTGCTAGTAGTTCTCGATCGTAAATCTGGTAGTTCTGCTCTGTAAGCGTCAAGGCATGCGAAATAAATCCACATGGATGAAGCATTCCAGTTGTATCTGCTTGTTTAAGCACCGCTCCAGTAGCTTTATTAGAGGCGTCTGTCTGGAGGATAAATGGTCGAGTGGGGTCGGGCATGCGTAAAACGGGCATGGAGGAGAACTTGTTTTTAAGCTCCTCAAACGCTATCTGACAAGTGGTCGTCCAGTCAAAGAGTAAACCTTTCTTCGTTAGATCTGTCAATGGTTTCGCTATGGCGGCAAAGTTGCCAATAAACCTCCAATAAAAGTTTCCAAATCCAAGAAAGGATCTGACTTGTTTAACCGTTGTTGGTGTTGGCCAGTCACGAATTCCTGCAAGTTTAACAGGATCCATTTGAATGTGTCTGGGTGTAATGATCATGCCAAGAAATTCGACTTCTTGAACGCAGAATTTGCATTTCTTGAGTTTTAAGAATAAGTCATTTTCCTGTAGGCGATTCAAAACACGTTCTGTACGCTCCCACATTTCTTCTTTTGTTTTTGCACAGATCAATATATCGTCCATATAAATGATGAGCCATCCTTCATTTATCATATCTTGGAAGTATTCGTTCATCATCATTTGGAATGTTGACGGGGAGTTGCAAAGACCAAAGAACATGACTGTTGGTTCATATAATCCTCGATTGGTTATGAACGCCGCTTTCCACTCATCACCCTCTTTGATTCGGACATTGTTGTATCCCCAGCGCAGATCAAGTTTGGTAAAATAATTTGCGCCTTCTAGCTTCGTCATTAAATCGGAGACTAGGGGTAATGGATAGGCGTTCTTAATCGTCCATTCATTCAAGTATCGGTAATCCTGGCAAGGTCGAAGTGCGCCGCTTTCCTTTTTAGAAACAAAGAAAAATGGCGATGCTTGTGGTGATTTAGATGGTCGAATGTATCCTTTATCGAGTTGTTCCTTAATCCATTCATCGAGGGTTGATTGTTCCTTTAGTGATAATGGGTAGATTTTGTTGACTTTCGGCATAAATCCTGCTTTGAGTTCAATCGCATGATCCCATGGGCGAGAAGATGGAAAACGCTCTGACACTTTCTTCTCAAAGGTGGCATGCCAAGGCGTGTATTCGGAAGGTAGGACTATTGGCGCTTTGTCTCTTTTTGCTTGGTGTTCAAGTGCCTGTGATGTCGATGTTTTTATCCTGATCCAATATTCGTCTTCTCCCCATTGTCGGTTGTCTAATGCCATGCACCAAATAGGTTTGGTGTCCTCTGAATCATCGTCCATCTGGAGGGTTTTCTTTCGCCAATTGATCGTAGGATTATGTTGTTCTAACCATGGTATTCCAAAGATTATTGCTTGATCTCCTAGATTGGTGATCCATAACCAGTTGTAGTATGTCTTTCCTTCAATAGAGTAGGTAAGACAAGTGCGATGAGTGATTAATCCGTTCTGATTGATTGTTCCGTCGGTGTTCTTGACCCTAATCGGTTGTTTTAAGAGTTCTTTTGGTAGATCCTTCGATATTCGTTCATCAATGAAGTTTCCTTCTGCTCCACAGTCAATGAGAGCAGATATTTCAGCGGGTTTATGGGTCGTTTGCACAGTAATGGAAATTCGTTTGTTATTATTGGAATTTACAATTACAGAGTCGAGTGCTAACTGTTCAATGGTACTGGAGGCGTCAACCGCTTTCTGGCGTCTCCTTCTTAAAAAACCCTCAGATTCGAGCTCCTGGAGGGTTGTTTCGCGTTCTTCTTCTGGAAGATCCTTCAACAGCGCCCTGATGCGTTGGGCAGCTGATTCATTCGAGGTCGTTTCCTCTATTGCTCTGATCGAGCGATTCTGTGGGGGAGGAGGACTTGTAGGATGACGTTTGGGCATTCCCCTTGTTTGGGCAGTCCCTGGATATGTGTCCCTGTGTTCCACATCTGAAACACTTGCCAGTCTTTCGATATTCCTCCTTTTGGGCATCTGAAAGACGTCCTGTGCTCACAGCATTAATTCCCCTTGATCCAGATGCAGAGGGCTTCGTGTTTCGGTTAAATTTGAAACGTCCCTTTGTGTCTCCTGATCCAGATGGTCGGTTCATTAATTTCATGGTCTCCCAAGCATTGTGCAGGCGTTCTGCAGCGTTATAAGCTGTTTCCATGCTGACGACTGCAGGGTTTTTGATGATCTTTGCTGCTACTGATGTAGGGAGTCCTTTACAGAAGTAAATGCGCTGTGCCATGAACCCTGTAATTCCGGTGGAGTGTATGAGCGATCGGAATTTCTGAATATAGGCAGGGATGTCGATATCTCCGCCCACTTTGACTTTATCTAGATCATTCAGGGTCCTAGCTGCGCTATCAGATTCTCCCCAGTCGCTCAAGAATCGTCGTCTGAAGCTGGGGTAGTTTTCCCACAAAAGTGCATATGCGCTTTCTGCTGTTTTTCCTTTGGTCGCTTCTGCTACTTCCAATTCTCCTCAAAGATTGGCTTTCCAATCGTCTAGTTCTTCCCCCTAGGTGAAGGAGAACATACTTGATTCGCTTTTTCGATGTTTCGAAGCACCCTTCATCTAGATCGAATACATCATCAAATGTGTTGATGAAATGTTTCGCTTTAGAGCGCTGTCCTTTGAATTCCTTAATGGAGATTCCCTTTATTCCTTTCGGGGCATCTTCCTTGTCGGTTGACATGTCTTTCTGTTTCGGTTCTGGTGTTTCAGGTTTTGGGTCCTGTGTTCCGGGTTCGTGTTTCGGTTCTGTGCCTTGTTTCGAACTTTCTCCTTGTTTCGATTTGTCTCCAAATGCTAGATCTACCTCGATCTGTTGTTGTTCTCTGTATTTGTTCCACCTGGTGATTGTTTCCTCATCGAATGCGTAGAAGGAATACTCCTTTAGCTCTTCGTTAACTCGGAACTCGTGCCACCAAGTAAGTTCGGGTTCGGTGTTTGGAGGTAGGAACAGTTGATTGTCCTCGTCGTTTTCTTTGTTGTACCAGTGAATCCAAACTTCTCCTGGTAATTCGTCGTTGTGATCTCCTTCCTGGTATTCTCCTTTGAAGAGCTCCTCTGGAACCGGTAGGTTCTTTCTCTTTGTTCCTGAAACGTAGCACCAGACCTTGTGTGTCGTAGAAAAGTAGACTTCTCTTCGATTAAGGTAATACTTCTGTTCGAAGCGAACAGAGTTGTTCAGGGGTCTGATCTGGGAGTTCCTGGTATCAATGATGTCTGGCTAGTGACGATGCACTGAGCGGTTCCTGAGTTCCAACTTGTGTTACGGACGATGCCCTCGTTGTGGTTCGTTCTAAGTCAACAGTGACAAGCAGAGTCTCGGTCTGCTCCCAGCCACTGGACAAAGAGTTCAGACGCTAAGTCAAATGATGACGAAGGTCTTGAGAACGATGAGAGAGAAGAGCGTTCAAGTTGATCGTTGTTGAGAGCAAAACTCGTCTAAGTTGGAACTGGAGTTACTCTACAGTACATGAGGTTTATATACGACCAGGGAACAAAGGAAACCATAAAGGGAATGAAACGATAGCTACCTGAGAAAGGAAATATGAAGGTGGCTATGAAAGGAGATAGCGTCCAAGCTGTACAGTGCACAGTTAAGGGGAAACGATGGGTATGAAACAGTTCGCTGAGACAGGAGGCCGAAACGAAGAGGAAACTGTAACACCACTCCGCAATGAAAGGAGCAGGCAAAGCGGTTCGTTGCAATGTCGATTCCATGTCATTTGACGTTCCACTACTTGAAGACGTGATGTCGCCAGACTCACATCCCCCTGCATGGAGCACGTCAGACACAGAATTGCGACTGGTACATTGCAGTCTGACGCGACATGTACTGTCACTGAAACAAAACTGAAAAAATATAATCATCGAAGGACACATAGCAATACATGAAAGCAATTCTCACTGTGAAACATAAACGGACTCCTGATCACGCCGAAAATCACCAATGTCGTTCAAAGATGCATTATTGGAGGAGGTCATGTCGTCAGAACGGCTTCCCCCAGCGGAAACAAAGTTGGGTGCAGAGGTACGACTCGTATATTGAATTCCAATGCGACTTGTACTAAATGACAATGACAGGAGGGCTATTAAAAATTATAAAACAATTCTCACTGTGAGACATAATGGGACTCCTGATTGTGCTGACGCGATGCGGGCGCTCGCAGCTGCGCAAACCAATCTTGACCCAAAACGAGATCTTCGCTGTGATCTCCATCCACCAAAAGGACTGAGGAAGTAAAGACTGTCGATCCAATAGGGACAGACACAAATGCTCTGTGTCCACAAAGGAGTGAGAGCACAATTTGAAAACTATTTGACACGGAGGATGTTGGTGCCAAAAATTCCAATCGCGTGGTGGCGACGACGCTGTTAACAGAAAAAATGGAGGCGAACGGCATAGAGAAAACGAAGGGGCGAGTTAGCAAGACAAGTGACATGCGCCCGAAATGGTCATGTGGAAGTGGAGCAAAGTCATGTGTGCCAGTATTTTTAGACGAAGGGAACGACTGTAAGACGCTCAACCTAAAGGTTGCGGGAACGCCCGGAATGGTCATGTGGAAATCATGCGGAAATGGAGCAAAGTCACGTGTGCCAGTATTTTTAGACGGAGGGAACGAATGTAAGACCCTCAACCTAAAGGTTGCGGGAATAACGGTTTGCGGGCCGATCCGTCCCCCAAAGCCATAATCGGTCTGAACGACATCCATTTCTGTGGCACATGGATTCGACTTTCTGGTTGAATTCGCCGTATTGGCCATGTCGCCGATCATACGAATTACATCAAGAAGCGAGATTTCGCAGCCAGCTATGTGGACTGCGGGCCTTGGTACCTATTTCAAGCGATCTGGGGTTACAATTTCATAGTGATCTCCGTTCAAATACCAAATTCGTTCTATTGGTTACCGTAATCCGGGGTAGCTGAGCCATGTAAAGAGGCCAAACTGTGATGAATCTAGATACCATCATGGTTTTCGTTGGACGAATCTCCACTCAAGTTACCATTTCAATTGGAGGTCCAGTGTCTTACCACCTTCAATTTTCACTGGACAATGCGCTTCAGTATTGACTGAAGCATCCATTAAGCCGCGGGAACATTGCTTTCTTTTTCCTACTGGTACAATCAGAAGCCCACGATTGTAACACTGACCAACTCACAGACTTGGAACTCGTACCACGCTATCACACACACACACACACACACACTTCATCGATGCGCTGACAGAAGTATACGCTCGCATCGCCTGCGTGAGCACTGCAAGATCGCAGTAACAATGCAAAACAGTGGATATATAGAGTTTCATTTTACGCGGGACTCTGTGACCTTTTTGGATCGCACAACGATTGGCAAGCGGGTTCCGTGAGACTTGCAAGACGACACCGATTGCTCATGGCTTTCCTCGAGGCTGGCAATATGCTCATCACTGATCCTGAGTGCGCATGGAGATCACAAACGAGGTTCGGGCAGGAAATATTTAGCACAGGTGATGACGAGGCGGTCAGTTCCAAGGCCTCATGACAAGACTGAACGACTTCATTTCAACTTCTCAGCGGCGCGATTGAAGCAGTCGCCGTTGAAGGGCCACCAGGTCTGTTGAAGCTTCTAGATTTGAAGCTTAAATTTTGTACCTGGTCCTGTGAATGAAATGGAATGATTGTGCACGTCCATAGCGAATTAGGATGCGGCGCTTCGTGGTAAACGACTATATTACACGCTCGGAACATCGTACAGAAACCTGGAGATGATGATCACGATGGTCACCGGATAATGAACACACCGGTAGTAATTACGCGGCTTTAGGAACCCACTTCAGTCGCCCCGTGACGTAAGTTTCAGGTGCAGCTGACTGAAGTGCCGCCTTGATGCGCAAATGGGTTGTCAGTCTCGCGAGGGGAAAATCGACCATGTGCGGCCCAACATGTGCTCCGGGAGTAATGAAGTAGACTCCTTTCAACTGTTGCACGTTATCGAACTGTAGGCTTGCTAACATGGTTTCGAACGGCTCGGGTGCGGGTTTATGGAATGAGCCGACGAAAGGATAGTCTTTGCCCTCGAAACGAAATGAACCATGGAAATGGCTGCCAACGCCGGTGAAATCGTAGCAGTGTGCTGTGTGAGACATGTTTTTTCTATCAAGCCGTCATCCTATGGATGAGTCGCCCAAGAGGGAGGTTTCGCACCTGGATGTTGTGCTAGACTTGTTGGAATAGACTTTGCAAATGAAGTACTCATTTTTATGAGTTCCGAGCCATCACTGTGTCACCTTCTTGGGCAGTAGGATATTTCAACGATATGTTCTTTGAATTAAGTTACTACTTCCATTACAGGCCAAGTGTGTTAGGAATTCCCGGGGTCCGTTTACTGTGATTCTGGGGTGAGATGTATTGAGGGACAGGGTCGATCTATTCTCATGTTGGGGACATCCCGGCAAGAACTCGATTTAATTGTGCGCGAAAGCTGAAGGACTTTGACATGAGGCCAGCGTCAGGTCACAGTCACGTAACGCGCATCCTCAGACTCTCGCCATGAGCGCAAGCTGCGCCCTGTCTCGCCTTTTCTTGTTCTGACCACAGCTTAGACGTTCACGACCGTAGAGCCGATGGAAGATGACATCTTAAGCGATGTCGTACCAAGCAACCTCGTTTCCAGACAGGTTTGCATCCCTCCAATCAATACGAATATTTGACCGACTGTGATGTCTAGGCGAGTCAAAGCGCTGACGGGGAGAGCGAATACGTAGACGAGGGGCCGGAGGAGGATGAGCTTATGAGCGAAGATGAGGCGGTCAAGGTGTGCCACTCTGCGTTTGGAGCGAGTCAGTTCTTTAGGACAGGATGGCAGGAAGAAAAGCCCTCGATAGCGACCGTGAAACTGCAAGCCCAAGCGGTCCGCCTACAAAAGGGGCAGAAACGGAAGGTGGCAGAAGGACAACTGCAGGTTAGACGACAGGAAATGGACAAAGCAAAAGTAACCTTCTTTCTTATTCGTCCTCATCTCCTCACGCGATTTCACTCTAGGTAGCAGACGCCGTGAAACGATATCTTATTTACTGGGACAAACGGAGTTATTCTTTCTTCAAACACTCTATGAATATCAAGGTTCAGGATCTTACACCTGATTTCTGCATTTCTAATTCCGCTATTAGAGGGCACGAGATCCTGAATATGTGGCGCTGCTGGATTCTCAACCGAAACCAAAAGGCCGTGACTGGAAGAAAGCAGCGTGCGCAGAGGCTTCGATAATTTACTGCTCGCATTGCTCATCACCGTACAGAGACACGACCAATCGATGGTAGTCAAGGAATCGCCTAACTGTGAGTTGGCCGAAAATATTCAACTCCTCATCCCTGCTAATAACAACGGCCAGTCATTTATGGACAAATGAGGCCCTATCAGTTACAAGGCTTGAACTGGATGATTTCCCTGCATCACAATGGTCTGAACGGCATCTTGGCCGACGAGATGGTACGTGGCCGCTTTAGGTGACCTGGTTGAACAATTCTGAATTTGTCCGTCTTAGGGATTAGCCAAAACGCTTCAAACTATATCATTCCTGGCTTATCTTAAGCATTATCGCGACATCCCCGTCCCTCATCTGATCGTCGTGCCCAAGTCCACTCTCTAAAACTGGAACCGTGAGTTCGAAAGATGGACTCCGGATTTCAACGTCTCCGTTTTGACAGGAACAAATGAAGAGCGCGCGGACATCATTGCTAATCGGCTAATACTCCAAGAGTTTGAAGTTTGCATCACGTCGTACGAGATTTGTCTCATTGACAAGTCTGCCCTCGCAAATTGTACTGCTCGTTGTATTGCATTGTTCACCCGATATTGGAATCTACCTGTTGTATCCTACTGCAAGCTCGTATTGTATCTTGTTGCCAATGTCGCTACAGTTTTAGTACGTTCAACCGTAAGTAGCAGGAATAAAATTTTTGGTGCAATTACGGCTCATATGACCACTTAAAGAAGCCGCTCATTGCAGTTTTGGTGAGTGGAACAGCTGCTCATGGCGCTTTGGCGAGCGTGTACCTTGTGCTAATGAGCTCAGACCCTTATCTAAGCTGAATAAGCGGCCAAAGCTGTGCCGCATGTTTTCCTTCCCGAGTTCCGTTACTCGTGCGTACTTGCATTGCTTGCGTGGTCGAGTCGTCACTTCCACTTCCTAAGGACGCAGATTAATTGGACTGGTTGACTAACCCATGTGCCAGAACGAGGACACAGTCGATACCCGAAACAGACAGGTGGAGATTGATAGTGGAGAGACCTTACTCAGCTTCCGACAAGGCGAAGAGTGGCACTGGATGCAAAAGGGGTTATAGTTACGAGGTAGTACTGGCTTGTAAATTCTCAAATGGCGAGCCTTCGCAATCCTGCAGCTAACATGTGTGCCAAGAATGGGGCACAGTTGGATCAACCGGTCCGAATCCTTTTCAGAGCCGCGGATATCTAAGCTGTCCGCAGCAGACAGGCAGTGCCGTATCCACCACCTCGTCGTTGGGTCGTAGAGCATCCGAAAAGCAACTTGTTTTGACTGTCATGTCAGAGACGAACGTTCAAGGTGTCTCCTTTGCGCCAGGTGAGATAACGTGATGATCGATTGCCTCATGCCTATGAGCCGAGATGTAGACCCAGAGCTCGTCGCTATCCTCAAAGAGCGTTACAAATGCCCCCATTTCCGTATCCTGGTCATTGGCCAGGCTAATGCAGGCAAGACTACAATTCTTGAGAAGGTTTGCGGTGTCGCACGAGGGACTGAACCCGTTATATTCGACAAGAACGGTGTCAATCTTCGTGCTCCGAAGCCCAAGTCTAGCTTCATTTCACGATTCAAGTGCCTTTTCCGTACGAAATCATTACCATCCTTAACAGGGCACTTGAAGCCATCCATTAAGGTCCATTGGCTCATATTAATGTGTTTGATCATCCACTGATGCATGTATAGCGTGGTATACATGATATTGAACACCAGATAATGTACAACGGTAGCAATTTCATTTTTCATGATTCACGAGGCTTTGAGTCTGGAGCAACGGAGGAGATGGATAAAGTTTGGGAGTTCATTAAGCAACGAGCTGATGCTAATGAACTGAGGGATCAATTACATGCCATCTGGTATTCTTTCCTTACTCATTCCTTGTATTAACTGATATGGTTTGCATAGGTACTGCATTCCGATGGATGGTTCTCGGCCTCTTCCTCCTCGAGAATTGTCTTTCTTTCAAAAAGGGACTGGCAAAGGTGGATCATTTCCCAATGACATCTACTACCTTTGTCCATGAATAGCCCAAGTCTTACACATGAAGATTTGTGGCCTTCACTGGGTAAAGTGTTAAACTGCAGCATGCTAACTGGTGATTGTTGTATGCAGTCCCTTTGGTGGCAGTTTTTACGAAATTTGATGGCTTAGTGCATCAAGAATTTGCTAAGTTGCATGATGTAGAAGATGGACAGGTCAAGTTGGAACAGGCGAGAATTAATGCTGAACTGACTTTTCAGAATGTGTATCTGCCTAAAGTTATGAAGGCTCAGCATGCTCCAAAAACATATGTAAAATTGGAAGGTGAGCTGAGAGTTGTACATAGTACAAATAAATCAATGGATATCCCCTTAGAGATGCATGAGCCACATAATACTTGCCCTGAATTAACTGAAAAAACAGTGGATGCCATTGAAATTGCTAGCCTCAGGCAACTGTTCACCTCAACACAGATGAATAACATGAATATTTGTGTTCAATCAGTCCTCAGGTTAGTATGGTCAATTAGGAAGATACTGCCATGTGCCTGACATATATTGCAGAAGCATCATAAGCAAAAATAAGTTCAAGTGGATTGTGGTGTTCATGACAGTGTCTCAAGAATTCCCCCACTTTTGGGTATGTGGATATGATGCATTTGACACAGAGGTTGACACAGAAGAAACATCTTTCATGGGATCTGATGCCATGACCAACAGAATGTGAGTGAGACTGCAGTTCTCTTCTTTCATGGGATCTGATGCCATGATCAACAGTATGTGAGTGAGACTGCAGTTCTCTTCTTTCATGGGATCTGATGCCATGACCAACAGTTTGTGAGCAAGACTGCAGTTCTCTTCTTTCATGGGATCTGATGCCATTGCCAACAGGAAGTGAGTGAGACTGCAGTTCTCTTCTTTCATGGGATCTGATGCCATGACCAACAGGACGTGAGTGAGACTGCAGTTCTCTTCTTTCATGGGATCTGATGCCATGACCAACAGTTTGTGAGCAAGACTGCAGTTCTCTTCTTTCATGGGATCTGATGCCATCACCAACAGAAAGTGAGTGAGACTGCAGTTCTCTTCTTTCATGGGATCTGATGCCATGACCAACAGGATGTGAGTGAGACTGCAGTTCTCTTCTTTCATGGGATCTGATGCCATCACCAACAGTTTGTGAGGGAGACTGCAGTTCTCTTCTTTCATGGGATCTGATGCCATGACCAACAGTTTGTGAGCAAGACTGCAGTTCTCTTCTTTCATGGGATCTGATGCCATAACCAACAGGATGTGAGTGAGACTGCAGTTTTCTTCTTTCATGGGATCTGATGCCATGACCAACAGTATGTGAGTGAGACTGCAGTTCTCTTCTTTCATGGGATCTGATGCCATGACCAACAGTTTGTGAGCAAGACTGCAGCTCTCTTCTTTCATGGGATCTGATGCCATGACCAACAGAAAGTGAGTGAGACTGCAGTTCTCTTCTTTCATGGGATCTGATGCCATAACCAACAGGATGTGAGTGAGACTGCAGTTCTCTTCTTTCATGGGATCTGATGCCATGACCAACAGTATGTGAGTGAGACTGCAGTTCTCTTCTTTCATGGGATCTGATGCCATGACCAACAGTTTGTGAGCAAGACTGCAGTTCTCTTCTTTCATGGGATCTGATGCCATCACCAACAGAAAGTGAGTGAGACTGCAGTTCTCTTCTTTCATGGGATCTGATGCCATAACCAACAGGATGTGAGTGAGACTGCAGTTTTCTTCTTTCATGGGATCTGATGCCACGACCAACAGTTTGTGAGTGAGACTGCAGTCCTCTTCTTTCATGGGATCTGATGCCATGACCAACAGGAAGTGAGTAAGACTGCAGTTCTCTTCTTTCATGGGATCTGATGTCATGACCAACAGGAAGTAAGTGAGAACAGTATTAGTGTGCTTCTCATGTAGGTCTATGTGTAGATTGTAAGTCATTCTCCATTTTCCCCTCATTTGGTCCTGCCCTTCAATATCTTAGGTACATCATCATTTGCATAGACTGCATTGCACTAATTAGTTTACCAGCTGGTATGCATAAATTCATTTCATGGTCACCAGCAATGTTGAACAGATCTTTAGCAGGACATTTTGGCTCTTTGGACAGTTGAAGGAAATGATGAATTTGCCAATAATGTAAGTGTCTATGTCCTTCCTCTGCCTAGCAGCTGACATCACATCATCAAGTCCACAGATTGTCAGATTCTGGCAAGTATGTATTCTTTTCTGAGCTAATACTATTAAATCTTAAAATTTCTGAGCAATGATTATTATTACCATGAAATCTTTTTGGACAAGAATGCCTTTTGCACAAGCTATGAAAGTTACCTTGGAGCAGTTCAAAGGCCAGGATTATGTAGAGAAGCTCAAGGCTCAAATCACTTCTGATACTCTGCCTCCTCAAAATGAGGAGAGAATCACATTTCTTTTTGAGAAGATCAAAACATATGATGGCATGTGTATTTTTTCTACATGCATATTGTGCTACCCTTGACCTCCAATCCAGTACTATTTGTCTATCTCTGTGCCTTTGATTGTAACATTAGTATATGGTTTCAAGTCTTTTGTATGCATTTTCATATGTCCAGTAACTTGTTTTTGAATCTCAGCCAACATGTAAACCCAAGCAGAAGTACTACACTGGCAGAATAGAAAATAGTGTTCTGGTATTTACTGCTAAGAATGTTTTTCTTTTTTTTCCCTTTGTTTAGGCCCTTCATACTATTAAGTACATGGTAGGGCATTGTACACATAGTGTTGCCATGGCTTGGCTAAGCTAGGCTATGGCTAGGCCAGCTATAGCTGGCTATAGCCAATTTATCAGCAGCTCTGCCAGTGCACAACTGTTGCATGCATGCACCCACCTTGCCACCCACCACTTGACACCACCACTACCCACCACCACACACTGCCCACTTGCACCACACACTGCTAGTGCTAGTGTTGTCAACAGCTAAGCTGCTTGTTTTTGAAAAATCGCAATTTAGCTTCAAATAAAATAGCTAAAATCTGAAAATATTTGAGCAGATAGATCTTCCCAATAGCCGATGGGTCCTCTGCCAACACTAAGCAATCTGGTTAGCTAGTAACAAGATACTTGATGAGCTACACAATGACTAATTTGTTAGCTGATTTCATAGCCAGTTGAATATCTCATTGCTAGCTGATCGGATGGCTTAGTGTTGGCAGGAGACCCATTGGCTATTGGGGAGATCTATCTGCTCAAATATCTTCAGACTTTTATCTATTTTATTTGAAGCTAAATTGCAATTCTTTGAAAACAAGCAGCTTAGCTGTTGACATCACTAGATAGTGTTATGATGACAACAATTTGTCATCCAATCTAATCAATGATGTGATGCCACAAGGATTGTCCAAGATAATAATAAAGTATAGTCTGGTAAAACACAATTGAGTAGACAGTGCTAAGTCTGACAAATGAGACTCAGGCTTGAGATGAGTTAGGTGGGTGGGAGCGCTTGAACAACAACTTTGACAATCTCACCAGAACTTGTAGTTCCCAGAGATGTTAACTTGTATATTACAAGCTAAGTCAAACTTAGGTTTGACCTAAGACAAACTCTAGAAATGAAACAATGGTAAGCATATGTCATAGGTGAAAAGGGTCATGCTTATGTGAGTGGTGACATTGCATAATCATAGAAAAGTGGTGGCAATGCATAGGTGTTCAATAAAGGAAGGTGCTGATGTAAGGAAAATGAAAATGCTTTGCATAGGCCGTAACACTAGCTCTCCTTTAGAGAACTTGTCCACAAGTACTAGTCCAATATGATACAAAAATGAAACAAAGTTGAGGGCTTACTCGACATTATTAAATCCAGTTTCAGTCCACCAAGCTGGCTTTCTGAGGCAGAATTCTTCATCATTGCTATCTGGGCAATTTTGGTTATTAAACCAAGCATGGCATTTGTTATCATTGTCAAAGGTGACAGTACCAGGGTGGGTTCCCTGTTGGTATCCTTGGCATGTTCAGCATGTGGTGTGTGGGCATGTAGGTGGTGGGTGTGAGGGATGAGGTGGTTGTTGACATTCAAGGTGTGCTGATGGTCCAGGGGTTGATCCAGCATCAGCAGTTTGATTGCTGATGGGTCTAGGGAGGATGACTCAGTTAGGGATGTGCTGTGACATCAGGTGTCCTCAGGAGTTACAAATAAGGCACTGAGGGCAGCATGGCTGTTTTCATGGTGCCTGTGGCATAGTGGGCACATTTCCTTTCTGTCTCAGCAGAGTGACTGGGTTGACAGATGTGAAGACAATAGGAGGATTGATGGGTATAATGGAGGATGTTGATCCTTTGGGTTGTCTCATTGTAAGAGGGGTCCTCATCATAAGTGGTACTGTGGAATCAAGTTCAGTGAGCATCTGAACTACTACCTGTCTTGTCTCCATTAAGGATAGTGTGTGGCATGGCAGTTGGCCTTGGTGGGAATTTGTCATTGACTAAGATAGCAGTGGCAAGGGTCTTCTTCTTTGCTTCTTCTATCTGTCTGAGGATGTTTGGTCCTGAATTTTTGTCAGAGATGTTGATGATATCATGTTGGTTAGGGATACAGTAAATGGGGTTGAACCAGGAGTTGATCTTGATCAAGTTCCTGACATTGTTTGTTTGAGGCAGGATTCATATGCAGTTAGCTTGAACAAGTTTGATGGTGTTGATGATGTATCATTCAATGTCTGTTATTAATAGGTGGCAGAGGAGATCCAGGACAAGCTGATTGAGATTGATCTGGATGGACTTGGTGAGTTCCCACGGTGATTGATGTTGATGAAAGTTTTGACAAGGTGAGTGCAGTCAAAGTTAGTATGCTTGATTGTGATCTGTCTGATGGTGATGGCATGTGGTTTGCTGGAAAGTATTCTCCAGACTTGTGCAAGACAAACAACAATTGCTTGATCCAGTTTGATCCAGGCAAAAGCACAGGTTCTCCTAATTTGACTAAGTATTTGTGGATAGGTAGAACAAGCAATAAATGCTCCTGAAAATCCATGAGTTCCTTGAGTTGGAACAGTTCATGGACCTCAAGCTTCCATCTGATATAAAATATCCATTTGGCTACTGCTGGTAGCTTGGCTGCCATCTGCTGGACTGTTTTGGGTGCCATCTTTGGTATCCATTGGAGCATCTGATGGAATGTGTCCCTGATGACTCTCAGGTACCACATGACTAGTATTTGATCACATAGTTTCTGCCAGTAAATCTTCTTGCATGGGCAAGGAGGGGATTTGGGTGGTGGTGGTTGAGGTGAGCATCAGCATAGTGGGACTAACAGGGTCATTGGTCTGTGAGAGATGTGACTCCAGCATGATGTTGTTAGGGTTGAAGTTGGAAGGGGTATCATCACATGGGTTAATAAGCCTGGGGGTGTAGTGGCAAGCCTAGCAATGTAAGGGTTAAGGGACTGTCCCTGTTCATTGACTGCATGGTATGTGGAGTAGATGTGTGCAATGGGTGAGGATGAGCAAGAAGACATAAAGTATAGGTTTGTTTAGTGATGCAAGGATTGCTGGGGCTAGTGGAGTTGTCTTCTGCTTTTATATGTCTCTAGAAGTTCTTCTGCATTTGTCAAGTTGCATTCAGGTTCCCTAGTATTGTGTGATGTGTCATAACCTTTCCATTTGACGAGATATTGATATGAGTTTCCTTTCTTGCAATGCATGATGATGACTTTGACTTCATACTCTTCTTGTCCATTGATGAGGTCAGGAGGTGGTCTTGTTTCATTTGGTCCATGTGCATCAGATTCCTTGTAGGCATAAGGAGTGCAGCATGAAACGCTGGAAGATTTGCCATTGGCTAGGTAACTTTAGTCTATATGTCACTGGTCCTAGAACTTTTTCTATAGAGAACAGTCCTTCTCATTTAGGGGCAAGTTTTCATGTTTCATATGGTATCTGGAGATTTCTAGAATCTAACCATACTTTGTCACCTTCCTTGAAGGATTTAGAGTGGCGCATGGTGCATTGTGTCATTTTTAAACATGCTAGTTCATGTGCAGCTAGTGCTTCTTATCTTGCTTTGTATAGCTGTTTCAGATGTGCATCTGAAGTGGGCATATTGGTGCAATTTACTACTTCTGGTAGCATTACAGGGTCTGTTCCATACATGAGGTGAAACTGGTTGTTTCAGCTCTTGATGGCTGCATTGATTATGCACAAATTTGGTGATGGATAGAATTCTGCTCCAGTTGGCTACATCATAGGTGCAGAATATGTGAAGATAGATTTCAAGTTCCTGATTTAGGTGTTCAGACTGTCCATCAGTCTGTGGATGAAATGCTGTGCTCATGCAATGCTTGATCTTGAGTGCACTTGTTATCTCCTTAAAGACTTTTGTGGCAAATTATCAGTACTTTACACTCCCCCCCCTTTCCGTGCAGAATGAGGTGTCATTACATTAAAATGTAATAAATGACTTGGCTTACATAAGCATTCCGTGCGGAATCCACAAGGAATATGCATGGAATGATTCCATGTGGAATCTATTACAACAACAAGTAACAAATAAATGTTTATGACTAACTACAAAACAGTCTGTGACTGGAGGAGCCTAGACCAAGTTTCATTTCATTTATACAGGTACATTTTGTTACAATAATCAGATCATTACAGTCAATTGTTTGTTACTATCAATCATCGCAGCCAACTACCCACTACTATCACCATCACCACTACTCACTATCATTACTGTCAGATTCACTACTTTCAGTATAATTTTGCATGTTTTCCTGCCTTTGCAAAACCTTGACAGTATGATAGGATATCATTGTGTGCAGGAACCAATCAAAATTTTCAGGTGTCATCCTCCTTAGCATTGATTCAAATCCACCTAGCCATGCATTTAATTGCTCACAAGCCTGAGTATTAAATGCATGCCTCTGATAGGGCTCTCCATTATTATTGGTACCTGTGACAACTAGGTTTGGTGCTAAACCATTTGATGGGGATGGGTTGCACCATTTGTGGCAAAGAGCATCTGTTGCACAATGGTTTGTGTAGTGATATGAGTCAACAATAAACCTGCTTGTCTGTCTCCATCTCTCCCAACTGTCATTGGCAATACTAGATTGCAACACAAGGCAAGCATTATCAATACAAATATAGTCTGGTCTTGAGTCATCACTTGGATACACATGTTCTAAGAAGTCCAAGATATTGGTTGGTGGCTCAGACTTTGCAAATTTGGCCCATGCCACAACTACCCACATGGAGCACATATGGTTTCAACACAGTAGTATAACAATGGCACAAAGGCATCTTTGTTGCTACTTGTGCCAGTTTCCACATCATGTGGCTGTTGCACCTGTTGATTGGCTTGCATCCATGGCCAAGTATCATCTGACCACCTAATTGCCCTTTTATATCCATCCAGGTTCCTCTGCCTGTGGTTTCTCATATATCTGTCCCACTCTCCCTGGTGATGCTGACAGGCCAAAGTGCCCTGGACCTTCATGTTTGAGCAGTTAGCAACATGACACACTGCTCCATACATATCTTCATGTAATGCACAATATACTCCTCCATGAGCATTCAGCAACTTGGATGTGCAGTTGTTATATGCACATATTGTATGGCCATTACAATTCCATCCAATACAACCATTTTTACTGGTGATGCACTTGCTTGGACTGCACCTCCAACACTCCTGTACTCCTGTGTGCATTCACTACAGGCATGCCCATTGGCTTCCTAATCAAACCACCTTCTCCAAGTACTTGATAGGCTTCCTTTGTCACTTCATCAATGGCTAGATTGTCTCTCATGCTCAAGTCAAGGTCAGACACCCCATGAATCTTATTGACTCCTGGACAAAAGCATGCCATACTTGTCTGTGGCTCACTTTACCAGAGGATGTCACTTTATTGCTAAAGACATCATTCCAGAATGCTGTATATGCTGCAGTGGAAGCATGAAAGTTATATACTGTTATGGACAATGCCCTCGTCATGGTTTGTTCTAAGTCAGCAGCAACAAGCAGAGTCACAGTCCGCTCCCAGTCACTGGACAAAGAGTTCAGATGCTAAGTCAAACGATGATGAAGGTCTAGAGAGTGACAAGAAAGGAGAGTGTCGAGATCAAGCGATGTTGAGAGCAAAACTCGTCTAAGTTGGAACTGAGGTTTCTCTACAGTACAGGGGTTTATATACGTTAAAGGACAATGGAGATCAAAAAGGAAACAAGGCTGTAGCTACCTGAGAAAGGAAATGTGATAGTAACTATGAAAGGAGATATTGTCCAGGCTGTACAGTGCGCAGTTAATTGAGTAATAACAATGAATATGAAATGGTCCGCTGAGACAGAAAGATGAAATGAAAGGGACACTGTAACATTACCCCCTTTGTATGCAAGAAGTTGCCAACTTCTACCATGCAGTTGTCCACGTGTGATCCTGCCACGATTCAAGCCAAGTGACAATGTTGCCTAGGTCCGCTGCTGCCGTCTCTGCCTGCCATTGAAGACTCCAAACTGCTAGTTGCAGTTGTTTTGCCTGTGCTAATGCAGAATCCCTTTCCTCGAGAGTAAGGGAGTGAGGGTCTGCAGTGATGGTGAGTCCCGTGACGAAGTCCAGTGGTTCAGCAAACTGGTTGTAGAGGACGAGTATTTCAGCGAGATGGTCACTGACATTTTGAAGCATTGCGTTACAAGGGCAGACAACGATGGGAGGAGTGGTGATGGCGGTGGGTTCAACGAGCTCAGTGGGATGTTTGTGCAAGTCGGGGAGATCAGCAAAGTCAAAGTCGTTGATGGTGACTGTGGTATTGACAAAGACTTTGAGGGGAAGGTCGTGGGTGGTGGGGAGGAAGGGTGAAAGGGCGGTAACCGGATTGACATAATAATGGCCACATGCGGTGACCAGCAGAGCGAAGGAGAGGGTGACGAAATAAGCGACAGTGATGAAGAGAGACATTTGTTCGATTGTGAAAGGTTGGGATGTATTTGCACCACTAGGAACACTTTTATTCCTTGTTGAATACTTCATCATCCCAATTGACTGTCCGGAGTTCTCCATCCGTGGATCGGTAAGTGAATGTGGACGTTCTGATGCTGGGAACATATTCAAGCTCTTCATCAGATTCTTCTGATTCGCTTAGCTCGTTCCTGGTAGTAGTAGAAATTTTGTTTTCAGGGTCTGTACCTGTTTCAGGAGCAACATCTTGTGGTGCAATACTTTCAGGTGAATTAGGTATAGTGGGTCCACCTGTGCTGTCAAATGCGTCTAGGAACTCAAGACTTTTGAGTGCTCTGTTGAGGTTTGAAACTGCATCTGGAAGTCGCTGGGTAGCAACCCATCTGTAAATCTCCATTTCTTTGCTAGCATTTCCCAATTGTTCTGCAAAATCAAATAACGCAGGATCTTCTTGGTGGAGGGCTGCTTTGGTGTATACATCGTTTATATGGTTCAGAGGTCTATTGGGAGGTAGGGTGACATTGCATCCGGATAGTATGGTAGTTCTTCCGGATTGAATGTGAGATCCATGTATTTTGGGAGGTAGTGTAATTTGGCATTGAATGGGATCTCAACATGCCCCTGTGGGTGTGTCAAATGTCCATTAGAAAGTCTGGGAGTTTTGTAGGCAATTAATCGGGTTGCCAGGGTTCGGATGAAGTTGATTAATTGAGGCGGTTCTAAAGGGTTGATTGGAGGACAAGGAATGGGAAACATGATGATTCGTCCTTTGAAGCTTTCATAAGGTTTTGGAGAGTATTGTGCTTGGGTGGAGCAGTATTTCTTTGTATAATGAATATTTTGTTTGAGGGCTTGGCAGTTGCAATATTGAGACATGGGGTTTCATAGCCATCTTCTGAGTTTATATGCCTGTAACATGTCTGCAGCATCACTGTTACGGACGATGCCCTCATTGTGGTTTGTTCTAAGTCGACAGTGACAAGCAGAGTCTCGGTCCGCTCCTGTTACGATACTGGACGCTTTCTGTTATTTTTCACTATTTTTCTATATTTTATCTGGAGGCCTACGGACGCTTGGAAGGATACCAATACGCATAGGGGCTTGGGGGGATCCGTTATGGAAGGACCGGTTAGGTAAGCCATGGGTGGCTGTACGAAGGTCTAGGCATAGGGGTCCCGGGCGAGTCTGGCTATGGAGGGGTCTGGAACGTCGCTGCGCGTACACAGCCTTGGGGGGCAGTGTAGTCTGTGCGCACAGACCAGAACCAAAGGTATATAAGGAGGGCGTATCCGTAGGTAGGAGTCCTAAGACTCTAGATAGTTTGCTCTCACCCAGCTTACTTTTCTACTGTGTCGAATCTATCTCTTTCTCCTCCATCTTCTCGAGTGAGACCTGTGGTTGTGTGGGACTAGTCCTAACATAATCTAGAGTCTTTCTTACCACACCTCTCGCCGTCGTTGACAACCACCTCGGGCATCTTTTGCTCGCTGTCGTGCGCGTCCTCGACGAGTTCCCTCAAGCCTGCGCGACGGACCTCGGTGCACGTTACACCACGTGACCACTGAGCCGCTCTCGAGGATCACCATCGCCGTCGATAACAGATAGACTCGCTGATCGTAATCAGTGACTACTACCGAAAGGTTACTGTCGACACAAAACATTTGGACGAGAATAGTCCTGTGAGATTGAAAGTGCGGGCAGGCACTGGTCTACAGGCTATACCATTTGTTCGGAAAAGCTCAGGAACGAGCGAAAGCAGTCCACTAGCGTGCCGTGTAGCAAGGAGAACAGTCTCGAGATACCAATCACGTATCGGATCTAACGATCTGAGCACGAGGACACTCGAGTGAAGCCCCCAGGCACCACGCTTTTGGGTCATTTGGTGGGAATAAATCGAAGAATTGAGTGCGGGTGCGTTATTGACCGCATCAAAGAATATTCGCATTAGGAAGTGCGGATATAGAAGAAGAGACGACAGCCTTTTTACTTAAAAGGTCTAAGGCAACAACTAGGGACGCAACTATGGCTTCCTTATTCAACTTCATCATCCCCCGCGCCGGCCTCACTCTCGTGCAGGTCGGAAAAACGATTTGCAATCGAATGGGCGCAGGAGTGCACAGAAGAAATCACTCGGTCGGTCGTTGTTTCTACCGACAACAGGCAGCGAGACGCCCACGTTAGGGCTTACTATACATGGCGCAAGGCGCAGTACAGGGAGCGTCGTCTCCAACAACGACAACACGCGTTTCAGCTGTGGCAGCTGGAACAGGAGTCCCTCCGAATTCAGGAGGACGCTTGGGAAGAACTTCTCAAGCAGCGCCGAGAGGAACGGCGTTATCAGAAGAAGGTCGAGCAAGAGCTCGAACAAATGGAGAAAAACAGGCAGACCCTGGAAGGGCTGCTTCACGACATGGATCCCGAATCGGAGATCCGCCAACGACTATTCGACACGCCGTCGAATATCCAGCTCTTGTTGATGGGCTGGAACGTTATTACACTACGACACAATGGCTTGGTCTTGTCAGCCAAGGAACGAAATCGGCTGATGCACGCCGAAAACGGGAACATTAAAACCCGTAGTTACAACAGAGCGACCGCGGAGATCGCCAACCAGGAACGGCTGGACGGGAAACGACCCGATCCTTACATGAAGGCACGCCTAAAGCGGAAGGACATGCCAACACGATACAACACGCCATATCTGGTATCTCCACTCGTCATGAAGAGTGACCCTGGCACAACACCCCTGCTGGGACTCGCCGACTTCCTCAAACTCGTTGGGGAAGATCTCGCATACACGGAGGACTGGGTTAATACCCTGGTTCGCCCAAAACTACCAAGCGCGCCCGTCACGGACATCAACGAGGAGAAGCCATGGCGAAGGAGCGGGTACTGCTACATGTACCTGTTCAAGAAGGAGTTCTATCACACGTTCGACTGGCCAGAGTGGCCGACAGTAACGCAAATCCTGTCCTGGGAGCCGGAGATGCGCGATGAGACCGTCAAATTCGGTCTCCAGGACCACCACAAAAATGACATGTTTCATGTCATCGAACGAGCGGCGCTGCGCCCACATGAAGACGAGTCCTATACATGGAAGGACATGAAACTCATGGAAGGCCGTAGCAAATACAACAAGTTCGCCCGATTTGGCGGACAAAAGGAATCCAAAAAAGGGAAGGCACGAGCCTCCACTATTTCGTCCTGGGTCGCAGGACAACCATCAACGGCGCGCTCAACGTCAGCGCCCATGTCATACGCCCAAGCGGTAACTATTAAATCTGGACCTAGCAAGTCGCTAACCAGAACCGCAGGAGCGGACGCCAACTGGTACAACGGTACCATCCCTTGTGCAGCGGATTGGGAATCCGCAGACCCTGAACCCAAACAGGGGTTCAACGAGGAAAAGGCAAGGACCATTAACAATTGGAAGCGGGAAGTCGAAAAGGAGATAACTATTCCTTACCCGTATCCACGCCCGGCGCACACAAAGCATGCGCTACATCCAGACGTACCTGGATATTGCTACTTGATCCTAATAAAAAATCAATTTTGGGATATGTACGAGTGGCCGGCGTTTCCTCAGATTCAGGAAATAAATTCATGGGACTACAACCTTCGTAATACTCACGGACGTGTGAACATCCGGCGCACATATGGATATAACGACTGTTACCATATTGAGCGAGTTCCAAAAGGACCTAAGGGTTGGGACATGATCGCATCGCTGGTACGGTCCGGTAATGATCGCAAGCACATAGGTGCAATTGAGTGGGACGCTGGCGCTGACCGGTACTTCAAAAGACCACGAACGGCAATGTTGCATAATCGAATCCCAGGTTACTGCTACCTGATCTTAATCAAACATAGGTATTGGGACGCCTTCAACTGGCCCGCATTCCCCACGGTCGATAAAATTCTGTCATGGCAACCCGCATACCGAGAAAGCACTGCCATCATTGAATCAACAATAATGCCGGAGCTCGAACGAATCCATGTATCCCGTCGGGAACATGGAATGCATGGCTGGGAGGAGATGTACCGATTGCAAGGTAACGGTTTTGGACAGTACACTGTGGGCGCGTCAAGGAACGACAACCTGACAAGGTTCTTGAGTCGCGAGATCCGTCGGATTAGGTTCAATCTCCCGGGCAATCACCCAAATAGGCGATTCCAGCAGCAGATCCAAACGGTGACGAAGATCTTCGATCGGGTAACACCTGATATTCCCGGATACTGCTACTTGGCCCTGTTTAAGGAAGAACTATGGAGTGCATTCGAATGGCCTGCATTCCCCCACGTCACATTGGATAAACCAAGTCGACCCCCAGTACCGATCAAACCAGTCTGTTAAGTTTAAGGTGGTGCGACACAACAAATGGGTTGGGTTCCATGTACGAACCAGCGTTAATGGCACGAATGGATGGCCAATGATTCAGGCAATTGTTAATGGGGACCTTGGACACGTCGAAATAGGTTTTGGCTGGACAAATACAATGACAGCGTATTTGCAATCAGCAATTTATCAATACAATTACTATTTCGGGCCAAATGCAAACCCAAGACTGGAATCCTTGACTGTGGCAGGAGGATCAACTCCGCAACAAGTGGCGGACAGGGATGACGCTATTCAGGAATGGAACGCAGGGACTCGTCAAATGGCGGAGCACATGGGAAACCTGATACAGCAAGCAGTAACTGAGTATCAGAACACCCGACCTCCCCCTACCTAGCCGGTCATTGGTAAAACTAGAATTACCGGATCCGTACGAAGGAGACCCTGGACAAGTAGACGCATGGTGTCGAGCTATGGATGTATACTTTGAGCTGGCTCACGAAAGTGATTACGGCAGACGCATCTATATTACCCTGGGACGAATCCGGAAGGGAAAAGGCGACAGAGCGGGAACCTGGGCGGCAGTCAAATTAAAGGAGCAGATTGATAGTGACACCGACTTCAATCAAAAGGTAGCGGAAGAAGGATGGTCGTCAAGATTGACCTATCAGGAACAAAGGGAGGGACACTTTGTCCCTGCCTCGATAGGAGTAGCCGCTCACTATCAACAAAACCCCCCAAAGCGTTAAACCTCCCTTCTTGGGATGGGCAGATCTCAAACGGCAAATGCACGACTTCTTCATGTCCAAAGAAACTCGTGAACATGCCGTAGAACAAATCCAGAAGTTACAACAAGGAAGTCGGGCCGTTGAAGATTACATCATCGAGTTCAAAGCTTTACTACCGTTGACAGGATGGAACGCGAGTGCAGCGAAAGATCATTTCCAAAAGGGGTTAAATCCAAACTTAGGGTTTGAATTGATCCGGGTCGGGGATTTAGACGCAGGGGATACCCTGGAACGGATCATGGAAAGGGTCACAGAGTTGGCGAGGGCTTATCGACGGGCTCGGGACGCGTATGGTGATCGACAGAAAAAGACACCGTTCAAGGAGGATTACCAAAAACCTCAGCCCACGTCACGAACATATAAGCCGGCTCAGGCGTCCACGTCTACTCATGATTCTAACGCGATGGATGTAGATAAGGTGAAACGTGCACCAGGTGCATGTTTTAATTGCGGAAAAAAGGGTCACTTTGCAAAGGAATGCAAAGAACCGAAGAAACATACATGGGCCGAGAAAGGAAAAGGCCGTGTTAGAGAAATAAAGATCGAAGAGTTCACTGAAGAGCAGTGGAGAGAATGGGGAAAAGAAAAGGGTTTTGGCGACAGCCAGTAGGCACGCGCTCCGCGCTGCTGGCTAAAAGAGTTTCTGTATCGGACAATGATTCTTGTGTAAAAGTACCAGAATTGTTATATGAATGTTCTCCCCTCATTCACCGGATACGAAACTTAAGTGTGAGCGTAAAAACGAATCGGTTAACTCCATGGACCCCTGAGTGGGTGTTAAGACGAATCTGGCAAGAAAATAATGAAACTGCAGTTCGTTGCTTAAAGGAATGGGTACCAATTAAACGAGTCAACGAGGTCAATGCCAAGCTGGTAAATGACCTCAATAAACTATCAGAACAAGAAGCGCTGTGGAACCTGACCCAACTACGACAGCAGTTGGTACACGCAACTGGCAAACAGGAGATTGATCTACACTGTGTACTCACAACGATGGACACAGGTGAAACAATCAATGTACTAGCGCTAGTGGATTCAGGATGCACCGGCTCTTGTATTAATGAGGAATTTGTGGAACGACACAAACTCAATAAATGACGGCTGATAAAGCCACTACCAGTCTACAATGCGGACGGATCCCGGAACTCAATGGGAAGCATTGAATACATGACACAATTCAAGCTGCGAATTGGGGATCATGAGGAAATAATTGAATGCAGCGTGGCGCGTTTGGGGAAGACAGATTTGTTCCTAGGTCACAATTGGCTGAAGTACCATAACCCGGCCATCGACTGGAAACAAAAGGAAGTACGATTCACGCGATGCCCAGGAACCTGTTGGACGGCATCACACGTAGAAGAGCCAGAGGATGAATCGGACCCGCTAGAACAGATGGAGGAAGGCGAACGATTATTGGCCATTGATATTGGGGAACCGGAGCTACGACTACGCTCAGTAGCAACCAATATAGCTGCTAAGGAATCAGAGACCGCCCAAAAACGCACCTTAGAGGAAGTAGTGCCTAAGCACTACTTGGAACACCGAAAGGTCTTCGAAAAGGAGACCTTCGACGAACTACCACCCCGCCGACCATGGGATCATGCGATAGAACTGATACCGGGATCTAAACCAGTGGATTGTAAAATTTATCCACTGAACCGGGATGAACAGGCACAGTTGGACGAGTTCCTGAAGGAAAACTTGGAGTCAGGACGAATTCAACCGAGTAAATCTCCCATGGCGTCTCCCTTCTTCTTTGTAAAGAAAAAGGATGGTAAATTACGACCGGTACAAGACTACCGACGATTAAACGAGATGACGATCAAGAATCGCTACCCGTTACCACTTATTGGGGAACTAGTGGACAAGTTGTCTAAAGCCAAGATATTCTCTAAAATGGATATCCGTTGGGGATACAACAATGTTCGAATTAAGCAAGGCGATGAGTGGAAGGCGGCGTTCAGAACGAATCGGGGGCTGTTCGAGCCATTAGTTATGTTTTTTGGATTAACCAACTCGCCGGCGACATTCCAAACAATGATGAATGACATCTTCCGACAAGAAGTGGCCGAGGGATGGGTAGTCATTTATATGGATGATATACTGGTGTTCTCGACAACTCAGGAGGAACACACGAAACATGTAAATCGGATCCTAGCAAAACTGGAAAATCACAAGTTATCCTTGAAACCGGAAAAATGCTGGTTTGATCGTCCGGAGATCGATTTCCTGGGCCTGGTGATCAGTGAGGACTCCATCCGAATGGAGACAGGCAAAGTTAAAGCAATAGCGGAATGGCCAACACCAACCTGTAAACGAGAATTGCAGCAATTCTTGGGTTTCGTGAATTTTTATCGTCGGTTTGTGGAAGGATTCGCGTCGACAGCTAAGCCGCTGACGAAGCTGACGGGGAAGGACGAGTGGATTTGGACCGAACTACAAGACACAGCCTTTCAGGGACTGAAAGACCTTGTGGTGAGGGAGGTTGTACTTAAAATTCCCGACGATGAGGGCCAATTCCGAATTGAGGTCGACGCATCGGATTTCGCAATCGGCGGAATTTTGTCGCAACAAGGGAAAGATGACTCCTGGAGACCGGTCGCATTTATTTCAAAAGCCTTGAATGACGCCGAACGGAACTATGAGATCTACGACAAAGAGATGCTCGCCGTAATGCACGCATTCTACGAATGGTCCCATTACCTCAAAAGTGCCAAGGAAATTGTCGAAGTATTAACAGATCACCAAAACTTGACGTATTTCCGAAAACCGCAAAATCTTAACCGGCGACAGGCGCGATGGGTCACGGATTTGCAGGAGTACAATTTTGTCATCAAACACCGTTCAGGGAAATCCAATTCCAAGGCAGACATTTTGTCGCGACGAACCGACCATCACCCCGGAGGTCCAGACAATAAAGGAGTGGTTCTGCTCAAAGACGATCTTTTTATAAGGATCTATGACGACGACAG
The DNA here is from genome assembly GCA_020011035.1 of Amanita subjunquillea. Classification (NCBI taxonomy): domain Eukaryota; kingdom Fungi; phylum Basidiomycota; class Agaricomycetes; order Agaricales; family Amanitaceae; genus Amanita; species Amanita subjunquillea. Next base: position 333,109 of record JAEBUT010000041.1, on the reverse strand, counting down.
GGCAATTGAGGAAATCATTAAAGACATCCAGAAGATTCCTAACCGGCAATGGGAGACTCAAGTGCGGAAAGGGCTGGACAACAATAATGAGGACTTTAAGATCGCCAATGGGCTAGTGGAATGGAAAGGGCGAATTTATGTGCCTGCAAATATACATACGCGAGAGTCATTACTGGCGATTTATCACTCCTGGGGACATCCGGGAATAGACAAAACGGTCGAATTGGTAACAAGGGATTTTTGGTGGCCTCAGATGCGAAAAGACATCCAGAACTACATTGCTGGATGTGAAACCTGCCAAAAGGTCAAGCCCGATAGACAAGCGCGAGCGGCACCGTTACACCCAAACGAAGTACCGGAGGCACCTTGGGAAATTATTTCCATGGATTTAATCGGACCCCTTCCGGAGTCAAAAGGAAATGATATGATTCTGGTTATTGTGGACCGTTTTACAAAGAAATCGTATTTCTTACCCACCACATCGACGGTCACTTCGCAAGGAATAGCCACGCTTTTCCGAGACAACGTCTTTAGGGAACACGGATTGCCAAAGAAAGTCATCAGTGATCGGGGACCACAGTTTGTGTCGAAATTCATGGACGACTTGTATGGCATGCTGGGAATTAAGGCAAATCGCTCTACGGCATATCACCCGCAGACGGACGGACAGACGGAACGCGTTAATCAGACTGTCAAAGAGTTCCTCACAATGTTCGTCAATCACAGACAGAACAACTGGAGCGACTGGTTAGCAGTGGCGCAATTCTGCCACAACGATCGAGCGCATTCGTCAACAGGATATTCACCGTTTTTTATGAACTACGGGCGACACCCATACAAGGGACTAAATCCGACGTACGTGCCTAAAGTGGTCGCGGTCGAGGACCTAGCAAAACAAGTCGAAGGAATTCATGCTAACGCGACCGCGTCACTGGAGAAAGCAGCGGAAACGATGAAGCGCAAATACGACGAGTTTAAAGCTCCAGCGCGTCAGTACCAGCCCGGCGACAAAGTCTACTTAAGCACAGCCAACCTTCCCACTCTTCGCGTCACTAAGAAACTAGACGGCAAATTCGTGGGACCTCTAGAGGTTGTGAAGAAAATTGGACAGTCGGCGTATCAGTTGAAGATTCCAGCGTCCTGGAAAATCTACAACGTATTTAACGAAATCCACCTCAAACCGTATAAGGAACCGGTTTTTCCTGGTCAGAAGGAGAAAGCCGCTTCGCGCAAAGAAGCGCAGATGGTCGAAGAGTCAGTCGATGACGAATACGAAGTAGAGGAAGTTATGGACAGCCGCGTCAGTGGGCGCGGCGGCGGACGCTTAGAATACCTCGTCAAGTGGAAAAACTATCCAGTCGAGGAGTCAACTTGGGAACCGGCGGAAAATTTAGGCAACGCAAAAAAGGAAGTCCAGAAATTCCACAAAACAAATCCTAGTGCGCCCCGGCGGATGGTTAACGTGCGCGACATCAGCGCTAGCTTTCGGAAGTGGCAGAACCACACGGCAATCCCTATAGCAAAGCGGCTGTATGGGTGGGAGGATGGCAAGTTTGAGCGCGAATACCTCGAAAAGCTCAAACGAAATTGGCAGCGCTGGAAAGGCGACCGGCGCGATATATATGCCGAAGAAGACGTGCGGCATGAGTTCGTTAGGAACTCGAAATGAATTTTTACGACACGCGTGGCTTCCCGGGACGTGAAGCCTTAAGGGGGGGGTCATGTTACGATACTGGACGCTTTCTGTTATTTTTCACTATTTTTCTATATTTTATCTGGAGGCCTACGGATGCTTGGAAGGATACCAATACGCATAGGGGCTTGGGGGGATCCGTTATGGAAGGACCGGTTAGGTAAGCCATGGGTGGCTGTACGAAGGTCTAGGCATAGGGGTCCGGGCGAGTCTGGCTATGGAGGGGTCTGGAACGTCGCTGCGCGTACACAGCCTTGGGGGGCAGTGTAGTCTGTGCGCACAGACCAGAACCAAAGGTATATAAGGAGGGCGTATCCGTAGGTAGGAGTCCTAAGACTCTAGATAGTTTGCTCTCACCCAGCTTACTTTTCTACTGTGTCGAATCTATCTCTTTCTCCTCCATCTTCTCGAGTGAGACCTGTGGTTGTGTGGGACTAGTCCTAACAGCTCCCAGCCACTGGACAAGGGTCTAGACACTAAGTCAAACAATGACAAAGGTCTTAGAGAACGATGAGAAAAGAGAGCGTTGAAGTCAATTGTTGTTGAGAGCAAAACTCGTCTAAGTTGGAACTGGAGGTACTCTACAGTACATGGGGTTTATATACGATCAGGGGAGCAAAGGAAACTATAAAGGGAACAAAATGATAGCTACCTGAGAAAGGAAATATGAAGGTGGCTATGAAAGGAGATAGCGTCCAAGCTGTACAGTGCGCAGTTAAGGGGAAATGATGGGTATGAAACAGTCCACTGAGACAGGAGGCCGAAACGAAGAGGAAACTGTAACATTACCCCCTTTGTATGCGAGAAGTCACCAACTTCTACCATGCTGATGTCCATGTGTGATCCTGCCGTGACTCGAGCCAAGTGACGACATTGCCTAAGTCTGCTGCTGCCGTCTCAGCTCGCCATTGAAGACTTTGAACTGCTAGCTGTAATTGCTTTGCTTGTGCTAGCACTGAATCTCTTTCTTTGAGAGTGAGGGAGTGTGGGTTGGTGGTGATGGTAAGCCCTGTGACGAAGTCCAAAGGTTTGGCAAACTGGTTGTAGAGGACTAGTATTTCAGCAAGGCGATCGCTGACGTTTTGGAGCATTGCATTGTGAGGGCGGATGACGATAGGAGGCATAGTGACTGCAGTGGTCGGTTCGATAAGTTCTGCAGGGTGTTCATGCATCTCGGGGAGGTCGGCAAAATCGAAGTCGTCAATGGTAACAGTGGTCTCGACAAAGACCTCGAGGGGGAAGTCATGGGCGGCGGCAATGAAGGGCGATAAAAAATTAACTGGTTTGATATAATAATGGCCACATGTGGTAACCAACAAGGCAAAGGCAAGGGCGGCAAAGTAGGCAATAGTGATGAAGAAAGACATTGTGCAAGTGTATGGAATTAGGGATCTAGCACGGCCAAAGGCGTCCTTTTATGCTTAATTGAAGACTTCGTCATCCCAACTGACAGTTTGGAGTTCTCCATCCGGGGCCCGATAAGTGAATGTGGATGCTCTGATACTGGGAACATATTCGAGTTCTTCGTCAGATTCTTCTGATTCGCTTAGCTCGTCCCTGGTAGTGATGGAGATTTCATTCTCAGGGTTTGTGTCTGGTTCAGGAGCAACGTCTTGTGGCGCAATACTTTCTGGTGAATTGGGTATAGTGGGTCCACCTGTGCTGTCAAATGTGTCTAAGAAATCGAGGCTTTTGAGTACTCTATTGAGGTTTGAGATTGCGTCTGGGAGTTGTCGCATAGTAACCCATCTGCAGATTTCCATTTCTTTGCTAGCGTCGCTTAGCCGTTCTGCAAAATCAAATAGTATAGGGTCCTCTCGGCAGAGGGCTGCTTTGGTGTATACATCATTGGTGTGGTTTAAAGGCCTGTTAGGCGACAGGAGATAGGGTGACATTGCGTCTGGATAGTATGGTAATTCTTCTGGATAGTATGGTAATTCTTCTGGATCAAATGTAAGATCCATATATTTCGGAAGGTAGTGTAATCGGGCATTGAATGGGATTTCAACATGTCCTTGTGGGTGCGTCGCATGTCCGTTAGAAAGTCTAGGAGTCTTGTAGGCAACTAATCGGGTTGCTAGGGTTCGAATGAAATTGACTAATCGAGGTGGTTCTAAAGGGTTGATCAGAGGATGAGGAATGGGAAACGTAATGATTTGTCCTTTGAAGCTTTCGTATGGTTTCGGAGAATATCGTCCTTGAGTGGAGCAATATCTCTTGGTGTATCGGATGTTTTGTTTGAGAGTTTGGCGGTTGCGATAGCGAGACATGGGGTTTTACAATCGTCGTCTGAGTTTATATGCTTGTAAAACTTCCGCAGCATTGCTTAGATTGCGCTCAGGTTCCCAGGAGTTGTCATTCAGACCATATCCTTTCCATTTGACCAAATACTGATATCCTGCTCCGCGTTTTTGATGTGTGAGAATCGCTTCCACCTCAAACTCCTCTTGTCCATTTACGAGATCAGGGGGTGGAGTAGTATAATTTGGTCCATGTGTTTCAGTTTCTCTATATGGCATAAGGAGTGACGTGTGAAAGACTGGGTGAATGCGCCATTGTTTCGGTAGCTTGAGCCTATACGTTACTGGTCCTAGGACTTGTTCGACTATAAAGGGTCCTTCTCGTTTAGGAGCCAGTTTCCTAGACTGATATGGTATGTTGAGATTTCTATTTTCGAGCCATACTTTATCTCCCTGTACGAATTTGATCACTTTATCCCTGACTCGTCGCGGAACCATCTGCCTTGCTAGTTTGTGTGCGGCTAGTGCTTCTTCTCTAGCTTTTTGTAGTAGCTGTAGGCGTTCCTCAGCAGCAGGTGTTGTCATTTTTTGTACAGCGGTTGGTAATGCAACGGGATTTGTTCCATACATGAGTTGAAACGGGGAGGCTTTAACTGAGTCATGGTGTCGATTGTTATGAGCAAATTCAGCGATTGGAAGTAGTTGCTTCCATTTATGAGGTTCGTTTGCACAGAATATTCGAAGGTATACTTCTAATTCTTGATTAATGCGTTCTGTTTCTCCGTCGGTCTGTGGATGATAGGCTGTGCTCATTCTGTGATCGATTCCTAACATCCTTCTGATTTCCTGGAAGACCTTAGCCAAAAACTGTGGTCCTCAATCCGAGATGAGTATATTGGGTAGTCCAAAGCGTTTGAATATTTCTGAGATGTAAAGATTGGCTGTTCCTAATGCGTCAATGGTTTTCTTGCAAGGAGTAAGAATTACCCCTTTCGTAAGACCATGGTCCACCGTGACCAGAATTGAATCATATCCGTCTGCGATAGGAAGATCTGTAATGAAATCTAGTGTGTGCAATAATGATGATGACCTTGAATTTCTTCCCTTCCCTTTCATTTTTCCCAGCGAGGTTTGGGCTGACAATGGCTAAGGTGGGCGGGCGTCTCCCGGGGTTTCTATTCGGATATTGTTTCAGTCCAGCACTGTGTGAACCTCTCGTCTCGATCGACGTGACCCTGCACAGAAGGCAAGATCTTCAACTCAGTCTAATGTCATCGGAGGCCATGCGCGACCTAGGGGGACAATGATAAGAGTGATGAGTGAGAGGGAATGAACGGACCGGACCGATTTGTGGTCTACGCCATTTTAGTAGTAAGCGCCAAGATTTCAACAGCAGCAGGCCACGCAGAATATCAGAATAGATGCCATTGTGCCTGGTTAGGGGAATGATGGGTATCAGCATCCCGTCCATGCAGGAAAGAGAAAGAGAAGAATTTGAAACTCGGTCTGGATTGAAAACATGGAAACGATGGGAAGTGACAAAACGATATCATAATGCAATATCACGAGAGACAACGCGGCACAAAAAGAATAAAAGCAAAACAGAAAAACCGAACCAGAGTCTTTTGGATGAGAGCGCATCTGATCAATGTTGTTTACGCTCCTCGCAGCCGCAGCGCGACCTCCTCCGCGTTGACGCAAGCCACCACCATCACCACGTCCGAGATTGAGCAGCCCGCCGTCTTAGTCCGAATCCTGTTAAACATGGATCACAACAGGCGCAAAGATAAGAGACGGTGGAATCAAAGAGTCTGACTCGGACAATAAGAACCACAGCTCGTCTTCAAACTCGTCCTCGTAATCGTCCAGCATGTCGTATTCGAGGGTTTGAGGGTTTTGTCCGAAAAGTAATCAATGGCGCGAGGGATGATCTATATAGGAATGAGAAAAGAGCCAAGGATGAGACTGGGAGGGGACGGGAGACCTTTTCTTTAAAATCTTCTCCAATCAGGCAATCAACCTGATTGCTCTCGATCTCTTCGAGTTCGTCATCATTCACCTCATTTGCCATTGATCTCTGGGTCCGCGTCGTCGTCGATATAGAAGAGATGGATATCGATGAGCGATTTGAGAGCATGGGGATCGCAATCGGTGATGATGTCGCCGAGGACGACGTTGTTGTTGAGAGCGGTGAGCCAGAACTCGGAGATGGCAGCAGCGACGGGATGTGTGTCCTTGGGCAAGGAGGTGTACTTGTCATCGTCCTTGATGGAATACCGCTCGCCAGCGTCGATCTTGTCCGATGCGGGGATGGCGATCTGGGCTCGTTCAGCGGCCTTTGGAGGCCCAAATACTGGATGCTGCGATGGCGTCATATTTGCAGAGGAGCGTGCATAAGTCATCCAATTCGGAGACGGATGTCAATGCGCGATTTGAGAGCCTGGGATCGCGACCGGTGATGATGTCGCCGAGGATGACATGGTTCCTGGGGGGCGGTGGGCCGGGATTCGGGGATGGAAGCGGCGACGGGGTGTGTGTCCTTAGGCAGGAGGTTTTACTTGTCGTTGATGGAATACTGCTCGCCAGCTCTTGTCCAATGCGGGGGATGGCGTGGCCCGCGATCTGACCAGTCTGGGCGCGTACAGCGGCTTTTGGATGCTGGATGCTGTGATAGTGTGAGACTTGTAGAGGAGCGTGCATAAATCATACATTTTTGTCCAATTATAAATATTCACGCTTCTACTGGTTCTGGAGGTGGTCGTACTTTGCTTGAATGCCTTTGAGGGCCTCGACGTTGAGCTTGACGTAGATAGAGAGGCTTTCGATGTGTAATGATGACAGCAAATCACCCCTTTTAATTGCGAGGCGCTCACCCCCGCGCGTGAAGTGATGGCTTTAGCCTGCATTTGGGCGGTCTAGCTTTCGAAATCGTGAGCCGTCAAACCCATGGGACCTATACAAAACGAAAGTCGCACCAAAACAGTTGCGAAGAAGTTACTCATGCATCATGCATCACTTCAAATTCGCCGTCTCCCATAGTACTGGCCCGTCTTCGCAGCCCTCACAGCACGCCTTTGATAGTCGTGAATGCAACTTCAATTACGCAACGCCTTGTGTTGACGATGCCAAGTGGCCTTGACGTGGCGAGCAAAAGTGGCCCATACACTATTCTGGAGGGGACGAGTGTGGTCACTGGCAGTTGTGACAGTGCAGTTTCTTTCCTCGGATCATGAAGCTGCTCTGTGGGTGCCTGCCAGCGCGCGTGTGATGGGATGTCGCCGTCAGTGTTGAAGACGCCTGTTGGTGCTTTTGAGCAAGCCGTAGCACATTGGAAATTGCCTCCACCAATATACATTCTGTCACCAAACACGGCTATAATGAATGGTAGATCAGCATCTCCTCCGGGGATTCAACATTCAACGTTCAACATATGAGAATGTTTTTGTAACGCGTAACTACTCACTTTTAGGATCCATGTAACATCGATCTTTGGTTCTATGGCAGAACCAGGCAGAACATCTTAGTGGGGGAAAAAACGTCCCCTCCGCATCACTCTGATGGAGTTGTAAATTTGGCGATGGACGCCGTGGCCGCTTCAGGAACGGGTCGGGTCGCAGTGAACTGGAGCCAGACGGTTGAACGTTCTGCCATTGTGGCCAGCATTTAATACCAAATACATGACGATCGGCACTCACCCAATGTAATACATTCTTTCCATAGAACTGCCCATGATACTCATCGCTCTAAAAGAAGGCTTTTACTGACAGGCTCGTGCCTAATTGACAAGGGCCCTAGCCTTGGACAGATTTTGGAATAGGTGATTTGAAATTGTGATTTTAGCTGTGAATTCCATTGACCGTGAAGCCCGAGGGAGACTTGTCATTGTTTTTTCCGACGACGAACGATGAACAAGAATCTATACTGCGGGGCCGTCTAGATGGGGCTTCAAACCGACGTATCATGGCCAATGTACGCGCTCCAGTTGCTGTTTCTTTGCGGACAGAGAACATATGTCATGGTCTGGCGTGGGAATGGTTTTTTCCACGAAAGGATATGTGTCTCGGTTGCATCCGAGAGAAAACATGTGATAAACGCGGTTGACAAGCGTGTGTAAAGCAGGCCTAGTGGTTTCACCTCATCGAGTCACAATTAACAAGCTTTGAAAAAAGGTACGCTCGAAATCCCATGTCGTGCGCACAAGATTAGTCTGCAGCTGGTGAGGGTTGCGTGGCTTTGCGTTGAAAGGAAATTATATTCTTACCACCATCACCCAATAGGCCCGCACCACGTTCCGAGTTTTTGTGCAAAAGGTCATGCATGTCAGACCAGGAATTCAATCTGTGTTTGAATCTCATACTAAAAGGAGATTGATACCACAACAGGTCTTAGCACAACACAATTAAACATGCCAGGAATGTTTTCCGGTGAACGCACTGCTCTTCACATTATACAGCATCCTTCGCTCAACGGTATATAAGCAAGCCAAACATGCCTTCCAGTTTCAAGAAGTCTCTTCAAGGATTCCTCGCGTCTGTTCGCAGTTCCGTCATGGAGAACTCGGGCATAAGCCTGGACGGCCCCTTGAAGAGAATCCTCGGTCACCAGCATGCCACTACCTGGGCCGACGTCGCTTTCAGTAACGTCATGAAATGCGATGATGGCCTGGCCCTCCTCTCCGCTCTTCAAAACGGTTATCGTATCTCCAAGGCCAGCCACTTCAAAAAGCGGCCCCGAATGGTTTTCCAGAACCTCGTAGAACACGAGTTCGTCGTCGTGCACCTCCGCTTTAAAAACAAGGTCAATTTTTTTCGCATCGATCGATCTATAGGGCATCGGTCCGAACCAAAGAGTCCCAAGGCGACCACGACGTCTTCAGAGAAGAGTTCGTACTCGCTCGTACCTTCCTTGACTCAGTCCACATCATCTATGGACTCAATCCTGATGTCCCCCTCCCGCGTAATCGATTACTGCGTCTGTCGGCTTAGCACGATATCGCCCAACCGGCACTGGGCTCTGGACACTATTGTCGAGGTCCCGCAGCTCCCCAGCTCCAACGAAGCGTACGAACTCACAACCATCGAGTACACAGGCCCATCGTCGACCTGGCCTAGCCTCTGGGACCTAATGCACATGGTCCAGTTCCTCAATCAAGAATCCGAGGAATACGACCTCATCGACGCCCAATGTTATTGGTACGCCGATATGGTCTCATCGCTGCTGGAGGAGTGGTGTCCGGACACCAAGGTCACACGTTATCATGGCTGGCAGGGCACCAAGTCCAAAACGCTCGACATACCGGTGCCGGGAACGATAAAGGGACTCGTTATCTACCAGCGTGATCCGCTGGTCGTCGAAGACAAGAGGAGCCTCCTCTTTCAAGATATCCAGTCGTCGACTAATTCAGTATGTTTTCATTACTGTTCTATTATGAACTTTTAATTGACGTTTTTTTCTACCATATAGACGATGGCATTTTTGGAGATGAGAAGTGGCGGGGATCAAGCAGAGGTGCGGATCAAGGCAGTCGAAGAAAGGGCGGAGAGGGCGGAGGAGAGGGCAGAGAGGGCGGAGGAGAGGGCGGAGAGGGCTGAGGAAAGGGTTGAGAAGGCTGAAGAGAGGGTTGAGAAGGCTGAAGAGAGGGTTGAGAAGGCTGAAGAGAAGGCGAGGGAAGCAGAGGCGCAAACGCAAGAACTGCTCAAGAAGTTCGAGGCACGGGTCAGTGACTCTGATGCCCTTATGGCGCGGATCATTGCACGCCTGGATGATTTTAAATCCCATGGTCTTGGTCCGTCCATCGTCGCCTAAGATGGTATGTCTTGCTTTTGTCATTTGATTCGGTATGTTCACATGATTACAGTCTTTCTTTATATCATTATCGCTAGTATTATTATTCCGAATACAATGGTACGGTTAGATAAGAAGCGTATTCAATACGAGCGTGCCAACCACTAGAAATCTATCAGGTCTGCTTTTCGCCAGTTGCCAGCTTTGAGTTCTTGCCAGTCTCCACTGAGTCAGTTGTGCGAACAGTAGTGCTACCTTGGATTGATGGCCTCGAACCACAAGCGGCAGACGACATAATGACCCTGTTTGAACAGTCACAGCAGATAGACCGTGATATTGAAAACGCGATGTCCCGTGCCACCAATATATCGGAAAAGAAGAAGAAAGTGGCAGAGCTCAAGCAATTGGCTAACGGTAGTGAGCTGGTATATACGGACCTGGTCCGGGCCGACTAGGCTGAACGTGAATGAAACTATGAGCAGTACTTGGGGGCTCTCAACGTCAACAACATATTAAGCTTCCAACAACTTTCCAACTTGTTCTGCGGGTATTACGCTACCGATGATTATGCGGCATTTCAAGCCACGTGATTGTCGGGCCGATCCGTCCCCCAAAGCCATAATCGGTCTGATCGACAGGTTACGATCTCCGTTCAAATACCAAATTCGTTCTATTGGTACCGTAATCCGGGGTAGCTGAGCCACCAAACTGCAATGAATCTAGATACCATCATGGTTTTCGTTGGACGAATCTCCGCTCAAGTTACCATTTCAATTGGAGTCGATATATGCAGGAACTTGGATGCTCCCATCATAGTGGCGAAATATTCGTACTGCATGCCACAGTCCTAGCATAGTGTCCTTCAATGAATTATTTGGAGGTCCAGTGTCTTATCACCTTCAATTTTCACTGGAAAATGCGCTTCAGTATTGGCTGAAGCATCCATTAAGCCGCGGGAACGTTGCTTTCTTTTTCCTACTGGTACAATCAGAAGCCCACGATTATAACACTGACCAACCAAAAAGTAAAGAAAGAATACTAAGACACTCACAGACTTGGAACTCGTACCACGCTATCACACACACATACACACACATACACTTCATCGATGCGCTGACAGAAGTATACGCTCGCATCGCCTGCGTGAGCACTGCAAGATCGCAGTAACAATGCAAAACAGTGGATATATAGAGTTTCATTTTACGCGGGACTCTGTGAGCTTTTTGGATCGCACAACGATTGGCAAGCGGGTTCCGTGAGACTTGCAAGACGACACCGATTGCTCACGGCTTTCCTCGAGGCTGGCAATATGCTCATCACTGATCCTGAGTGCGCATGGAGATCACAAACGAGGTTCGGGCAGGAAATATTTAGCACATGTGATGACTTCTGAAACGACATTTCAACTTCTCAGCGGCGCGATTGAAGCAGTCGCCGTTGAAGGTACCTGGTCCTGTGAATGAAATGGAAGGATTGTGCACGTCCATAGCGAATTAGGATGCGGCGCTGGGGTTAGAAACCTCGTGACAAACGACTATATTACACGCTCGGAACATCGTACAGAAACCTGGAGATGATGATCACGATGGTCACCGGATAATGAACACACCGGTAATTATGCGGCTTTAGGAACCCACTTCAGTCGCCCCGTGACGTAAGTTTCAGGTGCAGCTGACTGAAGTGCCGCCTTGATGCGCAAATGGGTTGTCAGTCTCGCGAGGGGAAAATCGACCATGTGCGGCCCAACATGTGCTCCGGGGGTAATGAAGTAGACTCCTTTCAACTGTTGCACGTTATCGAACTGTAGGCTTGCTAACATGGTTTCGAACGGCTCGGGTGCGGGTTTATGGAATGAGCCGACGAAGGGATAGTCTTTGCCCTCGAAACGAAATGAACCATGGAAATGGCTGCCAACGCCGGTGAAATCGTAGCAGTGTGCTGTGTGAGGCATGTTTTTTCTATCAAGCCGTCATCCTATGGATGAGTCGCCCAAGAGGGAGGTTTCGCACCTGGATGTTGTGCTAGACTTGTGGGAATAGACTTTGCAAATGAAGTACTCATTTTTATGAGTTCCGAGCCATCACTGTGTCACCTTCTTGGGCAGTAGGATATTTCAACGATATGTTCTTTGAATTAAGTTACTACTTCCATTACAGGCCAAGTGTGTTAGGAATTCCCGGGGTCCGTTTACTGTGATTCTGGGGTGAGATGTATTGAGGGACAGGGTCGATCTATTCTCATGTTGGGGACATCCCGGCCAGAACTCGATTTAATTGTGCGCGAAAGCTGAAGGACTTTGACATGAGGCCAGCGTCAGAGGCGCGTCAGGTCACAGTCACGTAACGCGCATCCTCAGACTCTCACCATGAGCGTAAGCTGCGCCCTGTCTCGCCTTTTCTTGTTCTGACCACAGCTTAGACGTTCACGACCGTAGAGCCGATGGAAGGTGACATCTTAAGCGATGTCGTACCAAGCAACCTCGTTTCCAGACAGGTTTGCATCCAATCAATACGAATATTTGACTGACTGTGATGTCTAGGCGAGTCAAAGCGCTGACGGGGAGAGCGAATACGTAGACGAGGGGCCCAAGCGGTCCGCCTACAAAAGAGGCAGAAACGGAAGATGGCAGAAGGACAACTGCAGGTTAGACGACAGGAAATGGACAAAGCAAAGTAACCTTCTCCCTTATTCGTCCTCATCTCCTCACGCGATTTCACTCTAGGTAGCAGACGCCGTGAAACGATGCTCTTATTTACTGGGACAAACGGAGTTATTCAAACACTTTATGGATATCAAGGTTCAGGATCTTACATCTGATTTCTGCATTTCTAATTCCGCTATTAGAGGGCACGAGATCCTGAATATGTGGCGCTGCTGGATTCTCAACCGAAACCAAAAGGCCGTGGCTGGAAGAAAGCAGCGTGCGTAGAGGCTTCGATAATTTACTGCTCGCATTGCTCATCACCGTACAGAGACACCAGTGCTCGTCACCGAAAGTCAGAAAAAGAGGAAGATGTGGAGACGACCAACCGATGGTAGTCGAGGAATCGCCTAACTGTGAGTTGGCCGAAAATATTCAACTCCTCATCCCTGCTAATAACAACGGCCAGTCATTATGGACAAATGAGGCCCTATCAGTTACAACGCTTGAACTGGATGATTTCCCTGCATCACAATGGTCTGAACGGCATCTTGGCCGACGAGATGGTACGTGGCCGCTTTAGGTGACCTGGTTGAACAATTCTGAATTTGTCCGTTTTAGGGATTAGGCAAAACGCTTCAAACTATATCATTCCTGGCCTATCCTAAGCATTATCGCGACATCCCCGGCCCTCATCTGATCGTCGTACCCAAGTCCACTCTCCAAAACTGGAACCGTGAGTTCGAAAGATGGACTCTGGATTTCAACGTCTCCGTTTTGACAGGAACAAAAGAAGAGCGCGCGGACATCATTGCTAATCGGCTAATACTCCAAGAGTTTGAAGTTTGCATCACGTCGTACGAGATTTGTCTCATTGACAAGTCTGCCCTCGCAAATTGTACTGCTCGTTGTATTGCATTGTTCACCCGATATTGGAATCTACCTGTTGTATCCTACTGCAAGCTCGTATTGTATCTTGTTGCCAATGTAGCTACAGTTTTAGTACGTTCAACCGTAAGTAGCAGGAATAAATTTTTTGGTGCATTTACGGCTCATATGACCACTTAAAGAAGCCGCTCATTGCAGCTTTGGTGAGTGGAACAGCTATCTGCGAGCGTGTACCTTGTGCTATGAGCTCAGACCCTTATCTAAGCTGAATAAGCGGCCAAAGCTGTGCCGCATGTTTTCCTTCCCGAGTTCCGTTACTCGTGCGTACTTGCATTGCTTGCGTGGTCGAGTCGTCACTTCCACTTCCTAAGGACGGCGCAGATTAATTGGACTGGTTGGCTAACCCATGTGCCAGAACGAGGACACAATCGATACCCGAAACAGACAGGTGGAGATAAGGGGCGCTGATAGTGGAGAGTCCTTACTCAAGCAAGGTAAATCATTTACTTAGTAGGCGTTGTTTGCCCAGCTTCCGACAAGGCGAAGAGTGGCACTGGATGCAAAGGGGGTTATAGTTACGAGGTAGTACTGGCTTGTAAATTCTCAAATGGCGAGCCTTCGCAATCCTGCAGCTAACACGTGTGCCAAGAATGGGGCATAGTTGGATCAACCGGTCCGAATCCTTTTCAGAGCCGCGGATATCTAAGCTGTCCGCAGCAGACAGACAGTGCCGTATCCACCACCTCGTCGTTGGGTCGTAGATTATCCGAAAAGCAACTTGTTTTGACTGTCATGTCAGAGACGAACGTTCAAGGTGTCTGCTTTGCGCCAGGTGAGATAACGTGATGATCGATTGCCTCATGCCTATGAGCCGAGATGTAGACCCAGAGCTCGTCGCTATCCTCAAAGAGCGTTACAAATGTCCCCATTTCCGTATCCTGGTCATTGGCCAGGCTAATGCAGGCAAGACTACAATTCTTGAGAAGGTTTGCGGTGTCGCACGAGGGACTGTACCCGTTATATTCGACAAGAATGGTGTCAATCTTCGTGCTCCGAAGCCCAAGTCTAGCTTCATTTCACGATTCAAGTGCCTTTTCCGTACGAAATCAATACCATCCTTAACAGGGCACTTGAAGCCATCCATTGAGGTCCATTGGCTCATACTAATGTGTTTGATCATCCACTGATGCATGTATAGCGTGGTATACATGATATTGAACACCAGATAATGTACAACGGTAGCAATTTCATCTTTCATGATTCACGAGGCTTTGAGTCTGGAGCAACGGAGGAGATGGATAAAGTTTGGGAGTTCATTAAGCAACGAGCTGATGCTAATGAACTGAGGGATCAATTACATGCCATCTGGTATTCTTTCCTTACTCATTCCTTGTATTAACTGATATGGTTTGCATAGGTACTGCATTCCAATGGATGGTTCTCGGCCTCTTCCTCCTCGAGAATTGTCTTTCTTTCAAAAAGGGACTGGCAAAGGTGAATCTTTTCCCAATGGCATCTACTACCTTTGTCCATGAATAGCCCAAGTCTTACACATGAAGATTTGTGGCCTTCATTGGGTAAAGTATTAAGTTAAACTGCAGCATGCTAACTGGTGATTGTTGTATGCAGTCCCTTTGGTAGCAATTTTTACGAAATTTGATGGCTTAGTGCATCAAGAATTTGCTAAGTTGCATGATGTAGAAGATGGACAGGTCAAGTTGGAACAGGCGAGAATTAATGCTGAACTGACTTTTCAGAATGTGTATCTGCCTAAAGTTATGAAGGCTCAGCATGCTCCAAAAACATATGTAAGATTGGAAGGTGAGCTGAGAGTTGTACATAGTACAAATAAATCAATGGATATCCCCTTAGAGATGCATGAGCCACACAATACTTGCCCTGAATTAACTGAAAAAACAGTGGATGCCATTGAAATTGCTAGCCTCAGGCAACTGTTCACCTCAACACAGATGAATAACATGGATATTTGTGTTCAATCAGTCCTTAGGTTAGTATGGTCAATTAGGAAGATACTGCCATGTGCCTGACATATATTGCAGAAGCATCATAAGCAAAAATAAGTTCAAGTGGATTGTGGTGTTCATGACAGTGTCTCTAGAATTCCCCCACTTTTGGGTATGTAGATATGATGCATTTGACACAGAGGTTGACACAGAAGAAACTTCTTTCATGGGATCTGATGCCATGACCAACAGAATGTGAGTGAGACTGCAGTTCTCTTCTTTCATGGGATCTGATGCCATGGCCAACAGCTTGTGAGTGAGACTGCAGTTCTCTTCTTTCATGGGATCTGATGCCATGACCAACAGAATGTGAGTGAGACTGCAGTTCTCTTCTTTCATGGGATCTGATGTTATGACCAACAGGAAGTAAGTGAGAACAATATTAGTGTGCTTCTCATGTAGGTCTATGTGTAGATTGTAAGTCATTCTCCATTTTCCCCCTCATTTGGTCCTGCCCTTCAATATCTTAGGTACATCATCATTTTGCATAGACTGCATTGCACTAATTAGTTTACCAGCTGGTATGCATAAATTCATTTCATGGTCACCAGGAATGTTGAACAGATCTTTAGCAGGAGATTTTGGCTCTTTGGATAGTTGAAGGAAATGATGAATTTGCCAATAATGTAAGTGTCTATGTCCTTCCTCTGCCTAGCAGCTGACATCACATCATCAAGTCCACAGATTGTCAGATTCTGGCAAGTATGTATTCTTTTCTGAGCTAATACTATTAAATCTTAAAATTTCCGAGCAATGATTATTATTACCATGAAATCTTTTTGGACAAGAATGCCTTTTGCACAGGCTATGAAAGTTACTTTGGAGCAGTTCAAAAGCCAGGATTATGTAGAGAAGCTCAAGTCCCAAATCACTTCTGATACTCTGCCTCCTCAAAATGAGGAGAGAATCACATTTCTTTTTGAGAAGATCAAAAACATATGATGGTATGTGTATTCTTTCTACATGCATATGGTGCTACTCTTGACCTCCAATCCAGTACTATTTGTCTATCTCTGTGCCTTTGATTGTAACATTAGTATATGGTTTCAAGTCTTTTGTATGCATTTTCATATGTCCAGTAACTTGTTTTTGAGTCTCAGTGGCCGAATAGAAAATGGTGTTCTGGTATTTACTGCTAAGAATGTTTTTCTTTTTTTTCCCCCTTGTTTAGGCCCCTTCATACTATTAAGTACATGGTAGGGTGTTGTACACATAGTGTTGCCATGGCTTGACTAAGCTAGGCCATAGCTAGGCTAAGTTGCCAGAGCTGGTTTTTGGCAATAGCTCAATAGCCATAGCCGATTATTTGGCTGCAAACTGGCTTAATAAGCCAGCTATAGCTGGCTATCAGCAGCTCTGCCAGTGCACAACTGTTGCATGCATGCACCCACCTTGCCACCCACCACTTGACACCACCACCACCCACCACCACACACTACCTACCACTTGCACCACACTGCTAGTGCTAGTGTTGTCAACAGCTAAGCTGCTTGTTTTTGAAAAATCGCAATTTAGCTTCAAATAAAATAGATAAAATCTGAAAATATTTGAGCAGATAGATCTCCCCAATAGCCGATGGGTCCTCTGCGAACACTAAGCAATCTTGTCAGCTAGTAACAAGATACTTGATGAGCTACACAATGGCTAATTTGTTAGCTGATTTCATAGCTAGTTGAATATCTCATTGCTAACTGATCAGATGGCTTAGTGTTGGCAGGAGACCCATCGGCTACTGGGGAGATCTATCTGCTCAAATATCTTCAGACTTTTATCTATTTTATTTGAAGTTAAATTGCAATTCTTTGAAAACAAGCAGCTTAGCTGTTGACATCACTAGATAGTTTTATGATGACAATTTGTCATCCAATCTAATCAATGACGTGATGCCACGAGGATTGTCTGAGACAATAACAAAGTACATATAGTCTGGCAAAACATGATTGAGTGGACAGTGCTAAGTCCAACAAATGAGACTCAGGCTTGAGATGACTTTGGTGGATGAGAGTGCTTGAACAACAACTTTGACAATCTTACCAGAACTTGTAGTTCCCAGAGATGTTAACTTGTGTATTACAAGCTAAGTCAAACTTAAGGTTTGACCTAAGACAAACTCTAGTATTTATACCTAAACCTACTGTCTGTAAAAGGTAAGGAATGTGCTAGAGAATGATATCATAGCAACATCATAGAAATGAAACAATGGTAAGCATATGTCATAGGTGAAAAAGGTCATGCTTATGTGAGTGATGACATTGCATAATCATAGAAAAGTGGTGGCAATGCATAGGTGTTCAATAAAGGAAGGTGCTGACATAAGGAAAATGAAAATGTTTGCATAGGTTGTAACACTAGCTCTCCTTTAAAGAACTTGTCCACAAGTACTAGTCCAATATGATACAAAAATGAAACAAAGTTGAGGGCTTACTCAACATTATTAAATTCAGTTTCAGTCCACCAAGCTGGCTTTCTGAGGCAGAATTCTTCATCATTGCTATCTGGGCAATTTTGGTTATTAAACCAAGCATGGTATTTGTTGTCATTGTTAAAAGTGACAGTACCAGGTGGGTTCCCTGTTGGTATCCTTGGCATGTTTGGCAGGTGGTGCATGGGCATGTAGGTGGTGGGTGCCAAGGGATGAGGTGGTTGTTGACATTCAAGGCATGCTGATGGGTCTAGGGAGGATGACTCAGTTAGGGATGTGCTGTGACATCAGGTGTCCTTGGGAGTTACAAATAAGGCACTGAGGGTGGTGTGGCTGTTTTCATGGTGCCTGTGGTGTAGTGAGCACATTTCCTTTCTGTCTCAGCAGAGTGACTGGGTTGACAGATGTGAGGACAATAGGAGGATTGATGGGTATAGCAGAGGATGTTGATCCTTTGGGTTGTCTCATTGTAAGAGGGGTCCTTGTCATAAGCAGTACTGTGGAATCAAGTTCAGTGAGCATCTGAACTACTACCTGTGTCTTGTCTCCATTAAGGATAGTGTGCAGCATGGCAGTCAGCCTTGGTGGGAATTTGTCATTGACTAAGATAGCTATCTGTCTGAGGATGTTGCCAATTTGGTCCTGAATTTTGTCAGAGATGTTGATGATCTTGTGTTGGTTAGGGACACAGTAAATGGGGTTGAACCAGGAGTTGATCTTGATCAAGTTCCTGACATTGTTTGTTTGAGGCAGGATGCATATCCAGTTAGCTTGAACAAGTTTGATGGTGTTGATGATGTATTGTTCAATGTCTGTTATTAATAGGTGGCAGAGGAGATCCAGGGCAAGATTGATCTGGATGGACTTGGTGAGTTCCCACACTAGGTGATTGATGTTGATGAAAGTTTTGATGAGGTGAGTGCAGTCAAAGTTAGTATGCTTGATTGTGATCTGTCTGATGGCAATGGCATGTGGTTTGCTGGAAAGTATTCTCCAGACTTGTGCAAGACAAACAACAATTGCTTGATCCAGTTTGATCCAGGTGAAAGCACAGGTTCTTTTAATTTGACCAAGTATTTGTGGATAGGTAGAACAAGTGATAAATGATCCTGAAAATCCATGAGTTCCTCGAGTTGGAACAGTTTGTGGACCTCAAGCTTCCATCTGATATAAAATATCCATGGGTGAGGAGGGGATTTGGGTGGTGGTGGTTGAGGTGGGAATCAGCATAGTGGGACTACAAGGTCATTGGTCTGTGAGAGATGTGACTCCTGCATGATGTCATTAGGGTTGAAGGCAGAAGGGGTATCATCACATGGGTTAATAAGCCTGGGGGGTGTAGCAGCAACCCTAGCAATGTAAGGGTTAAGGGATTGTCCTTGTTCATTGACTGCATGGTATGTGGAGTAGATGTGTGCAATGGGTGAGGATGAGCAAGAAGACATAAAGTATAGGTTTGTTTAGTGATGCAAAGATTGCTGGGGCTAGTGGAGTTGTCTTCTGCTTTTATATGTCTCTAGAAGTTCTTCTGCATGTGTCAAGTTGCATTCAGGTTCCCAAGTATTGTGTGATGTGTCATAACCTTTCCATTTGATGAAATATTGATATGAGTTTCCTTTCTTGTGATGTGTGTTACGATACTGGACGATGTCTCTTATTTTTCTCTATTTTTCTATATTTTATCTGGAGGCCTACGGACGCTTGGAAGGATACCAATACGCATAGGGGCTTGGGGGGATCCGTTATGGAAGGACCGGTTAGGTAAGCCATGGGTGGCTGTACGATGGTCGAGGCATAGGGGTCCGGGCGAGTCTGGCTATGGAGGGGTCTGGAACGTTGCTGCGCGTACACAGCCTTGGAGGCAGTGTAGTCTGTGCGCACAGACCAGGACCAAAGGTATATAAGGAGGGCGTATCCGTAGGTAGGAGTCCTAAGACTCTAGATAGTTTGCTCTCACCCAGCTTACTTTTCTACTGTGTCAATACATTCTCTTCTCCTCCTCTTTCTCGAGTGAGACCTGTGGTTGTGTGGGACTAGTCCTAACATAATCTAGAGTCTTTTCTACCACACCTCTCGCCGTCGTTGACAACCACCTCGGGCATCTCTTGCTCACTGTCGTGCGCGTCCTCGACGAGTTCCCTCAAGCCTGCGCGACGGACCTCGGTGCACGTTACACCACGTGACCACTGAGCCGCTCTCGAGGATCACCGTCGACTTCGATAACAGATAGACTCCTTGATCGTCATCAGGGACTACTACCGAAAGGTTGCTGTCGACAAAAGACATTCGGACGAGATCTGATCTGTGTGATTGAAAGTGCGGGCAGGCACTGGTCAGCAGACAGAACCGTTTGTCTCGGAAAAGCTCAGGAACGAGCGAAAGCAGTCCTTTAGCGTGCCGTGTAGCAAGGAGAACAGTCTCGAGATACCAATCACGTATCAGATCTAACGATCTGAGCACGAGGACACTCGAGTGAAACCCCGGGCACCACGCTATTGGGTCATTTGGTGGAATTAAATCCAAGAATTGAGTGCGGGTGCGTTATTGACCGCATCATAGAATATTCGCATTAGGACGTGCGAGTATTGAAGAAGAGACAACAGCCTTTTTACTTAAAAGGTCTAAGGCAACAAACTAGGGACGCATCATGGCTTCTCTTTTCAACTTTATCATTCCCCGCGCCGCCCTCACTCTCGTGCAGGCGGGCAAACGATTCGGAATCGAATGGGCGCAGGAGTGCGCAGAAGAAATTACTCGGTCGGTCACAGTTTCTACCGACACCAGACAACGCGACGCCCACGTTAGGGCATATTATACTTGGCGCAAGGCGCAGCACCGGGAGCGTCGTCTCCAACAATGACAACGCGCGTTTCAGCTGTGGCAGCTGGAACAGGAGTCACTCCGCATACAGGAGGACGCTTGGGAAGAACTTCTCAAGCAGCGCCGTGAAGAACGGCGATACCAAAAGAAGGTCGAGCAAGAGCTCGAACAAATGGAGAAAGACAGGCAGACCCTGGAGGGGCTGCTCCATAACATGGATCCCGAATCGGAGATCCGACAACGTCTGTTTGACACGCCGTCAAACATCCAGCTCTTGTTAATGGGCTGGAACATCATAACACTACGACACAATGGCTTGGTCTTGTCAGCCAAGGAACGAAATCGGCTCATGCACGCCGAAAACGGGAACATCAAAACCCGTAGTTACAACAGGGCGACCGCGGAGATCGCCAACCAGGAACGATTGGACGGGAAACGACCCGATCCGTACATGAAGGCACGTCTCAAAAGGAAGGACTGTCCCACCAGGTACAACACGCCGTTCCTGGTATCCCCGCTCATTATGAAAACCGACCCTGGCACCTATCCCCTGCTAGGGCTCGACAACTTCCTCAAACTCGTTGGGGAAGACATCACGTACACGGACACCTGGGTCAAAACGTTGACCCGTCCCAAATTACCAAGTGCGCCCGTCACGGACATTCACGAGGAAAAACCATGGCGAAGGAGCGGGTACTGCTACATGTACCTGTTCAAGAAAGAATTCTATCACACGTTCGACTGGCCGGCATGGCCGACCGTAACGCAAATCCTGTCCTGGGAACCAGAAATGCGCGACGAGACCGTCAAGTTTGGTCTCCAGGACCATCACAAGAATGACATGTTTCATGTCATTGAACGAGCAGCGCTACGGCCCCATGAAGACGAGTCCTACACGTGGAAGGACATGAAACTGATGGAAGGCCGCAGCAAATACAACAAGTTCGCCCGATTTGGCGGACAAAAGGAGTCTAAAAAAGGGAAGGCACGAGCCTCCACCATTTCGTCCTGGGTTGCAGGGCAACCATCAACCGCGCGCTCAACGTCAGCGCCCATGTCATATGCCCAAGCGGTAACTATCAAATCTGGACCTAGCAAGTCGCTAACCAGAACCGCAGGGGCCGACGCCAACTGGTACAATGGTACCATCCCATGTGCAGCGGATTGGGAGTCCGCGGATCCTGAACCCAAACAGGGGTTCAATGAGGAAAAACAAAGGACGATCAACAACTGGAAGCGGGAAGTTGAAAAGGAAATAGCAATTCCTTACCCGTACCCACGTCCTGCTCACACGAAGCACACATTGCATCCGGATGTACCCGGATATTGTTATCTCATCTTAATAAAAAACCAGTTCTGGGACATGTACGAGTGGCCGGCATTTCCGCAAATACAGGAAATTAATTCATGGGACTATAATCTTCGCAACACCCACGGTCGTGTGAATATCCGACGTACATATGGATATAACGACTGTTACCATATTGAGCGAGTACCAAAAGGACCTAAGGGTTGGGACATGATCGCGTCATTAGTACGGTCCGGTCATGATCGTAAACATATGGGAGCTATTGAATGGGACGCAGGGGCAGACCGTTACCTCAAGAGACCACGAACGGCAATGTTGCATAATCGAATTCCTGGGTACTGCTACCTAATCCTGATCAAGCACAGGTACTGGGATGCGTTCAATTGGCCGGCATATCCTACAGTCGACAAAATCTTGTCTTGGCAACCAGCATACAGGGAGAGTACTGCTATTATTGAATCCACGATAATGCCAGAACTCGAGCGAATTCATGTGTCCACCCGGGACCACGGAATGCATGGCTGGGAAGAAATGTACCGATTGAAAGGCCGTGGGTTTGGTCAATATACAGTGGGCGCATCAAGGAACGATAACCTGACGAGATTCCTTGGTCGAGAAATTCGTCGCATTAGACTAAATCTACCTGGCAACCACCCAAATAGGCGATTCCAGCAGCAGATTCAAACTGTGACTAAAATCTTCGATCGGGTAACACCTGATATCCCCGGATACTGCTACCTGGCCCTGTTCAAAGAAGAATTATGGAGTGCATTTGAATGGCCTGCATTCCCCACGTCACATTGGATAAATCAGGTGGATCCTCAGTACCGGTCAAACCAACTCGTAAAGTTCAAAGTTGTACGTCACAACAAATGGGTTGGGTTTCATGTGCGAACAAGTGTCAATGGGACCAATGGATGGCCAATGATCCAAGCAATCGTTAATGGGGATCTTGGACACGTCGAAATAGGGTTCGGCTGGACAAATACAATGACAGCGTATTTGCAATCAGCAATTTATCAGTATAACTACTATTTCGGGCCAAATGCAAACCCAAGACCGGAACCATTGACTGTGGCAGGAGGATCAACTCCGCAACAAGTGGCGGACAGGGATGAAGCTATCCAAGAATGGAACGCAGGGACTAGTCAAATGGCAGAGCACATGGGAAACTTGATGCAGCAGGCCGTAACGGAATACCAGAACACCCGACCTCCGCCACCTAGCAGATCGCTGGTAAAACTAGAATTACCGGATCATTATGAAGGTGATCCAGCGCAGGTGGACGCATGGTGTCGAGCCATGGATGTGTACTTTGAATTAGCACACGAAACAGATTATGGCAGGCGTATCTACATTACGCTAGGACGAATTAGGAAAGGAAAAGGAGATCGAGCCGGAACCTGGGCGGCTGTCAAATTAAAGGAACAGATTGACAGCGACACCGACTTCAATCAAAAAGTAGCAGAAGAGGGCTGGCCGGCAACTTTATCCTATCAACAACGAAGGGAAGGACATTTTGTCCCCGCCACCATAGGAGTTGCCGCGCATTATGAACGAAACCCTCAGGCCCTGAAACCACCCTTTTTGGGATGGGCAGATCTGAAACGACAGATGCATGATTTCTTCATGTCAAAAGAAACACGGGAGCACGCGGTCGAACAGATCCAGAAGCTGCAACAAGGAAGTCGGGCCGTTGAAGATTACATCATCGAATTCAAGGCGTTATTACCGCTGACAGGATGGAATGCCAGCGCCGCAAAAGATCATTTCCAAAAAGGATTAAATCCGAATCTGGGATTTGAATTGATCCGGGTCGGAGATTTAGACGCAGGTGATACCCTGGAGCGGATCATGGAAAGGGTCACAGAGTTGGCGAGGGCTTATCGACGGGCTCGGGACGCGTATGGTGATCGACAGAAAAAGACACCGTTCAAGGAAGATTACCAAAAACCTCAACCCATGTCACGAACATATAAGCCGGCTCAGGCGTCAACGTCTACACACGATTCAAACGCTATGGATGTGGATAAGGTCAAACGTGCACCGGGTGCATGTTTTAACTGCGGAAAGAAGGGTCACTTTGCAAAGGAATGCAAAGAACCAAAGAAACACACATGGGCCGAGAAAGGAAAAGGCCGTGTTAGAGAAATGAAGATCGAAGAGTTCACTGAGGAGCAGTGGAGAGAATGGGGAAAAGAAAAGGGTTTTGGCGACAGCCAGTAGGCACGCGCTCCGCGCTGCTGGCTAATAGAGTTTCTGTATCGGACAATGATTCTTGTGTAAAAGTACCAGAATTGTTATATGAATGTTCTCCCCTCATTCACCGGATACGAAACTTAAGTGTGAGCGTAAAAACGAATCGGTTAACTCCATGGACCCCTGAGTGGGTGCTAAGACGAATCTGGCAGGAAAATAATGAAACTGCAGTTCGTTGCTTAAAGGAATGGGTACCGACTAAACGAGTCAACGAGGTCACTGCCAAGCTGGTAAATGACCTCAATAAGCTATCAGAACAGGAAGCGTTGTGGAACCTGACCCAATTGCGTCAACAGTTGGTACACGCAACTGTTACGATCATGCAAATCGGCATTACATTTTCAATCTATCTATCAGTGGTCGGGGACCACTACCACAGTCTTTATACAGGCCAGGAGCCTTAGGAGGGAGCCTGGGAACACTTTGCGTGGGTTAGCGCATGGGAGCGCTTACTATGGAACAGGACGATGGCCATACAAGGCGGCCATACACTATACTAGGAAGGACAGCCGGATTAGGCAAGAGGATCGCGCCCTTGATGGCATCATTGATCGACGTCGGCATCAACGCATCAGGGATCATGCCATCACGCATCAGGAAGCAGCAGTGGCAGCGCATATGGACATATGGGATTGCAACACAGCCTATGGAGACAAGGTGGCTTTAGGATATAGCCCCTTGCAGTTACAAGGTCTAGAACAACCCGGACTGGTCCAGAGGATGGCGTTACAGCGGCTGCGCCCAAGAAGCATAGCAACGATGACAGCGTGGAGGCAGCGCTCATACAAGACAATAAGGAGCATGAATGCTGTGGAGCGCTGGAGGTTCTAGGCGGTGGCAAGGGTCTTGGTAGAATAGTATATAAGTAGTCCAAGTGTCTTGAGTCGCCCCAGACTTAAGATGGTTTCTCTTACGCCCATGTAAGACTCTGTCTGTAGTACAATATACCTTCCTTCCCTCCCCCTTCTCTCCCCTGCTCGACGAGGCCTGTGGGTCTGTGTCCTAAAGGACGGTGGGTTAGTGTTGTTGGGCGTGAGCTCATAACAGCAACAGGCAAGCAGGAAATAGACCTGCACTGTGTACTAACGACAATGGACACGGGCGAGAAAATCAATGTATTAGCATTGGTTGATTCAGGATGTACCGGCTCCTGTGTTAATGAAGAATTTGTGGAACGACACAAATTAAATAAACGGCGGTTGATAAAACCGCTACCAGTCTACAATGCGGATGGATCCCGGAACTCGATGGGAAGCATTGAATACATGACACAATTTAAACTGCGAATTGGGGATCATGAGGAAATAATTGAATGCAGCGTGGCGCGGTTAGGGAAGACTGATCTATTCCTAGGTCATGACTGGTTAAAGCATCATAACCCAGCCATTGACTGGAAGCGAAAAGAAGTACGGTTCACGCGATGCCCAGGGACTTGCTGGACGGCATCACAAGTAGAAGAACCAGAAGACGAGTCGGACCCGCTGGAACAACTGGAAGAGGGTGAACGATTATTGGCTATTGATATTGGGGAACCGGAACTACGATTACGATCAGTAGCAACCAATATAGCAGCCAAGGAATCCGAAGCCGCTCAAAAGCGCACTCTAGAGGAAGTAGTGCCTAAACACTACTTAGGACACCGAAAGGTCTTTGAAAAGGAGACCTTTGACGAACTACCACCACGACGCCCATGGGATCATGCCATAGAACTGATACCCGGAGCTAAACCAGTAGATTGTAAAATCTATCCGCTCAATCGAGACGAACAGGCACAGTTGGATGAATTCCTGAAAGAAAACTTGTAGTCAGGACGAATTCAACCTAGTAAATCTCCCATGGCGTCACCATTCTTCTTTGTAAAGAAAAAGGATGGCAAATTACGACCGGTACAGGATTACCGACGACTAAACGAAATGACGATAAAGAACCGCTATCCACTACCCCTCATTGGCGAATTAGTGGACAAACTGTCCAAAGCTAAGATATTCTCTAAAATGGACATCCGTTGGGGTACAACAATGTCCGAATTAAACAGGGCGATGAGTGGAAAGCGGCGTTCAGAACGAATCGGGGGCTTTTTGAGCCGTTAGTGATGTTTTTCGGATTAACCAATTCCCGGCTACTTTCCAAACCATGATGAACGATATATTCCGGCAAGAAGTCGCTGAAGGATGGGTTGTCATTTACATGGACGATATTTTGGTGTTTTCATCTACACAGGACGAACACACCAAACACGTTAATCGGATACTGGCAAAGCTGGAAAACCACAAGTTATCGTTAAAACCAGAAAAATGCTGGTTTGATCGACCAGAGATCGATTTCCTGGGACTTGTCATTAGCGAGGATTCTATCCGAATGGAAAAGGGCAAGGTCCAGGCAATAGCAGAATGGCCGACGCCTACCTGCAAACGGGAGTTACAGCAATTCTTGGGCTTCGTAAACTTTTACCGGCGTTTTGTGGAGGGATTTGCGTCAACAGCCAAGCCGTTGACAAAGTTGACAGGAAAAGACGACTGGCTCTGGACTGAATTGCAAGACACTGCCTTTCAGGGACTGAAAGACCTTGTGGTGAGGGAGGTTGTACTCAAAATCCCCGACGATGAGGGTCAGTTTCGAATTGAAGTCGACGCATCGGACTTTGCAATCGGCGGAATTTTGTCCCAGCAAGAGAAGGATCAATCCTGGCGACCGGTGGCCTTCATTTCAAAAGCCTTAAACGACGCAGAACGGAACTACGAGATTTATGATAAGGAAATGCTCGCCGTAATGCATGCCTTTTACGAGTGGTCACATTACCTCAAAGGCGCTAAGGAGATTGTGGAAGTGTTAACAGATCACCAGAACCTGACATACTTCCGGAAACCGCAGAACCTTAATCGGCGTCAAGCGCGATGGGTCACGGATTTACAAGAATACAATTTCGTGATTAAGCACCGCTCTGGGAAATCCAATTCTAAAGCCGATATTCTGTCTCGGCGAACAGATCATCACCCGGGAGGTCCAGACAATGAAGGGGTCGTTTTGCTTAAAGACGATTTGTTTGTTAGAGTATACGATGACGACAGGGCCATCGAAGACATCATTAAAGACATCCAGAAGATTCCTAACCGGCAATGGGAAACCCAAGTACGGAAGGGGCTGGATAATAATAATGAGGACTTTAAGGTTGCCAACGGACTAGTGGAATGGAAAGGACGGATCTATGTGCCCGCAAACATACATACACGCGAATCGTTACTGGCAATTTACCACTCCTGGGGACATCCAGGAATAGATAAAACGGTTGAACTAGTAACTAGGGATTTTTGGTGGCCACAAATGCGCAAGGATATCCAGAATTACGTTGCTGGATGTGAAACCTGCCAAAAGGTCAAACCGGACAGACAGACTCGAGCGGCGCCGTTGCATCCTAACGAGGTACCAGAGGCACCATGGGAGATCATCTCAATGGACTTGATTGGACCGCTCCCGGAGTCGAAAGGAAATGACATGATCCTGGTTATTGTGGACCGGTTCACAAAGAAATCGTATTTCCTACCCACCACCTCCACCGTTACATCACAAGGAGTTGCCACGCTGTTTCGGGACAATGTATTCAGGGAACATGGGTTGCCAAAGAAGGTCATTAGTGATCGCGGGCCACAGTTTGTGTCCAAATTCATGGACGACCTCTACGGAATGCTGGGGGATTAAGGCCAACCGCTCAACCGCATACCACCCCGCAGACGGATGGACAAACGGAACGCGTCAATCAGACGGTTAAGGAGTTCCTCACGATGTTCGTAAATCACCGACAGAATAACTGGAGTGACTGGCTGGCAGTGGCGCAATTCTGCCACAATGATCGAACGCATTCGGCAACAGGGTACTCTCCTTTCTTCATGAATTACGGGCGACATCCGTACAAGGGGTTGAATCCGACTTACGTTCCAAAAGTGGTAGCAGTGGAGGACTTAGCGAAGCAGGTCGAAGGAATTCACGCCAACGCTACTGCGGCACTTGAGAAAGCAGCGGAAACGATGAAACGCAAGTACGATGAGTCTAAGGCTCCGGCGCGCCAGTATCAACCCGGCGATAAAGTCTATTTAAGCACCGCTAATCTCCCGACCCTGCGCGTCACTAAGAAGCTAGACGGCAAATTCGTGGGCCCCCCTGGAGGTTGTTAAGAAAATCGGACAATCGCCATACCAGTTGAAGATTCCAGCGTCCTGGAAAATCTACAACGTATTCAACGAAATCCACTTGAAACCGTATAAAGAGCCGGTGTTTCCCGGTCAAAGGGAAAAAGCGGCATCGCGCAAAGAAGCGCAAATGGTGGAAGAGTCACAAGATGACGAATACGAAGTAGAGGAAGTAATGGATAGCCGTGTCAGTGGGCGCGGCGGTGGACGCTTGGAATACCTCGTCAAGTGGAAAAACTACCCTGTCGAGGAGTCAACTTGGGAGCCGGCAGAAAACCTAGGCAACGCCAAGAAGGAAGTTGCGAAATTCCACAAGGCGAATCCTAGTGCACCCCGGCGGATGGTCAACGTGCACGACATCAGCGCAAGTTTCCGGAAATGGCAAAACCACACGGCGATCCCAATAGCAAAGCGGCTGTATGGGTGGGAGGATGGCAAGTTTGAGCGCGAATACTTAGAAAAGCTCAAACGAAACTGGCAGCGTTGGAAAGGCGACCGGCGTGACATATATGCCGAAGAAGACGCGCGGCATGAGTTCGTTAGGAACTCAAAATAATTTTTACGACACGCATGGCTTCCCGGGACGTGAAGCCTTAAGGAGGGGGTCATGTTACGATACTGGACGATGTCTCTTATTTTTCTCTATTTTTCTATATTTTATCTGGAGGCCTACGGACGCTTGGAAGGATACCAATACGCATAGGGGCTTGGGGGGGATCCGTTATGGAAGGACCGGTTAGGTAAGCCATGGGTGGCTGTACGATGGTCGAGGCATAGGGGTCCGGGCGAGTCTGGCTATGGAGGGGTCTGGAACGTTGCTGCGCGTACACAGCCTTGGAGGCAGTGTAGTCTGTGCGCACAGACCAGGACCAAAGGTATATAAGGAGGGCGTATCCGTAGGTAGGAGTCCTAAGACTCTAGATAGTTTGCTCTCACCCAGCTTACTTTTCTACTGTGTCAATACATTCTCTTCTCCTCCTCTTTCTCGAGTGAGACCTGTGGTTGTGTGGGACTAGTCCTAACAATGTGTGATGATCACTTTGACTTCATACTCTTCTTGTCCATTGATGAGGTCAGGAGGTGGTCTTGTTTCATTTGGTCCATGTGCATCAGTTTCCTTGTAGGGCATAAGGAGTGCAGCATGAAACACTGGAAGATTTGCCATTGGCTAGGTAACTTTAGTCTATATGTCACTGGTCCTAGAACTTTTTCTATAGAGAATGGTCCTTCTCATTTAGGGGTGAGTTTTCATGTTTCATATGGTATCTGGAGATTTCTGGAATCTAACCATACTTTGTCACCTTCCTTGAAGGGTTTAGAGTGGCGCATGGTGCATTGTGTCATTTTTAGACATGCTAGTTCATGTGCAGCTAGTGCTTCTTCTCTTGGATTTGTCTAAGGAGCACCACCATGAAAGGGCTGCTTGTTTTAGACCATAGAGCACTTTGAGTAAGTGATAAACAAGGGTTTCTTTCCCTTTAATAATAAAGCCAGGGGGTTGCTTTATGAAGATTTCTTCATGTAATGTTCCATATAGGAATGCTGATGTTACATCCAGGAAGAATATATGAAAGTTTTTTAATGCACTCAAATCAAGCATTAGTCTAACTGACTGCTGGTGAAAAGATTTCATTGTAATCAATTCCATCAATCTGGGAAAAACCTTGTGCAACAAGGCATGCCTTTTTGCATCCATTGGATTTGAGATTGTAGACCCATCTACAATCAATAGCCTTTTGGCCTTCTGGGAGCTGTTCCAAATCTTTGATAACTCTGCACTCTAGAAGTTTATTCCATTCCATCTTTTTGGCATACCAATCATTTCTCTCACTGATTGGCAAGTGGATAATGTCTCTGTGATGTTCAGGGATTGCAGGATTTGCAATTTCCTCATAATGAGGAATGGCTTTAGAAAGGAGCTGATTGAGCATCACTTTATCAGATGTTGGTAATTTTCGATGCCTATCCATGGCATCAATTTCAGCTGGAGTGTGATCTCCATATACATTATCAGGGTGAGACACTGGTCTTCAATCCCTTTGAGGCCATGATGGCACATCAAAAAAGAACTCATCATCAGATGGTTCTGGTTGATTTAATTCTCACCAAACCCTAGATTCATCATCTGATGATTCTCCAGATCTAGATGGAGTTTTTGGGCAAGATTGATCCTGATCATTTCAGATGGTGACTCATCTGTTGGTTTAAAAGGGGAAAGATCCTTGAACTCATTATCAGGATTAATAAAGCTAGGTTTTTCACTATTGTGGGAACACCTAGGAAAACATGCTTCATCAAAAAGTGCCATGGCAGCCATAACAAGGGAATTGTTTTTAGGATTCATGAATCAATCCCAGTGAGAATTGTCCCAATGGGAATCCTGATAAATCTGCGTGAACTGGCAGCGGCCCGTCACGCTCGGATCAGATCTGCCCCATCGTCCGGACGTCTGCTTTCCTCCGCATCCCTCTGCTCTCCTCCGTAAATATTGCGCGCATGTAATCCATACCCTTGTCAATCCACTTTTTGTTCCGAATTTATTCAAGTCCGTTGCACGATCCGTTCAGTAACACATATGGAACACCCTCCAAGAAAACCAGAGCGACCGAAGCTTTGCGAATGTCCAAAATGCATTCAGAGCTCAAATGATGGCAAGGGAAAGATGCTTCCCCCAAGAACATATAGGAACCATGCAAAGAACCGCCAAGCGGCAGAACAAGCGCGTCGCGACGCGTTTTTCGAGAGATTCGGACCACCAAGCTTGCCCTCATCTTTTGGCGCAAATGTGGCTCGTAGGAGAAGGCAACCGGGACAGGTATGTCCCACATTCGGTGTATTATGAACTAATCTACGAAAGTAATAGAAAAACACTTCTACGACAAGTGGGCTTAGCACGGGGCATGAAAATGATATACCACGATCTTTAAGTCCTGTTGACGATTCTATGGATTTCCAACCACCTCTGGATGATCCTATCCAACGTGCGCCAAGTCCTCTAGATGATCCCGTGTCGTTCCAACGCACGCCGAGTCCCCTGGATGATCCCATGCCATACTACCAGCATGATCCAAGTCCCCGTGGCAATCCATGTTCCCCGTTCGATCCCACAGTTAATGAGGATTCTGAAGAGGAGGAGAACGAGGATATATCTCCCCTGGCTCGTGAGGATTCAGAAGATGAAGAAGATATGGTGCCACGTCTTCCTGATTTATTTCAAAGCGCGTACGATCCTTGGAGTGTGCCCGAGAAAGATCTACCTGATGATGAAGAGATTTCAGGAAATCACTCTGATGATAATGACTCAGAGAGCGCGGTACATGATGCATTGCCTCAACCAACCCTTCCTATGCTTATTCTGGCAAACGACATGATCAAAAACATCAAGACTGCGCGCCTTGAAGATGACCTACCAGATAAAATGCTCACATGCTTGAGAAGTCCACCTGGAGCGCCAGATGCGCTCAATCCGATCACCGAAACGTCTATGGGTATTTTCAACGCCCTTATCTCTGGGTCCCAACGAATGTACAATGCTGTTAGACACGTCCTCAGGGGGCACCATCCTACGCCCATCGTTCTCCACTCCTACCACGTAGTAAAGCAAAAGATTGAACGGGCAACAGGTGTTATGCAAATATCAACTGATATGTGCCTTAATAGCTGCATTGCCTACACGGGACCTTTGAAAGACCTGGACAAATGTCCAAAATGTGGGGTTGACAGGTATAAGGAGAACCTGAAGACGAAAAGGTTGGAACCTCGGCAACGGTTTTATACTATCCCACTCGGCCCACAAATTCAGGCGCTTTGGCGTACGCCCGAAGGCGCTGATCGAATGAGGTATCGGAATCGTAAAACAGAAGAGATTATTCAAGAGCTGAAACGTAGTGGAAAAATACCCACAATTGAAGACATTTTCCATGGAACGGAATACCTCGATGCCCACCGCTCAGGGAAAATCGGACCCAATGATGTAGTGGTTGAGTTTGCTGTTGATGGTGCTCAGTTATACCGTGATAAAGACTCTGATTGCTGGATTGGAATCTGGGTGGTCCTCAATCTCAGTCCAGATCAACGCTACAAGAAGAAATTTGTTCTCCCTGCTTGTGTCGTCCCCGGTCCAAACAAGCCAGATAACATGGAATCATTTCTATTGCCCTCATTTAGACATGTTTCAGCATTGCAAAAAGAAGGCCTTCGAGTATATGATGGACGTCAACAGCGCTACATCACGTCTCACCCTTTTTTCGCCTTTGGTGCTGCCGATACTGTCGCCCTTCCAGTTCTCAGCGGATCTGTGGGACATCATGGCAACAGTGGGTGTCGACAGAGTTGTGGCATGCCTGGTCGACACAAGCCAAATACGCCCACATATTATCCCGTAGCACTGCAACCTCAAAATTATACGGTCACGAAATGCAATCATGTTGACTTTGATATAACAAAATTGGGCCCGCCGGACTGTAACGTTTACCAAACCAACTTAAGGAAGGTCCTCGCCTCTGCCAACAAAACTCGGTACGCCGCCAACCGGCTCTTGACAGGAATTGCTCGTCCAAGCATTTGTCTTGGATTCCAACCAGATTCAATGATTCCCGTACCACGGTGCTTCACTCTTGATCTGATGCACCTCATAAGCCTCAATATTCCTCAACACATGCTGTCTATTTGGAGAAACACGTCAGAAATCAAGATTGAGTTTGAGGGAGGAGTGAAACCTGACTTTGTTGTATTCGATGATGAAAATGAGTGGCAGCTACATGGCAAACAGGTCGTTTTGACACATCACTACCTCCCTGGTTCCTTTGACCGTCTCCCTCGTGATCCATCAAAGAAGATTAATTCCGGATACAAGGCGATTGAATGGTTGAATTATTTTTGGGTGCTCGGCCCTGCGCTTTTTCAAACAGTATTGCCTCGCAAATTGTGGATGCACTACTGTAAACTTGTAGCTGGTATCAGACTCCTCCATCAGCGAATCATCACAAACGAAGACTTGAGAAATGCGCAACAATATCTGACCGAATGGGAATTTGAATTCGAAGTTTTCTATTATCAGCGCAAGGTCAGCCGCCTGCATCTTGTCCGTCCATGCATACATGCCGTTCTTCATGCTGCCCGGGAAACCGTACGATGTGGACCGCTCAACTTGCTTGCCCAGTGGGTCCTGGAAAATTTGATTGGGAATCTGGGACGAGAAGTTCATCAACATTCAAATCCATTTATGAACTTATCTCAACGTGGACTTTTACGTGCACAGACCATTGCACTCAATGCCATTGTCCCCAATCTGGATCCAGAACCACCATTGCCACGGGGAGCGCGGCCGATTGGTGATGGTTACGTGCTACTAACAGCTCATGATAAGAAGTTTCACACTGTCACTGATGAGAAACAACTATCCGCTTTGAGCAAGTTCTTTGAGAAACATGATAAGTGGCGTGGGCGCGGGAGGATTAGAAATGGAAAATATTCATTGAAACGTTGGGCGCGATTGAGCCTGCCGAATGGACAAATTGTGCGGTGCGCCTGGAAGGAGACGGAGAACAATCTTAGTCGCATTTCACGCAATGTCAAGGTGTGTAGTACACTGACATTCAATTATTTTGTCTAATGCATTTCTCAGTTCCAGCTCAGCGGCTTCACCTTTTTTGGCGAAGTCCAATACTTTTTCCGAGAAAAGATAGGCAATGACTTGGACTCGGAAGACTCAGACAACTCAGACCTGGAAGACTTGGAGGACTCAGACGACTCGGAAGACTCAGAGGGCTCAGGGAAGCAATATAACTTGGCCATGGTGTCGGTGTACTCTCACGCCATTCAGAACCATTTGGATGATTCTTTTGGAACACTCCGTGTTGTTCAATATCAGGGAAAAGAGCTGCTGGAAGTGATTGATGCCAAATTGATTTGTACCGTCGTTGCGATGGTCCCTTTCATACTTACTGAGGAAGAGAAGATGATCCCTGCAGTTCATGAACACTACTCAAGATGCTTTTTCGTAGGCGAAAAGCCATTCTTGGATTTTACGTCAACAACAGGCCTGTTGCAAGAAGAGAGCCAGATGGCAGAGTAGCATCTATTACGTGGGTGTGTACGGACTTTGTGGTTCTCCAGCCTCTTTTCTTCGAGTCTTTTTCATCTCAACACCAAGTCGTCACTTGTCAACATGCCATCGCATATGCTAGAACTCAACGCTCTTGTTTCTAAACTTGTTAACACACTTCGTAAACGGTCGGACGAAATCCAGGCCCATGACCAAGAAATTCAATACATCACCAAGCTATTGCTCGACATCACCACCGAGCTATCCAATACGGGTGTGGCATCGGGTGATGCTACATTAGACTTTTATGAATGGGGACGCAATGTTCGCCAACTTGGAGGCTCCCCTACATTTGCTATAGATCTTGATGCAGATAAATCCTCCGTAACTGAACCAGACGAACCATTTGAATTTAAACCCTATCGATCCCCGTTGCTAGACCAACGGAACGAGTTGTTTCAATCATCATACAATCAAATTGTTGAACAGGAAAAATTGCTCGGAGAAAAAGGGAATGTTGTAAGGTCTTTTCTTCACATTTTTATTCTGATTTGGTAACCACACTATGACAGAATACGAGCATGTGCGACGGAAATTTTCAACTTCAGTATCCAGGACTCTCTCCCAAGCCAGCTGAAGTCAAAACGATTTGTGATGGGTTTGCGCGCTATCACAAGTCCCTCAACCAGTTGATCGAGCAAGTTTTTGTTGCGTACGACAGCCCAACACTCACAGTCACTGCCGAGCAGTTTGAGTTTCTAGCAAACTCGTTATCACTCTTTGCTCAATACTCAATTCTATTGCTTACCTGTCTTGGTCATCGTTCTCATTCCACCTGTGGCACTCGAAAAACCATGGAATTCCTTGAATTCATCAAAGCAGCAGGGCGGCGTTTGTTATCAGCCCAGGAGTGTGTAGCGGTAGTGTCTGATGAAATAGCAGAGCGTGAAGGTCGTCAGCCCATCAAAGTAAGTTCCAAGAACTTATATAATGTTTTTTTGTTGCTGATATGATACCAGCATGATGATTTTAGTGGTTTTGACGAGAATGAAGGAGGCTGGGTGCGAAGAGCTTGCAAATGTTATTACACACCATGCGCCTGTAATCTGTGATTTTGTAGTATCCTTTCTACAAAACATGAACTCGTTTAACATTCATTTGAACACAAGCGGCAAGGGTGAAGTGGGGCGACTGACAAGGCTCATACGCAGTAAGACTATTTTTAGCATGCGTAAATTAGAGAGAAGCGCGCCATTGCCTCTTGTGCATAAAAGTAGAATATATTTTGCTCTCTCTTCGCTCCTTCTTCTATCACTCCTTCATATACCTCTGTACAACATGGACTACTACCAAGATTATGAAATGGCTCCAGACAGACAAGCCGATAGACAATACATGAGCAGTAACCTTGTTCAAAGTGGAGGGAACAGGAATCCTGGTCCACCCAGCAATCCGTCCAATGGCAGGCCCAATCTCCCTGATGCGCAGATACTGAGCTATGGGGAATATCAGACAGG
Organism: Amanita subjunquillea; assembly: GCA_020011035.1. NCBI lineage: Eukaryota > Fungi > Basidiomycota > Agaricomycetes > Agaricales > Amanitaceae > Amanita > Amanita subjunquillea. The sequence goes on along the minus strand of JAEBUT010000041.1, from coordinate 297,282 downwards.
AAATAATACCAACTCAAATTATGGTCGAAATAACATGCACGCAGCACGCGCCGAGTTCCAGGTGTGGCACTATCTCGCACTATGCCTTGACTAGTACTTACCTTTTTCCAGGGTAATTACAATAACCAAAACATTAATGTCAACAGTATATTGCAGAATGCGACGCACGAGATGCTTATGAATAGTGGAAACATAAATTACATGCGCATATACACAGAACAAGAAGAACTTGCGTAAGTATTCCTTCTCAAGTGTAAGAAAAAGTTAAACTTAGCATGTTACAGTGAATGTAGGAAGAAATGTATTATGCTAGAGGCACAGGTCGAAGCTCTGAAATGCGTTCAGAGGTAAGAATGTCATTTTGAGTGGGTATATGCGCAATAACACAATATTTCTTGGGCCAGGGAGCTTATGAACAACATTGCGAACAATCCCAGCAGGAACAGCCCCCCAGAATTATCACGCAGTGACCGCCAAGAGCAAGCGTTGCGGTCTGTCTTTCCCCTCGCATTTGACACGACACCCAACATACCCACCGAGAAGAAGGATTATGAGAATATCAATTACTGGCACCAGAGGGAATGGACTGATGCTGAAAAGGCACGAAAGGAAGCTGCCAAAAAAACAGACTTGAACTCATCGACCAAATCATCGGACAGTATTGGTGTACACCTCCGCTTCCTTGAAGACGAAAATGGGAAAACGGTGACCAAAGCGCGCTTGAACGAGATGCGTTTGTTCCTCCATCGTGCATTTACAGAGCTGGAAAAAATCATGCCCGAGATTATACCCATGAGCTGGAAGACTCACGGTGAGCCTGAGTTGATGGACCGGTGTTATAGTGATATCACCCAACGATTTCCCGAGCTCAAGCTGTGTAGCGCGGGATGGAAGGCTCAATCGCTTGTAACAGATTGGTTCCCTGGTTGGAAACGGCCCCGAGAGAGTGACAAGGTTGACAACTCTACGCTGCCAGCAAAACGCGGAGCAGAATCATCAAAACCTTCAAGGAAGAGAATCAAGAAGGAGGTTATGCCATTGCCTGACCCTCTGTATGCTTCGGTCGTATCCTAGTATATGTACTGACACTGTTCTCATAGGGCTAGTATAGCTATGAGCACCCCGACGTCCCAAGCGTCCACATCCCTCCTTAGCAACGACGAAATACATAATTTTTCCTTTAATAAACAAGTTAGCAATGAACGTAATAACACCAATTCTCCGGCTTCCAATGGACCGTCTATTGCTTCTTCTAACACGCCGCCTAGCAGTGTTCCGGCTTCCCTTCCTAGCCGTCTAAATGAGTATGAATTACCAAGTTTCTCTTGCCACACTCCGTCAAGCAGTTAGCTGAAAAAATTGTCTAGTTCTCCTGGGCCGGCTTCAAATGCATTTTCACCTCCTCTCGCCAATCTTCAACTCAATAACCGGAATGAAGCAACGACTTCTCCGCAAGCTTCCCCAATGCCGCCAAGCAATCATATTAGTATTTTGAATCCACAGGTTCTGCCAATTCCCAATGATGCAACTCATTCGACGGTAACCGGTGCTACAAGCTTCACCCTGGTGCTTCCCGCCCCTGTACCACTACCACTTCCATCTGCAAGCGCAAGCCCTTTGTCAAGTGTAGCCAGCTCACCCACCGACTCTGATCCTGCCCGGATTCCCACCCCTGCCATCAACTCTGAGAGAGAAGCACGAGGCGACGTAATACCCACAGTAACAGCTGCCAACTCGACAACTGGGCCCAAGAGTGTCAATGATGGGGTACCGCAACCCCGTCCTCTTTCTGGACCACCCGCCAGCGAAGCAGACTTTGACGCACAGTTTGGGCGGCCTCGTCTGAGTCCACTATCAGTTCCGTTTATGCTCAATGCACCACCTGTCCCGCAAGCTGATACATCAGTAGTAAGTTCAAAACTAACTTTATTCATTTGCTAACATACTTCGTAGCAACCAGGATCCACTGGCAATTCTCTCGGCAATGCAGATGTTCCAGGACCAAGCACCGAGGGACAAGGCAAAAAGCAAAGGGGAAGGAAGTCGGCCGAGATTGAACTCAACCCGAATCCGACATCAGCAACGTCAGTCTGCCCAGCCTCCCTTTCTTGAAATTTTGCTCATATGTGCCACAGGGATCTCTTCGCCATATGGTGGATAACTCAGCCGGGACACAATCGGACTAAGACAGAGTTGATGAATGCATGGAAGGCCTTGAGCAACGAGAAAAAAGAGGTGCGGTCTCCGAGTCTTTCTTCAGACTGTCTAACTCACTGGGGTCATAGGAATGGAAGGAAATGAGCAAGCAAAAGCGAAAGTAAGCGACATGTTATATCATTATCTTCTATTCTGACTACTTTACTACAGGGAGAAGAAAGTAAAGAACTAGCAGTAGGACGAGGAGAGGTAGGGGGAGGAGGAGCAGGGGGGAAGCGGAAGTAGAACCGGGGGAAGGAGAGGGAAGCTGATGGATCCCGATGGGTGCAGGGGACGAGCAAGCGAGGAACGTGGGCAACAATGAGCTAGATGATGCCGGGGAATGTAGAAATGCTCAGACCAATACAGAAATTTTCGGAAATGTTCAGATCGATTCAGATTCCACATTTTCTACGCGCGAATACAAACAGCGTCGGCGACGTCTACTATGGGCCCGACGGGGACAGAAAATTTCCGATGCTTCTGACGATGCGGCCATTTCTCCCGTTTTCCCCCACTTTCTCCCGCGCCCCCGATCAAAACAGATTCCTCCCGCGCCTTTTCTCGCTGGGAATCAATACCCCTTCATTCCTTGTTTGAAACCAATTGTTGAATAACCTTCACCCCAATACCCCTAACTATAGCCCTCAATGCAGCTATCACTGGTTTGACCCTTAGACAGCACTTTACACTCCCCCACATGTCCTTGTGGAGTCCAGGTAAAGTCCCTGCACTCCAGGGACTGTCCAGGTTCAGTCCAGGCACAAGCAAGGTTATTGTAGGGAATCCAGGTTCAGTCCTTGTAGAGTCCAGGTACAGTATATATTTTGCAAAAACAGTGTTTAGACACATTTTCTACATTCTCCCAGTAATTTACACTCCCCCACATTGATCCCTGGACTCCCTCTGGACTCCCACCTCACTCCCTACAAGTGGAAAATGGCTTTTTGGCAGCTCCCTGTATCTCAGGGAACCCACAAGGTGTTAGGACTAGTCCCACACAACCACAGGTCTCAACGAGAGAGAAAGGGAGAAAGAGTGTATTGACACAATAGACCAGTAAGCTGGGTAAGAGCAAACTATCTAGAGTCTTAGGACTCCTACCTACGGATACACCCTCCTTATATACCTTTGGTCCTGGTCTGTGCGCACAGACTACACTGCCTCCAAGGCTGTGTACGCGCAGCAATGTTCCAGACCCCTCCATAGCCAGACTTGCCCGGACCCCTATGCCTAGACCCTCGTACAGCCACCCATGGCTTACCTAACAGGTCCTTCCATTACAGATCCCCCCCAAGCCCCTATGCGTATTGGTATTGCGTCCAGCGTCCGTAGGCCTCCAGATAAAATATAGAAAAATATAGAAAAATAAGAGAAAACGTCCAGAGTCGTAACATGACCCCCCCTCCTTAAGGCTTCACGTCCCAGGAAGCCACGCGTGTCGTAAAAAATCATTTTGAGTTCCTAACGAACTCATGCCGCACGTCTTCTTCGGCATATATATCACGCCGGTTGCCTTTCCAATGCTGCCAATTTCGTTTGAGCTTTTCTAAATATTTGCGCTCAAACTTGCCATCCTCCCACCCATACAGCCGCTTTGCAATTGGGATCGCGGTATGATTCTGCCATTTCCGAAAACTGGCGCTAATGTTGCGCACGTTAACCATCCGCCGGGGCGCACTAGGGTTCGCCTTGTGGAATTTCTGTACTTCCTTCTTGGCATTGTCTAAGTTCTCCGCCGGCTCCCAAGTTGATTCCTCAACAGGGTAATTTTTCCACTTGACAAGGTATTCCAAGCACCCACTGCCACGTCCACTGACGCGGCTGCCCATAACTTCCTCCACTTCGTATTCATCATCCTGAGACTCCTCCACCATCTGCGCTTCTTGCGGGAATTTTTAGCGTCGCTTTGTGGAAGGATTCGCGTCGACAGCTAAGCCGCTAACGAAGCTGACGGGGGAAGGACAAGTGGATCTGGACCGAGGCTACAAGACGAAGCCTTTCAGGGACTGAAAGAACTTGTGGTGAGGGAGGTTGTAATCAAAATTCCGCAGACGATGAGGGTCAATTTTCGGATTGAAGGGGACGGCAATCGGTTTTGCAATAGGAAGAGAATCTTGTCACAGGGCAAAAAGAAAAAATGAATCGTGGGCGGCCGGTGGCCTTTTATTTCAAAAAGGCCTTAAACGACGGCAGAACGGAATTATGGAGCTACGACAAAGAGATGGCTCGCCGTAATGTCAGCGCCTTTTACAGAATGGGCGCATTACCGTTAAAGCGCCAAGGAAATTGTTGAGGTGGCTAACGGATCACCAGAATTTGAACGTACTTCCAGGAAACCGCAGATCTTAACCGGGCGACAACCGGGTGGGTCACGGATTTACAGGATATAACTTTGTTATTAAGCATCGGTCGCGGGAAGTCTAACTCCAAGGCAGACATTCTGTCACGAGGACAGNGCAACTGGATGAATTCCTGAAAGAAAACTTGGAGTCTGGACAAATTCAACCCAGCAAATCGCCTATGGCATCACCTTTCTTCTTTGTAAAGAAGAAAGATGGAAAATTACGACTGGTGCAGGATTACCATCAATTAAATGAAATGACAATAAAAAACCATTACCCATTACCCCTTATCGGCAAACTAGTAGATAAATTATCCAAGGCAAAGATATTCTCCAAAATGGATATCCGTTGGGGGTACAACAACGTCCAAATTAAACAGGGTGATGAATGGAAGGCAGCATTTAGGACCAACAGGGGTCTTTTCGAACCGCTAGTCATGTTTTTTGGATTAACTAATTCCCTGGCGACCTTTCTTTTCATCTACACAAGACGAACACACCAAACACGTTAATTGTATATTGGCAAAGCTGGAAAACCACAAGTTGTCCTTGAAACCGGAAAAATGCTGGTTTGATCAACCAGAGATTGATTTCCTGGGCTTAGTGATCAGTGAAGACTCCATCCGTATGGAGGCGGGTAAAGTTAAAGCAATAGCAGAATGGCCGACACCAACCTGTAAACGGGAATTGCAGCAGTTTTTGGGCTTTGTGAATTTCTATCAACGATTTGTGGAAGGATTTGCAGCAACAGCGAAGCCATTAACCAAACTCACAGGAAAGAACAACTGGTTCTGGACCAAACTGCAAGATGCAGCCTTTCAGGGACTGAAAGACCTTGTGGTGAGGGAGGTTGTACTCAAAATTCCCGATGAGGAGGGCCAATTTCGCATAGAAGTCGACACATCAGATTTTGCAATCAGTGGAATTTTGTCTCAACAGGGAAAGGACAAATCCTGGAGACCAGTCGCTTTTATTTCAAAGGCTTTAAATGATGCCGAGCGAAATTATGAAATCTATGACAAGGAGATGTTGGCTGTAATGCACGCCTTTTACGAATGGTCACATTACCTTAAGGGCGCCAAAGAGATTGTTGAAGTATTGATGGATCATCAAAACCTGACATACTTCCGGAAGCCACAGAATCTAAATCGACGGCAAGCGTGATGGGTCACGGATTTACAAGAGTACAATTTCATCATTAAGCACAGATCAGGGAAATCAAATTCCAAGGCGGATATTTTATCACGAAGAACAGATCATCACCCGGGAGGCCCAGATAATGAAGGGGTCATTTTGCTTAAAAATGATTTGTTTGTCAGAGTGTACAACAATGACAGGGCCATTGAGGACATCATTAAAGACATTCGTAATATTCCTAATCGCCAATGGGAAATGCAGGTGCGGAAAGGACTACAGGGGAACGACAGGAACTTTAAAATCGCCAATGGACTAGTAGAATGGAAAGGCAGGATTTATGTGCCTGCAAACATTCATACACGCGAATCATTGTTAGCTATTTATCACTCCTGGGGACATCCGGGCATAGAAAAAACAATTGAGCTGGTAACTCGGGATTTCTGGTGGCCTCAGATGAGGAAGGACATCCAGAATTACATTACTGGGTGTGAAACTTGTCAAAAAGTAAAACCGGACAGACAAGCGCAAGCAGTGCCACTTCATCCGAACGAAATACCCGAAGCGCCCTGGGAAATTATATCAATGGATTTGATTGGACCACTCCCGGAATCTAAGGGAAAATGATATGATTCTGGTTATTGTGGACCATTTCACAAAAAAGTCGTACTTCCTGCCAACAACAGCCACCATTACATCACAAGGAGTGGCCACGCTTTCTGGGATAATGTATTCAGAGAGCACGGATTGCCAAAGAAGATTATTAGCGATTGAGGACTGCAGTTTGTGTCCAAATTCATGGACGACCTGTATGGAATGTTGGGAATTAAGGCCAACTGCTCCACAGCGTATCACCCGCAGACAGACAGACAGACGGAACGGGTCAATCAGACAGTGAAAGAATTCCTCACAATGTTTGTTAATCACTGACAGGATAACTGGAGTGACTGGCTGGCCATAGCACAATTCTGCCACAATGACCGAGTACATTCGGCAACCGGATATTCCCCCTTCTTTATGAATTACGGGCAACATCCGTACAAGGGGTTGAATCCAACTTATGTCCCAAAGGTAGTAGCAGTCAAAGACTTGGCAAAACAAGTAGAGGGCATTCACGCCAATGCAACTGCCGCGCTCGAGAAAGCAGCAGAAACCCATGAAGCGCAAATATGATGAGTCTAAAGCTCCAGCGCGTCAATACCAGTCAGGTGACAAAGTCTACCTGAGCACGGCCAACCTTCCTACTCTGCGCATCACAAAGAAACTGGACGGCAAGTTCGTGGGACCCTTGGAGGTTGTAAAGAAAATCGGGCAGTCAGTGTACCAGTTGAAGATTCCAGCGTCCTGGAAAATCTACAACGTGTTCAACGAGATCCATCTAAAACCATATAAAGAACTGGTTTTTCCTGGTCAGAGGGAGAAAGTGGCATTCGCAGAAGCCCAAGAACTGCTGCAATTCCCGTTTACAGGTGGGCGTTGGCCATTCTGCTATTGCCTTAACCTTGCAGTTTCCATGCGAATTGAATCTTCACTAATGACTAGCCCTAAAAAATCGATTTCCGGCCGATCAAACCAGCATTTTTCCGGTTTTAATGACAGCTTGTGGTTTTCTAATTTGGCCAGGATACGGTTGACATGCTTAGTATGTTCTTCTTGTGTGGATGAAAACACCAATATATCGTCCATATAGATAACCACCCATCCCTCAGCAACTTCTTGTCGAAAGATGTCGTTCATCATGGTTTGAAAGGTTGCCGGCGAGTTTGTCAATCCGAAAAACATGACCAATGGCTCAAAAAGGCCTCTGTTCGTTCTAAATGCTGCCTTCCACTCATCGCCTTGTTTGATGCGAACATTGTTGTACCCCCAGCGGATATCCATCTTAGAGAATATCTTGGCCTTAGACAATTTGTCCACTAGTTCTCCAATAAGTGGTAATGGGTAGCGGTTTTTTATCGTCATCTCATTCAATCGTCAGTAGTCCTGTACCAGGCGTAGTTTTCCGTCCTTTTTCTTCACGAAGAAGAATGGTGATGCCATGGGCGATTTACTGGGTTGAATTCGACCTGATTCGAGGTTTTCTTTCAGGAATTCATCCAACTGTGCCTGTTCATCCCGGTTTAGCGGATAAATCTTACAGTCCACTGGTTTCGCTCCGGGTATTAGTTCTATGGCATGATCCCATGCCCGTCATGGTGGTAATTCATCAAAGGTTTCCTTTTCAAAAACCTTCCGGTGACCTAAGTAGTGTTTGGGCACTACTTCCTCTAGTGTGCGTTTTTGAGCGGCTTCAGATTCCTTGGCCGCTATATTGGTTGCTACCGAGCGTAGTCGTAGCTCTGGCTCTCCAATGTCAATGGCCAATAACCGTTCGCCTTCTTGAAGTTGTTCCATCGGATCCGATTCGTCCTCAGGCTCCTCTACCTGCGATGCTGTCCAGCACGTTCCTGGACACCGCGTGAATCGAACCTCCTTACGTTTCCAGTCAATGGCTGGATTATGGTGTTTCAACCAATTATGACCTAGGAACAGATCTGTTTTTCCCAATCGCGCCACGCTGCATTCAATTATTTCTTCATGATCCCCAATTCGCAGCTTGAATTGTGTCATGTATTCAATGCTTCCCATCGAGTTCCGGGACCCATCTGCATTGTAGACTGGTAACGGTTTGATCAGCCGTCGTTTATTTAATTTGTGTCGTTCCACAAATTCTTCATTGACGCAAGAACCCGTACACCCTGAATCAACTAATGCCAATACATTAATTGTTGCACCTGTATCCATTGTTGTTACCACACAGTGCAGATCTATTTCCTGCTTTCCGGTTGCGTGTACCAACTGTTGACGCAATTGCGTCAGGTTCCATAGCGCTTCCTGTTCCGATAGATTATTGAGATCATGGACCAGTTTGGTATTGATCTCGTTGACTCGTTTTGTCGGCACCCATTCCTTTAAACAACGAACTGCAGTTTCATTATCTTCCTGCCAGATTCGTCTCAACACCCATTCAGGGGTCCACGGGGTTAGCCGATTTGTTTTGACGCTCACACTTAAGTTTCGTATCCGGTGAATGAGAGGTGAACATTCATATAATAATTCAGGTATTTGTACACAAGAATCATTGTCCGATACAGAAACTTTACTAGCCAGCAGCGCGGAGCGCGTGCCTACTGGCTGTCGCCAAAACCCTTTTCTTTGCCCCACTCTCTCCACTGCTCCTCAGTGAATTCCTCGATCTTCATCTCCCTAACACGGCCTTTTCCTTTTTCGGCCCACGTGTGTTTCTTTGGTTCTTTGCATTCTCTTGCAAAGTGCCCCTTCTTCCCGCAGTTAAAACATGCGCCGGTCCCTTTCTTGACTTTATCTACATCCATGGCATTGGAATCGTGAGTCGATGATGATGCCTGAGCCGGTTTGTATGTTCGCGCCACTGGTTGAGGTTTTTGATAATCCTCCTTGAATGGCGTCTTTTTCTGCCGATCACCATATGCATCTCTGGCTCTTCGGTAAGCACGTGCTAATTCCGTGACCCTTTCCATGATCCGTTCCAAGGTATCACCTGCGTCTAAATCTCCGACCCGGATCAATTCAAACCCTAAGTTTGGATTTAACCCTTTTTGGAAGTGATCCTTGGCGGCGCTAGCATTCCATCCTGTCAACGGTAATAAGGCCTTGAATTCAATAATGTAATCTTCAACGGCCCGACTTCCTTGTTGCAGCTTCTGAATTTGCTCCACGGCGTGTTCACGGGTTTCTTTTGACATGAAGAAGTCATGCATTTGCCGCTTGAGATCCGCCCATCCCAAGAAGGGAGGTTTGATGCTTTGGGGATTTCGTTGATAGTGAGCGGCCACTCCTATTGAAGCAGGAACAAAGTGTCCCTCTCTTCGTTCCTGATAGGTTAATCTCGCTGACCACCCTTCTTCCGCAACCTTTTGATTAAAATCCGTGTCGCTGTCAATTTGTTCTTTTAATTTGACAGCGGCCCATGTGCCAGCCCGATCTCCTTTTCCTTTTCTAATCCGCCCCAGCGTAATATAGATACGCCTGCCATAATCTGTTTCGTGCGCCAATTCAAAGTATACGTCCATGGCTCTGCACCATGCGTCTACTTGTGCGGGGTCCCCTTCATAATGGTCCGGTAGCTCTAATTTCACCAGCGATCTACTAGGTGGTGGAGGTCGGGTATTCTGATATTCTGTTACTGCTTGCTGAAACAGATTTCCCATGTGCGCCGCCATTTGGTTGGTTCCTTCATTCCATTCTTGGATAACTTCGTCTCTCTCGGCCACTTGTTGCGGAGTTGATCCCCCTGCTACAGTTAATGGTTCCGGTCTTGGGTTTGCATTTGGCCCGAAATAGTAATTGTACTGATAAATGGCGGATTGCAAATACGCGGTCATGGTATTTGTCCAACCAAATCCTATTTCGACATGCCCAAGATCCCCGTTGACAATTGCCTGGATCATCGGCCATCCACTGGTCCCATTAACACTGGTTCGCACATGGAACCCAACCCATTTGTTGTGTCGCACCACTTTAAACTTAACAGACTGGTTTGATCGGTATTGTGGGTCGACTTGGTTTACCCAATGTGACGTTGGAAATGCGGGCCATTCAAATGCGCTCCACAGTTCTTCCTTGAACAAAACAAGGTAACAATATCCGGGGATAGCAGGTGTTACACGATCGAAGATCTTTGTTACCGTTTGAACCTGCTGTTGGAATCGCCTGTTCGGGTGGTTGCCAGGTAGATTTAACCTGATACGACGAATTTCTCGACCCAGGAATCTTGTCAGGTTATCGTTCCTAGATGCTCCCACCGTGTATTGCCCAAATCCCCTGCCTTTCAATCGGTATACTTCCTCCCAGCCATGCATCCCGTGTTCTCGAGAGGATACGTGAATTCGCTCAAGTTCTGGCATTATCGTGGATTCAATAATGGCAGTACTCTCTCTGTATGCTGGTTGCCAAGACAAGATTTTGTCGACGGTAGGATATGCCGGCCAATTGAACGCATCCCAGTACCTGTGCTTGATCAGGATTAAGTAGCAGTACCCAGGAATCCGATTATGCAACATTGCTGTTCGCGGTCTCTTGAGGTAACGGTCTGCCCCCGCGTCCCATTCAATAGCTCCCATATGTTTACAATCATGACCGGACCTTACTAGCGACGTGATCATGTCCCAACCCTTAGGTCCTTTTGGTACTCGCTCAATATGGTAACAATCGTTATATCCATATGTGCGTCGGATGTTCACACGACCGTGGATGTTGCGCAGGTTGTAATCCCATGAGTTGATTTCCTGGATCTGAGGAAACGCCAGCCATTCGTACATATCCCAAAATTGGTTTTTTATTAAAATCAAGTAACAATATCCCGGTACATCCGGATGCAACGTGTGTTTTGTATGAGCAGGACGTGGGTATGGGTAGGGAATCACTATTTCCTTTTCAACTTCCCGCTTCCAGTTGTTGATCGTCCTTTTCTTTTCTTCATTGAACCCCTGTTTGGGTTCAGGATCTGCGGACTCCCAATCCGCTGCGCAAGGGATGGTACCATTGTACCAGTTGGCGTCTGCGCCTGCGGTTCTGGTTAGCGACTTGCTAGGTCCAGATTTGATAGTTACCGCTTGGGCGTATGACATGGGCGCTGATGTTGAGCGCGCCGTTGATGGTTGTCCTGCAACCCAGGACGAAATAGTGGAGGCTCGTGCCTTCCCTTTCTTGGATTCTTTTTGTCCGCCAAATCGGGCGAACTTGTTATATTTGCTATGTCCCTCCATGAGTTTCATGTCCTTCCAAGTATAGGACTCGTCTTCATGCGGGCGTAGAGCGGCTCGTTCGATGACATGGAACATGTCATTTTTGTGATGGTCCTGGAGACCGAACTTGACGGTTTCGTCACGCATCTCCGGTTCCCAGGACAGTATCTGAGTTACTGTCGGCCACTCCGGCCAGTCGAACGTGTTGTAAAACTCCCTTTTGAACAGGTACATGTAGCAGTACCCGCTCCTTCGCCATGGCTTCTCCTCGTGGATATTCATGACGGGCGCACTTGGTAGTTTTGGACGGATCAACGTTTTGATCCAATCCTCCGTGTATGTGAGATCTTCCCCAACGAGTTTGAGGAAGTTGTCGAGTCCCAGCAGGGGGTGCGTGCCAGGGTCACTCTTCATGATGAGTGGGGAGACCAGGAACGGCGTGTTGTACCTGGTTGGCGTTTTCCTTTTCAGGCGTGCCTTCATGTATGGATCGGGTCGTTTCCCATCCAGCCGTTCTTGATTTGCGATCTCCGCGGTCGCTCGATTGTAGCTACGGGTTTTGATGTTCCCGTTTTCGGCGTGCATCAGCCGATTTCTTTCTTTTGCCGACAGAACCAGACCGTTGTGTCGCAAAGTGATGATGTTCCAGCCCATTAATAAGAGCTGGATGTTTGACGGCGTATCAAACAATCTTTGGCGGATCTCTGATTCAGGATCCATGTCGTTAAGCAGCCCCTCCAGGGTCTGCCTGTCCTTCTCCATCTGGGCGAGCTCCTTCTCGACCCGTTTCTGATACCGGAGTTCTTCCCGGCGCTGCTTGAGAAGTTCTTCCCAAGCGTCCTCCTGAATTCGGAGGGCCTCCTGTTCCTGCTGCCACAGCTGGAACCTGTACTGACATTGTTGGAGTCGTCGCTCCTGGTGTTGCGCCTTGCGCCAAATGTAATATGCCCAAACATGGGCGTCGCGTTGTCGGTTGTCCGTAACGAGGGCGACCGACCGAGTAATTTCTTCTGCGCACTCCTGCGCCCATTCGATACCGAATCGTTTTCCAGCCTGCACGAGAGTGAGGCCAGCGCGGGGGATGATGAAATTGAATAAGGATGCCATGGTTGCGTCCCTAGTTGTTGCCTTAGACCTTTTAAGTAAAAAGGCTGTCGTCTCTTCTTCTATACTCGCACGTCCTAATGCGAATATTCTTTGATGCGGTCAATAACGCACCCGCACTCAATTCTTGGATTTAATTCCACCAAATGACCCAATAGCGTGGTGCCCGGGGTTTCACTCGAGTGTCCTCGTGCTCAGATCGTTAGATCTGATACGTGATTGGTATCTCGAGACTGTTCTCCTTGCTACACGGCACGCTAAAGGACTGCTTTCGCTCGTTCCTGAGCTTTTCCGAGACAAACGGTTTAGTCTGTTGACCAGTGCCTGCCCGCACTTTCAATCACACAGATCTAATCTCGTCCGAATGCCCTTTGTCGCCAGTAACCTTTCGGTAGTAGTCCCTGATGACGATCAAGGAGACTATCTGCTGTCGACGTCGTAGGTGATCCTCGAGAGCGGCTCAGTAGTCACGTGGTGTAACGTGTACCGAGGTCCGTCGCGCAGGCTTGAGGGAACTCGTCGAGGACGCGCACAACAGCAAGCAAGAGATGCCCGGGGTGGTTGTCAACGACGGCGAGAGGTGTGGTAGTAAAGACTCTAGATTATGTTAGGACTAGTCCCACACAACCACAGGTCTCACTCGAGAAAGAGGAGGAGAAGAGAATGTATTGACACAGTAGAAAAGTAAGCTGGGTGAGAGCAAACTATCTAGAGTCTTAGGACTCCTACCTACGGATACGCCCTCCTTATATACCTTTGGTCCTGGTCTGTGCGCACAGACTACACTGCCTCCAAGGCTGTGTACGCGCAGCAACGTTCCAGACCCCTCCATAGCCAGACTCGCCCGGACCCCTATGCCTAGACCTTCGTACAGCCACCCATGGCTTACCTAACCGGTCCTTCCATAACGGATCCCCCCAAGCCCCTATGCGTATTGGTATCCTTCCAAGCGTCCGTAGGCCTCCAGATAAAATATAGAAAAATAGTATAAAATAAGAGAAAACGTCCAGAGTCGTAACATAAGCGAATCAGAAGAATCTGATGAGGAACTCGAATATGTTCCCAGCATCAGAGCGTCCACATTCACTTATCAGGCCCCGGATGGAGAACTCCGAACTGTCAATTGGGATGACGAGGCATTCAATTGAGGATAAAAAGAACGCCCTTGACAACATTGGACCTCCAACTTCTTACAGTCAAACAGAAATGTCTTCCTTCACCATCATCGCCTACTTTGCCGCTCTCGCCTTTGCCTTGTTGGTCACCGCATGTGGCCATTATTATATTGAACCAGTAGATCTCCTTTCGCCCTTCGTCGCCGCCGCCCATGACTTTCCCCTCGAGGTCTTTGTCGAGACCACTATCACCATCAATGATTTCGATTTCACCGACCTCCCTGAACTGCACGAACACCCTGCGGAACTCATTGAACCTCCCGCCGCCACCATTACACCTCCCATCGTTGTCCGCCCTCGTAATGCAATGCTCCAAAATGTCAGCGACAGCCTCGCTGAAATACTCGTCCTCTACAACCAGTTCGCCGAGCCTTTGGATTTTGTCACCAGGCTCACCATCACCACCGACCCTCACTCCCTCACTATTGAAGAAAGGGACTCAGCATTAGCGCAGGCAAAACAACTGCAACTAGCAGTTCGAAGTCTCCAATGGCGGGCTGAGACGGCAGCAGCGGACTTGGGCAACATTGTCACTTGGCTCGAGTCACGGCAGGATCACACATGGACATCAGCATGGTAGAAGTCGGTGACTTCTCGCATACAAAGGGGGTAATGTTACAGTTTCCTCTTCGTTTCGGCCTCCTGTCTCAGCGGACTGCTTCATACCCATCATTTCCCCTTAACTGCGCACTGTATAGCTTGGACGCTATCTCCTTTCATAGCCACCTTCATATTTCCTTTCTCAGGTAGCTATCGTTTTATTCCCTTTATAGTTTCCTTTGTTCCCTGATCGTATATAAACCCCATGTACTGTAGAGTAACTCCAGTTCCAACTTAGACGAGTTTTGCTCTCAATAACAATCGACTTGGACGCTCTTCTCTCTCATCGCTCTCAAGGCCTTTGTCATCGTTTGACTTAGCGCCCGAACTCTTTGTCCAGTGGCTGGGAGCGGACCGAGACTCTGCTTGTCACTGTCGACTTAGAACGAATCACGACGAGGGCATCGTCCATAACAGTACCTGAATGAATGGACGATTAAGAATGCCTACCCATTGCCCTTAGTCTCTGATTTAATGATGAAGCTAGAAGGCGCAAATTACTTTACCAAACTTGATCTATGCTGGGGATACAACAATGTCCGAATCAAAGAGGGTGACGAGTGGAAAGCGGTGTTCATAACCAATCGAGGATTATACAAACCAACAGTCATGTTCTTTGGTCTTTGCAACTCCCCATCCACGTTCCAAATGATGATGAACGAATATTTCCAGGATATGATAAATGAAGGATGGCTCATCATCTATATGGATGACATCTTGATCTGTGCAAAAACAAAAGAAGAAATGCGAGAGCGTACAGAACATGTTTTGAATCGCCTACAGGAAAATGACTTATTCTTGAAACTCAAGAAATGCAAATTTTGCGTTCAAGAAGTCGAATTTCTTGGCATGATCATTACACCCAGACACATTCAAATGGATCCTGTTAAACTTGCAGGAATTTGCGACTGGCCAATACCAACAATGGTTAAACAAGTCCAATCCTTCCTTGGATTCAGAAACTTCTATCAGAGGTTTATTGGCAACTTTGCCACCATCGCAAAACCATTAACAGATCTAACAAAGAAAGGTTTACTCTTTGACTGGACGACCACTTGTCAGACAGCATTTGAGGAGCTTAAAGACAAGTTCTCCTCCATGCCCGTTTTACACATGCCCGACCCAACTCGACCATTTATCCTTCAGACAGATGCCTCGAACAAAGCTACTGGAGCAGTGCTTAAACAAGCAGATACAACCGGAATACTTCATCCATGTGGATTTATTTCTGTTGAGCAGCAATCATATGTCCGTCAGACATAGTTTGTCTCAGTGGTCGTCACTGTCATGAACGATGAGCTCATATGTCCGTTAGACATAGAGTCATACGTCCGTGATGACAAGAGTATTGTATCACTGTCAGAGACAGTGACCAGACACCTCTCCAGGTGTTTTGAGTATTGTATCACTGTCAGAGACAGTGACCAGAGACCTCTCCAGGTCTTTACTCTCATAGAGAGGAGATACTCACATGCTGTTAAGCAGGAAAGAGCAACTGAACGTATATTCTCTATCTACAGGTCTTATATACACTTTTAGTGTATGTACATATTTGTGTATAGAACTGTAATTAAATATACGTAAATAAAAGAAAATATAAAAGAAAATACCCTCTAAGGGTCAAACCGGTGATAGCCGTGTTGAAGGCTATACTTAGGGGTATTTGGGGTGAAGGTCGTTCAACACCCCCCCATAATCTGTACATTCATGTACTGATTAGTAACGATCTTCTCACAAGTCTGCAAGAAGAGATATATATTCTTTCAAAAATCTTCGAAAGAAATGTGTCCAGAGACACCTTCACGTCTCCACCTTTCTTTTAATTGCCAAGCCCAAAAAGCTTTAGAGGAAATGTCCAAGGATCACGTCCTTGAAGGGCTTGGTCATCCACATGGCAACAGCCGGAGTCATTGTGATCAATGGCTGTGGTTTTTTAGAAGGTGTAGGTGGGGTTTGCTCAAATTGGCAGCGAGATGAGCGCTCACATTCGTGACCAATGTTAGAGTGTCCTCCAATCGTTAGGATTGTTTGTTGTTTTTTACTGCGGGGTTTTTTATTTTTGCCCATAATGATAAAGCTGTTCAACAGTCTTTGGGTTTAACTGGAGTAATCTCAACAGTGATAGACTGTTCTCTTTATTGCAGTAAAATGAAGCAGTTTAAGGCCCTACTCCAGGGCCATCAGTAATCAATTTAATGATTCTGATAAACCTAACATCGGTATAAATTTTTGAAATAATATTCGACCAAGATTTTTAGTCAAAATATCTGCAGGATTTTCAGATCCTTTGATGAATCGTAATTCAATCTCTTTATTATCTATGAGTTTTCGTATATGATGATATTTGATATCAATATGTTTGGAACGTTTTTCAGTAACGGGATTATTTGCAATAAATAGAGATCCCATATTGTCACCGTATATTGGTGCAATAGTTATGGAAAATGGATTTCTGTAAGAATAGATCTAATCCATTTGTTCTCTCTTGCACAGTCAGATAAGGCCATATATTCTGCCTCTGTTGACGATAGTGCTACCGTTTTTTGTTTCCTAGACGTCCAAGATACTACTCCTCCTGATAAAAGAGTAAAGAATCCAGATGTGGAATGACGATCATTTTTATCTGAAGCCCAATCTGAGTCTGTATAACTCATTAAGCCAGATCTTAATGATCCGTCGTATTTTATGCAGAGATCTATTGATTTGGCTAAATATCTAGCCATTCCTATTGCATTTTTTAGATGATCTGATGACGGATTTGCTGAAAATTGCGACATTTTTATAACAGCAAAACAAATGTCTGGTCTTGTTCCAATCATCAAATATAATAATGAACCAATAACCGATTGATATTGAGATCGAATCGTATGATCTAATATTTGATCATTTTTAATTGGTTCATATCCAGTAGGAAGAGGAGTATTTGTATGAGTAGCGTCACTCATTCCTAGTCTCTGGATTATTTTATGCAAATAGGGTTTTTGATCGATGGTAATGATATTTCCATTTTTCTTTATTTGAAATGATAAGAAATTTTTCGATTGACCATCGATGAGATCTCCTAAATCTTTAGATTCCCATCTATTCATAAACTCCTGCTTTTTACGCAATGTTATGATTTTGTTGGATCCCAAAAACATTGAGTCATCGACATATATAATCGCTATGACTATGTTGGTTCCTTGTTTAAAAATAAATACACCAGCATCTGAATGTATTCGTATGAAGCCCATTTTTTCCATTGACTCATCTAATGATTTCCACCAAGCTAATGAAGCTTGTTTTAATCCATAAAGTGCACGGTGTAATCGATATACCATGCTTTTTTTATCTTTATTGATAAAACCTGGTGGTTGTTTCATATATATTTCTTCGTCCAGTTTTCCATATAGGAAAGCAGCAGTCACATCTAGAAATGATATATATAAATTTTCTAGTGCTGCAAGTGCAAGTATGAGACGGCATGTCTCATATCTTACTACTGGTGAAAATATTTCATCGTAGTCAATGCCATCTATTTGGGAAAAACCCTGGGCAACTAGACGAGCTTTTTTACGTCCATCGTCTTTTTGGACATAAACCCATCTACAACCTATAGCCTTTCGACCTTCAGGGAGATGTTGTAGATTTATTATAACGCCTCTTTTAATGAGCATATCCCATTCTTTTTGTTCAGCGTTAATCCAATCTTGTTGTTCGCTGACTGGTAGGCGAAATATTTCGTGATGATGTTCAGGTACAGCTGTATTAGCTGTTTCATTGATAGGAATTGCACACGATAATAATTTATTAATCGTGAAACGATCTAATCTCGTTCTTCTATCAATTTTTCGATTTCGACTGGATCTAAATCTCCATAGACGTTATCTGGTCGATTTACTGATCGTCTGGTTCTAGTTGGTCTAGGAGATGATGGTCTTGAGGGAGCAAATAAATCTTCCTCAACTTCATTTTGATCGTCTGAATCATCGCTTTCAGAATTATCTGAATCATCACTTTTAGAATCGTTTTTTGAACTATCAGATCCCTTTCCTTTGGGAGATATACTAGATTCGTCAGATGAGCTATTATCACTCTCTGATTTCGATGAATCTTCTTCTTCATCTGATGTATTATGTTCTTTAGACGTTCCATGAGGTATTTCTGGCATGAGATCCTCAAACTCTTCCTCTGGATTGAGGAATGTGGGATTTTGATTAGAGTTTCGACATTTTGGAAATTTTGTTTCGTCAAATACTGCTGTCGTTCCCATAAAATGGTGTTGTTTTCAGGGTTCATAAATTTATACCCTTTCATTCCATTTTTATATCCAGAAAGATCATCATCTTAGATCTGGCTTCAAGCTTATTTTGTCTGCGTTCAGCAGGAATATATACATAAGCTTGGCATCCAAACACTCGCAAATCCGATACATTCGGTTTTTTCTTTTCAATAAGAAAATATGGTGTCTGCCATTTATTGCGAGCTATGGGAGTCCTATTGTATAGGTATACTGCGTGTTCAAGCGCAAATTCCCACCATGATTGTGGTAAGCAGGCGTCGAATCTAAGGGATTGTGACTTTTCCCAAATAGTTCGATTCATCCTTTCAGCTCTGCCATTTTGTTGTGATGTATATGGTAACGATTTTTGGATTTCAATTCCAAGATCTTTGAGGTATTTTTCACTTTTAGTGAATTCGCTTCCTCCATCAAATCGCCATTTCTTAGGCAATTTTTGATATTTATTCTTATTAAGGCAACAAATTGTTTCAGTGAAGATTCCGTATCGGATTTCTTCTTTAATAAACCAATCATAAATGTCCAGAAAAATCATCGATAAATGTCACAAAATATTTGTATTTGTGATATGATATCATCGAGATTTCTTTAAGATCTGAATGTATTAGTCAAAAGGAGACGAAGCTCTACTTTGTGACTCTGGAAATGATTTACTGCGCATTTTTCCTTTAGCGCATCCTGAACAAGTTTGTTTCCGTTTAGGAACAGGAATATTAGGGAATCCTTCTAAATGAATTTTTCCTTTACGGATAACTTCATCTTGCGGATGTCCCACTCGTTTTATGCCATATCCCCCAGGCCAACTCGCTACCTCCCCACACGTCCGCTTTTTTCCCCCTTTCATAATCATCTTTTTCTACCTTTGTGCATTTATG
>JAEBUT010000041.1:247598-277765 GCA_020011035.1 Amanita subjunquillea | reverse complement strand
GGACAACATATCATGGACTGCCCAAAACACGGGAATACCCTAGCACGTCCATCCTAAAGTCCCTCCTCCCACAGAATCGCTATATCAGAGCAATAGAGGAAACTACCTCGAACGAATCCGCTAGCCCCAACGCATTTAGGCGGCCGTATTGACAGATCTCCCAGATTAAGACCGCGAGATATACCCTACAGAACTCGAAATGAGGGCTTTTATAGAAGTGAGATCGCTCAGCAAACGCGGTTTGACCGCCTCTCAGTACCATTGAACAGTTAGCACTCGACTCTTAATTGTAAATTCCAATAATAACAAAACGGACTTTTCCATACTGTTGCCAAAACGACCCACCATAACCCGCTTGACACTATCTGCTCTCATCGATTGTGGAGCAGCAAGGAAAACTTCCCATTGACTCAACCGGATATCAAGGATCTACATAAAGAACCCTTTAAACCAACCCGATTTCATGAGTCAAAACGCTTGGACGCGAACACTCAATCAGACGGAAAAATTAAATCACTCACTCGACACATGTTGTCTCACCTACTCTATTGAAGAAAAACGTACAAAACTGGTTATTGGCTCACCAATCTAGGAGATCAGCAGTAATCTTGGAATACCTTGGTTAGAACAACATAATCTGACGATCGATTGGCGAAAGAAAACCCTCCAGATGGACGATGATTCAGAAGACACCAAACCTATTTGGTGCATATGCATTAGATAACAACAATGGGAGAAGATGAATATTGGATCAGGGTAAAAACATCGGCAATCACAGGCACTTGAACACCAAGCAAAAGAGACGAAGCGCCAATAGTTCTACCTTCCGAATACACGCCTTGGCACGCCACCTTTGAAAAGAAGCGTCAGAGCGTTTTCCATCTTCTCGCCATGGGACATGCGATTGAACTCAAATCAGGATTCACGCCAAAAGTTAACAAAATCTACCGTTATCACTAAAGGAACAGTCAACCCTCGATGAATGGATTAAGGAACACTCGTAAGGGATACATTCGACCATCTAAATCACCACAAGCATCGCCATTTTTCTTCGTTTCTAAGAAGGAGAGTGGCGCACTTCGACCTTGCCAGGATTACCGATACTTGAATGAGTGGACGATTAAGAACACCTACCCTTACCCTTAGTCTCCGATTTAATGACGAAGCTAGAAGCGCAATTATTTTACCAAACTTGATCTGCGCTGGGGATACAACAACGTCCAAATCAAAGAGGGTGATGAGTGGAAAGCGCGTTCATAACCAATCGAGGATTATACGACCAACAGTCATGTTCTTTGTCTTTGCAACTCCCCGTCAACATTCCAAATGATGATGAACGAATACTTCCAAGATATTGATAAACGAAGGATGGCTCATCATTTATTGGACGATATCTTGATCTGTGCAAAAACAAAAGCAAGAAATGCGGGAGCGTACAGAACGCGTTTTGATCGCCTACAGGAAATGACTTATTCTTGAACTCGAGAAATGCAAATTTTGCATTCAAGAAGTCGAATTTCTTGGCATGATCATTACACCCGGACACATTCAAATGGATCCTGTTAAACTTGCAGGAATTCGCGACTGGCCAACACCAACGACGGTTAAACAAGTCAGATCCTTCTTGGATTTGGAAATTTTATCAACGGTTTATTGGCAACTTTGCTGCCATAGCGAGACCATTGACAGATCTAACAAAGAAGGTTACTCTTTGACTGGACACCGTTTGTCAGACAGTGTTTGAGGAGCTTAAAAACAAGTTCTCCTCCATGCCCGTTTTACGTATGCCCGACCCACTCGACCATTTTATTCTTCAAACGGAGCGCTCGAACAAGGCTACTGGAGCAGTGCTTAAACAGGCAGATGCAACCGGATACTTCATCCATGTGGATTTATTTCGCATGCCTTGACACTTGCAGAACAGAATTACCAGATTTACGATCGAGAATTACTAGCAATCATTAAAGGACTACAGGCATGGCGACATTTACTTCATGGATCACCACATTCCATAGTGGTTCACTGCGATCATAAAAATCTTTTATTCTATCGGTCACCCCAACGATTAACTCCTCGACAAGCACGATGGTCCATGATGCTTTCAGAATTTGACTTACGGATTGAACATGTACCTGGCACTAAAATGTTTGAAGCTGACACCCTTTCTCGCCGACCTGATCACATGAAAGGCGAAGATGCTCAAGACGATGTGATGCTGTTACCAGACAACAAGTTTATCCGTCTCATTGCCACAGACCTTGCCCAGGAAATCAGGGACGCTACGTCATTAGACAGCTTTGGACAAACGATCATTGAAGTAATCGAAACTCAACGCGCTCCACCGATTAAATCCAAACTTCACGATTGGGCATTTGTTGATGGAATCATTCGATACATTGATAGAGCATACATCCCGGATAACGGAACACTCAGGACGCAGATTGTCAAGACAGTTCATGAATCGCTCACCTCTGGACACCCAGGACGCATGAAAACCCTTTGAACTTCTCCAACGCGATTACTGGTGGCCAGGAATGTATAGACACGTCAAAGAGTGGATTACTGGTTGCGCCACCTGCCAACAAATGAAAGTGAATACTCACCCGAACACGCCGGCCCTTCTACCTATTGGATCCAAAGCGACCCGCCCTTTTCAACAAGTCACGTTGGATTTCATTACAGATCTTCCTATTGCAGACGGATACGATTCGATTCTGGTCACGGTGGACCATGGTCTTACAAAGGGGGTAATTCTTACTCCTTGCAAGAAAACCATCGACGCATTAGGAACAGCCGATCTTTACATTTCAGAGATATTCAAACGCTTTGGACTACCCGATATACTCATCTCAGATCGAGGACCACAATTTTCGGCTAAAGTCTTCCAGGAAATCAGAAAGACGCTAGGGATCGATCACAGAATGAGCACAGCCTATCATCCACAGACAGATGGAGAAACAGAACGCGTTAATCAAGAACTAGAAGTATACCTTCGAATATTTTGCGCAAACGAACCCCATAGATGGAAACAACTACTCCCAATCGCCGAATTTGCTCACAATAATCGACATCATGACTCAGTTAGAGCCTCCCCATTTCAACTCATGTATGGAACAAACCCCGTCGCATTACCAACCGCTGTACAAAAAATGACAACACCCGCCGCCGAAGAACGCCTACAGCTACTACGAAAAGCTAGAGAAGAAGCACTAGCCGCTCACGAACTAGCAAGACAGATGGTGGCGCGACGAGTCAGGGGACAAAGCAATCAAATTCGTACAAGGAGATAAAGTATGGCTCGAAAACAGAAACCTCAATATACCATATCAATCTAGGAAGCTGGCGCCCAAACGAGAAGGACCCTTTGTAGTTGAACAAGTCCTAGGACCAGTAACGTATAGGCTCAAGTTACCGAAACAATGGCGCATTCACCCAGTCTTTCACACGTCACTCCTTATGCCATATAGAGAAACTGAAACGCATGGACCGAATTATACTACTCCACCCCCTGATCTCGTAAACGGACAAGAAGAGTTTGAGGTGGAAGCGATTCTCACACATCGAAAACGCGGAGCAGGATATCAATATCTGGTTAGATGGAAGGGATACGGTTCAAATGACAACTCCTGGGAACCCGAGCGCAATCTAAGCAATGCTGCGGACGTGTTAAAAGCATATAAGCTCAGAAGACAGCTATGAAACCCCATGTCTCGCTATCGCAATCGCCAAACTCTCAAACAAAACATCAGATACACTAAGAAATATTGTTCCACTCGAGGACGATATTCTCCGAAACCATACGAAAGCTTCAAAGGACGAATTGTTACATTTCCCATCCCTCATCCTCCGATCAACCCTTTAGAACCACCTCGATTAGTCAACTTCATTCAAACCCTAGCAACCCGATTAATTTCCTACAAGACTCCCAGACTTTTTAACGGACATGCAACGCACCCACAAGGGCATGTTGAAATTCCATTCAATGCCCGATTACACTACCTTCCGAAATACATGGATCTTACATTCGATCCAGAAGAATTACCATACTATCCAGACGCAATGTCACCTTACCTTCCATCGCCCAACAGACCTTTAAACCACACCAATGACATATACACCAAAGCGGCCCTCTGCCGAGAAGACCCTATACTATTTGATTTTGCAGAACGGCTAAGCGACGCTAGCAAAGAAATGGAAATCTGTAGATGGGTTACCATGCGACGACTTCCAGACGCAATCTCAAACCTCAATAGAGTACTCGAGAGCCTCGATTTCTTAGACGCGTTTGACAGCACAGGTGGACCCACTATACCCAATTCGCCCGCAAGTATCACACCACAGGAGATCGATCCTGAAACAGAATCGAATGCTGAAAGCGAAGTTTCCACCACTACCAGGAACGAGCTAAGCGAATCAGAAGAATCTGATGAAGAACTCGAATATGTTCCCAGCATCAGAGCATCCACATTCACTTATCGGGCCCCGGATGGAGAACTCCGAACTGTCAATTGGGATGACGAAGCATTCAATTGAGGATAAAAGAACGCCCTTGACAACATTGGACCTCCAACTTCTTACAGCCAAACAAGAAATGTCTTTCTTCACCGTCGTCGCTTACTTCGCCGCTCTCGCCTTTGCCTTGTTGGTCACCGCATGTGGCCATTATTATATTGAACCAGTAGATCTCCTTTCGCCCTTCGTCACCGCCGCCCATGACTTTCCCCTCGAGGTCTTTGTCGAGACCACCGTCACCATCGACGACTTCGATTTCGTCGATCTCCCTGAACTGCATGAACACCCTGCAGAACTCGTAGAAACTACCGCCGCCGTCACTACACCCCCCATCGTCGTCCGCCCTCGTAATGCAATGCTCCAAAACGTCAGCGACAGCCTCGCTGAAATACTCGTCCTCTACAACCAGTTCGCCAAGCCTTTGGATTTTGTCACCGGGCTCACTATCACCACCAATCCTCACTCCCTCACTATTGAAGAAAGGGATTCAGCACTAGCGCAGGCAAAACAACTGCAACTAGCAGTTCGAAGTCTCCAATGGCGGGCTGAGACGGCAGCAGCAGACTTGGGCAATATCGTCACTTGGCTCGAGTCACGGCAGGATCACGCATGGACATCAGCATGGTAGAAGTCGGTGACTTCTCGCATACAAAGGGGGTAATGTTACAGTTTCTTCTTCGTTTCGGCCTCCTGTCTCAGCGGACTGCTTCATACCCATCATTCCTCCTTAACTGCGCACTGTATAGCTTGGACGCTATCTCCTTTTATAGCCACCTTCATATTTCCTTTCTCAGGTAGCTATCGTTTCATTCCCTTTATAGTTTCCTGTGTTCCCTGATCGTATATAAACTCCATGTACTGTAGAGTAACTCCAGTTCCAACTTAGACGAGTTTTGCTCTCAACAACGATCGACTTCAACACTCTCTTTCTCATCGTTCTCTAAAGACCTTCGTCATCATTTGACTTAGCGTCTAAAACCCTTGTCCAGTGGCTGGGAGCGGACCGAGACTCTGCTTGTCACTGTTGACTTAGAACGAACCACAACGAGGGCATCGTCCGTAACACAAAAGGAGATAGCGTCCAGGCAGTACAATGCACAGAGTAAGGAGAAATGATGGATACGAAACGATACATGGAACAGGAAGACCAAACGAGGAAGGAACTGTAACATTACCCCCTTCGTATGCGAGAAGTCACTGACTTCTACCATGCGGATGTCCAGGCATGATCCTGTCGTGACTCGAGCCAGGTGATGACGTTGCCTAAATCTGCGGCTGCCGTCTTGGCCCGCCATTGGAGACTTTGTACTGCTAGCTGCAGTTGTTTTGCCTGCACTAGTGCTGAGTCCCTTTCTTCGAGAGTAAGGGAATGGGGGTTGGTGGTGATGGTGAGCCCCGTGACAAAATCCAAGGGTTTGGCGAACTGGTTGTAAAGGACGAGGATTTCAGCGAGGCGGTCGCTGACATTTTGCAGCATTGCATTACGAGGGCAGACGACAATGGGGGGGTGTAGTGACGGCGGCAGTAGGTTCTATGAGTTCTACAGGGTGTTCATGCAGCTCAGGGAGGTCGGCAAAATCGAAGTCGTTGATGGTGATATGGGTCTCGACGAAGACCTCAAGGGGGAAAGTCATGGGTGGCAGCAACAAAGGGCGAAAGGAGATCCACTGGTTCAATATAGTAATGGCCACATGCAGTGACCAACAGGGCGAAGGCGAGGGCGGCAAAGTAAGCAACAACGGTGAAGGAAGACATTTCTGTTCGATTGTTTGTGAAGTTGGGGTTCAACATTTTATCAATGGTGTCTTTTATCTTTAGTTGAATATCTCATCATCCCAGTTGATTGTCCGGAGTTCTCCACCTGTAGACCGATAAGTAAATGTGGATGCTCTGATGCTGGGAACATATTCAAGTTCTTTATCAGATTCTTCTGATTCGCTTAGCTCGTCCCTGGTAGTGGTGGAAACTTTGTTCTCATGATCCGTGCCTGGTTCAGGGAGAAGATCCTGTGGCATAGTGCTTTCTGGTGAATTGGGTATGGTGGGTCCGCCTGTGCTGTCAAACGCGTCTAAGAAACCGAGGCTCTCAAGTGCTCTATTGAGGTTTGATGTTGTGTCAGGGATTCGTTGCATAGTGGTCCATCTAAGAATTTCTATTTCTTTGCGTGCATCTGCCAATTGTTTAGCGAAGTCAAAGAGTATAGGGTCTTCTCGGCAAAGGGCAGCCTTGGTGTACACATCACGTGTGTGATTCAGGGGTCTATTGGGTGATGGAAGATAGGGTGACATTGCGTTTGGATAATTTGGTAGTTCCTCTGGGTCGAATGTAAGGTCCATATATTTTGGAAGATAGTGTAATCGGGCGTTGAAAGGGATTTCAACGTGTCCCTGTGGATGTGTTGTACGTCCGTTAAACAGTCTGGGAGTTTTGTAAGCAATTAATCGGGTTGCTAGGGTTCGGATGAAATTGACTAGTCGCAGCAGTTCTAAAGGGGTGATTGGTGGATGAGGAATGGGAAACGTGATAATCCGTCCTTTGAAGCTTTCATAAGGTTTTGGGGAGTATTGTCCTCTGGTGGAGCAGTATCTTTTCGTATAACGAATGTTTTGTTTAAGAATTTGGTGGTTGCAATATTGAGACATGCGGTTTCATAGCTGTCTTCTGAGTTTATATGCCTGTAATACGTCCGCAGCATTGCTTAAATTGCGTCCGGGTTCCCAGGAGTTGTCATTCTGGCTGTATCCCTTCCATTTAACCAAATACTGATGTCCTGCTCCGCGTTTTCGATGTGTGAGAATTGCTTCCACCTCAAACTCTTCTTGTCCGTTTACGAGATCAGGGGGTGGAGTAGTATAATTCGGTCCATGCGTTTCAGTTTCTCTATATGGCATAAGGAGTGACGTGTGAAAGACTGGGTGAATGCGCCATTGTTTTGGTAACTTGAGCCTATATGTTACTGGTCCTAGGACTTGCTCGACTACGAAGGGTCCTTCTCGTTTGGGTGCCAGTTTCCTAGATTGATATGTTATATTGAGGTTTCTATTTTCGAGCCATACTTTATCTCCTTGTACGAATTTGATTGCTTTGTCTCTGACTTGTCATGCAACCATCTGCCTTGCTAGTTCGTGTGCGGCTAGTGCTTCTTCTCTAGCTTTTCATAGTAGTTGTAGGCATTCCTCAGCAGCAGGTGTTGTCATTTTTTGTACAGCGGTTGGTAATGCGACGGGATTTGTTCCATACATGAGTTGAAATGGGGAGGCTCTAACTGAGTCATGGTGTCGATTGTTATGAACAAATTCGGCGATTGGAAGTAGTTGTTTCCATCTATGGGGTTTGTTTGCGCAAAATATCCAAAGGTATACTTCTAGTTCTTGATTAACGCGTTCTGTTTCTCCATCAGTCTGTGGATGATAGGCTGTGCTCATTCTGTGATCGATCCCTAGCGTCTTTCTGATTTCCTGGAAGACTTTAGCCGAAAATTGTGATCCTCAATCCGAGATGAGTATATCGGGTAGTCCAAAGCGTTTGAATATCTCTGAAATGTAAAGATTGGCTGTCCCTAATGTGTCGATGGTTTTCTTGCAAGGAGTAAGGATTACCCCCTTCATAAGACCATGGTCCACCGTGACCAGAATTGCATCATATCCATCTGCGATAGGAAGATCCGTAATGAAATCTAGTGTGACCTGCTGAAATGGGTGAGTCGCTTTGGATCCAATAGGTAGAAGAGCCGGAGTGTTCAGATGAGTATTCACTTTCATCTGTTGGCAGGTAGCGCAACCTGTAATCCATTCTTTGACATGTTTATACATTCCTGGCCACCAGTAATTGCGTTGGAGAAGTTCAAGAGTTTTCATGCATCCTGGATGTCCAGAGGTGAGCGATTCATGAACTGTCTTGACAATCTGCGTCCTGAGTGTTCCATTATCTGGGATGTATGCTCTATCAATGTATCGAATGATTCCATCGACAAACGCCCAGTCCTGAAGTTTAGATTTAATCAGTGGAGCGCGTTGAGTTTCAATTACTTCAATAATTGTTCGTCCAAAGCTGTCGAGTGACGTAGCATTCTTAATTTCTTGAGCAAGGTCTGTGGCGATGAGACGAATGAACTTGTAGTCTGGTAACATTGTCACATCGTCTTGAGCATCCTCGCCCTTCATGTGATCAGGTCGGCGAGAAAGGGCATCTGCTTCAAACATTTTGGTGCCGGGTACATGTTCGATTTTCAAGTCAAATTCCGAGAGCATCATGGACCATTGTGCTTGTCAAGGAGTTAATCGCTGGGGTGACTGATAGAATAAAAGGTTTTTATGATCACAGTGAACCACTATGGAATGTGGCAATCCATGAAGTAAATGTCGCCATGCCTGTAGTCCCTTAATGATTGCTAGTAGTTCTCGATCATAAATCTGATAAATCTGTTCTGTAAGTGTCAGGGCATGCGAAATAAATCCACATGGATGAAGTATTCCGGTTGTATCCACTTGTTTAAGCACTGCTCCAGTAGCTTTGTTCGAGGCGTCTGTCTGAAGGATAAATGGTCGAGTTGGGTCGGGCATGCGTAAAACGGGCATGGAGGAGAACTTGTCTTCTCTATCTCTTCAGCTCCCCTTTCCTTCAAAATTTGCTTTCCAATAACACATTTAGTATGGTAGGATAGCATGACATGCAAAAACCAATTGAAATTCCCAGATGTCATTCTATTCAATATCTGCTCAAAGCCTCCCAGCCATGCATTCAGTTGCTCACAGGCTTGTGTATTGAAGGCACATTTGAAATATACTTCTCCTTGAGCATTTCTTTCTGCCACTACTAAGTTAGGTGCAGAGCCATCTAGGGGAGCAGGATTGCACCAGGTCTGGCACAACTCATCTGTTATCCGGTGGTTGACATAGTGGTAAGAGTCAACTATAAACCTTGTTGTGTTCTTCCACTCCTCCCAACTACCATTTATCAAACAAGAACGGAGAACCATGCATGCCTTGTCAATACAAACATAGTTAGGCCTGGACTCCAGTGTAGGATAGACTTTCTCTAAAAATCCCAAGATGTTAGCAGGTGATTCTGCCTTTGCAAATTTGGCCCAAGCAATGACAACTCCACATGGAGCACATATGGTTTCAACACAATAAAATCGAGGAGGTGTGAAGTTATGTCTTTCCCTTTGTGTTGGTTGACTGACATCATGGGCTGCTGTACATTTGGAAATGTTTCAGGTGCCCAAGGCAAGTTTTCATCTGGCCTCCTTCTGAGTGCTCTTCTATAACCTCCTAATGTCTGTTGCCTGTGTGTAACAAGATATCTGTTCCAGATATGTTCATGCTGTCTACATGCCTTTGTACCTTGTATTTTGGGCCTTGAGCACCCTGAAACATGACAAAGTCCACCCATATGAATCTCATGATAGGCACAGTAAACACCTCCATGTGCATTTTGTAGGTCATTGGTGCAGTTGGCATAGGCACAATAGGTATGGCCAATGACTATGCCATCCATTACAACAAGCCTCACAGGTGCACTGTCATCATCAGTTTCATGACCAACTGCTTGGTTTCCTTGGTTAAGTGTGGCATTTTCCATTCCCAGTGTGGCTGATCCATCATTTTCCATTATGATATCAGCAGTATTTTTATACTTTTGTGTGCATTCAGCACATGCATGATTTTCAGAAGCTCTGATGATACCAGTTTCTGCAAGGATGTTGAATGCCTCTGATGTTACCTCATCTATGGAAAGATTGTCATCCATTGTAAGATTTGTACTTGACTCTGATGCAATGAAGTGCACAGATTCTTGGATAAAGGCTTGCCAAATATGACATCTAGTCACTGGCCTTACTTCTTTAAATGCATCATTCCAGAAATCTTCATATGCTGAAGCTGATGCATGAAAGCTATGCATAGCACTCAGCACAGCAGAGGTAAATTTGCGGTCAACCCATAATCTCTGCCCTATTTTGATGTATCTAGCAGCATTGAGGTACACCCTTTCATATGCACCCTCAGTCACAGGTGTACTCTCATGGTCCATATAGTATGTTGTCCTACATTTTTTACAGTGTCCAGAAAGGACAGGCACATCCTCATGATTTGTGAAATCCTTGATTAGTGATACAAGGGGAATATCTCTTTGCCTTGTCCATTGATACAGTGCAGCATTATTACACATGGAGGTCTGACAAATGGCCACTCCAGGACATATGATATGGACTGGCTGCAATATCTTGTGGGAGATTGGTTTTAATTTCCTTTTAAATTTACCTCCAGTATTGCATGGATTCAAACCCAAAAATAATGCCAGGGCCTCAACTTTCAAACTTAGGGCAAAGCTAACTCCCCTGCCTGGTATTTGTGTATTTGGGTCAGATCTCTTCAACAAGTGAGACTTTCTTTCTTTAAGCCTGTCATCTAATGCCTTTCCAAGACAGCTGATCCAACCAGTTACAGTTATAGTTTTCTCATTCTTGCCTGCAGCACTCTTCTGACAGAAATGCAGACTTAGGAGCTCAGTATTCTGGGTGACAGTAAGGAGTGTCATCAAAACTGTTGACAAAGCTACAGTTGAGCTGAAGTGATCTTCCACAAATTTGTTAAACATCTTGAAGGTGATATTTTCTTCTTGTGCTGCAACACCAGGGACATGACAAAGGACCAACATTGTCATCAATAACCAGCTGACTTGGTGAACATATTGAAACACAAGGCAATTGCTATATTCATGTACTTTAAGGGAATTGCATATATATCAACACATGTCATGGCTTACTTGATTCTCCTGCTCTTCTTAGACTGACCTGTACCCCTGGACCCAGATGACCCACCCCCCTGGATTCCTTCTTTCTCCTCTGTTTCTCCACCTTACTGCTATTCCTCCTTTCTTTCTCCTCCTTTAGTTCAGCAAATGTATATGTTAATTTGTCCTTGCCCCAAATGTCCAAGTTAGTGGGGCAGCCATCTTCTCCTTCCAACCACTCCTTAATATCTGGATAGTTATTTATGTCACAGAATGCTGGAACAACATAGGTAAACCAGGCAGTTTTGGATGCAAAAATCTGAATGATAGAAGCAGTTGTTGGCTTCTTGCCAGGCCAAGTCCCATTATTCAACATTTCATTCACAGTCTGCTGAACCCCAGGCATGCTTTGTACCTGGCATAATGTTGTCTGATGCCAATGTTTTTAGAATCAGTGACTAATTTTTTATCAATGTTGAGCAAGGTAACAAGGGCATCTTTAGAGAGATCTTGAGTTACTTGACCCTGTAGAGGTGCAGATGCAGATCCTGAGGCATGAGGAGCACTACTTCCACCTCTTGTGGAATCCAGGGGGTTAATAGCATTCTGTATTATTGAGCTGGAGTGATTGTAAATAAAGTACCATTCACTTACAACACATAAGGTCAAATAAGGCTTTCCATCTTCATATGTCCACTGAACCTTCTCATTTTCTTCAAGGGCAATGTCATAGCGCCCCTTCAGTTCCCATCGCTCATCTTGAAGCACAAGAATGTGTTGTCTCTCCCCTTGAAGCTTTTTAGTGAAATAGGATATATATCATGATCAAAAACTTACTTTCAATGGGAGAGCAACGCTCGGCCAACTTTCTCAGCACAGGGGAAATATTAGACTCCACCTTAGTTTTGATAACCAAAGGTTTAAGACTGGCATCTGCATCAGCCAAGCTGCTGAACAGCTTTACTATCCCTTCCTGTTCCTCACCAACCATGGGCTGCTCCTGCATGTCACCATAGTTAAAAATATTACCCAAGGCTTTTCCTCTCAAAATGGCACCAGATGTGCGAGATGATCCTTCCAGTGGTGGTGGGGAGCCCATAGGAACATCTTTATGTAATTAGATGACCTTCAAAGTGTGATAGAATTGACTTGCCTTCATCATATACATTTCCAGAACTGGCCTTATCCATAATTTCCTCCATTTGAATGTCAAAGTGACTGTCAGACTCCTGCTCCTAATTCCCATTCCTATGAGAAATTAGAGATTCCATGACTGGACATACCTTTCCTTTTGCCTTCTCCATTTCACTTTGAGGATGCTCCCTTCCCACAATTGCTATTTCCTATTCATAAATTCATTTAGAATATCATTGGTGAAAGACTAAACTCCTAGGAGCAGACTTACCTTTCCTTTTCCCTTCTGCAGTTCACTTCCAGGATCCTCACTTTCCATATGTCCCATACTCTATTCAGATATTCATTTAGCAAATCATGTAGCAAATTATTTGTGGGATGTCATAGACTAACCTCTTGAGCCTCCACCTCCTCCAACTCCACCTCCTCCATCTCCTCTATGTTCTCAACCCCTTTTGCAGCCTTGTCATGGCTACTTTCACTATCCTTGTCAGATCTACTATCATTGCCAGACCCATTATGCTCTTCACTACCAGAACTTCTCTCAGCATTTCCTGAACAATCATAATTATTCTCCTCACAAAATGCACCAATTTGTCTTACCTGAGTCTGACCCCCCATCTTTGCTATCATCTTCTCTCCGTAAACGAGCAGACTGGCGTACTGCAACCTTGGCTGGAATTGTTGATGATTTTGTACGTGGTGGTGGTGCAATGGAGACACCACTATTGAAAAGAACTTGTTCAGCTCTATGGGTACATTGATAACAAGTGATAAGGATGGGCAATATGGGCAATGATGGGTAACAATGGGCAACAACGGGCAATATGAGCAACAATGGGCAATGATGGGCAACAATGGGCAACAATGGGCAACAGTGGGTGATGGTGGGTAAGGGAATGGGTTGGGCAACAATGGGCAACAATGGGCAACGACAGGCAATGACAGGCAACGATGGGTGATGGCAGGTAAGGGAATGGGTGGGGACGGGGGAAGGCAGACAAGGGAATGGGTGAGGACGGGGATGGGCAACAATGGGCAACGATGGGCAACGATGGGTGATGGCGGGCAAGGGAATGGGTGGGGACGGGGGAAGGCGGACGAGGGAATGGGTGAGGACAGGCAACAATGGGTGATGATGGGTGATGGTGGGCAAGGGAATGGGTGAGGGCAGGTGAGGACAGGCGACGGAATGGGTGAGCACAGTCAATGAATGGGCATGGTGAGTGTGGGGAGTGAGCACATTAGTTGGTTTCCAGGGTGGCATTGGCGCAAGGCAAGCGTGGCATTGATGCAGGGCGAGGGCAAGTGAGGGTGGCATTGGCGCAGGGCGAGGGCAAGTGAGGGTGGTGTTGGCGCAGCGAGGGCAAGTGAGGGTGGCATTGGCGCAAGGCGAGCGTGGCATTGACACAGGGCAAGGGCAAGTGAGGGTGGAGGCGAGCATGGTGTTGGCGCAGCGAGGGCAAGTGAGGGTGGCGTTGGTGCAAGGCAAGCATGGTGTTGGTGCAGGGCAAGCATGGTGTTGGTGCAGGGCGAGGCCAAGTGAGGGTGGCGTTGGCGCAGCAAGGGCAAGTGAGGGTGGCGTTGGTGCAAGGCGAGCGTGGCGTTGACGCAGGGCAAGGGCAAGTGAGGATGGAGGCAAGCATGGCGTTGGCGCAGGGCGAGGGCAAGTGAGGGTGGCATTGGCACAAGGCAAGCATGGCATTGACGCAGGGCGAGGGCAAGTGAGGGTGGCATTGGCGCAAGGCGAGGGCAAGTGAGGGCGGTGTGAATGAAGGTGGAGTAAACGTGTTAGTTAGCACTTGAGAGTACTAAAGCGAGTATGGAAAATGTACCTATAATATCAGTGTGACAGTGTGGGCGACAATGTGGGCAACAATGAGGGCAACAATGAGGGCAACAATGAGGGCGATGATGTGGGCACGGGTGGTGTGAAAGAGTGATGATGTGGGCGTGGGTGGCATGGGCGAGCAATGGTGGGGGTAGGATAACAGCAATGGTGACGGTGAGTGAGTAAGGTGAATGAGAGAGAGAGCTGGCTCTCCACACCTTGTTCTCCTTGGGCCCTCTTCACTGGCCTTGGACTTCTTGCGGGGCTCCTTGACACTCCTGATGGACGTTGTTGACTGGGTGCGCTTACGGGTCGATCAGGTCGATCGCAATGGTGGAGAGTGGGGTGCGCGAGATCTTGAATTTGAATGGGAGGGCATAGCTTTGTGCGTGACCTGTGACTCTTAGCTAAAGGAGTATCATGCATAATGTGAGCGATGCGTGATCACAGTGAGGACATCATGTGATAATCAACGGCGCGTCACGTTGACTCAAACACTGTGACATGTCATGGAGTCACAAATAGTATAAATACTAACCCTCCACTCTCAACACATGGATTCCCTGGGACTCTCAGTAAAGTTAGATAGTCAATCAAAAGTCAGGCCCAGTCACAAGTAGTCGACTAGTAGTCTTACTTTTGTTTTTCGAGAGCAAATCCTGACTACCAAAGTCGGAAATTAGTCATGGGGCCTAGTATAACTAAACAACATCAAATGGTCAAACTTTAGTCATGGCCAGTCATTGCGTGACTAGAGAAGGACTACAAAGGATCAGAGCAAGACTATTACATAAGCAGATTGAATGGTCAAAGGTTAGTCAGAGCCAGTCACAAGCTCAAGTCAACTTAGTCATTATATAGTCGCAAAAATTCGAAACATAGTCATTATATAGTCACAAAAATTTGAAACATAGTCCATCGTAATATAAATGCACAGAAACAACTACCTCAAGCATTTCCAGCCTTCCGTGAACCTTTCTTCAATTTCACCAACTCATGGATCTCTCGGACAAGCACAGGATTTGGTGTAGTGTTCGAGGCTTCGAGGGCCGACTGAATGACATAGACATAATCTTGCTTCTTTCCCTGTTTAAGTTTCGCGCCTGCACCCAACTTGTGAGATTGTATTAATTTATAGAGTTCGTCTCTGGTTAGGAGCTGCAAGGCATTGTGAGTATCAGTTCCAGGAGGATTGAAGATTGGCAAACGCACCCCAATTGTAGCGCTACTTGGGGTCGCCAGCTCATCATCTTCTCTGTTGGGTATTTGAGCAGTTTGGGAGGTCGCTGTGGTGCTGGGAGTTTCGGCGGCTGTTTTGGCAGTTGTTTTGGCGATTATTTTGGCAGCTGCATCAGTGTTATTGTCGGCAGTGGTACTGGCATGCTGTTGTTTTCCTTTCTCCTTATAGATTGGCTACATGAATAATGAATCAGAACAAACTCAATTAATTGAATAGATGACTTACACCATTCTCATTTTTCCACAGAGACCAAAGTTGCGTAGTCAATAGGTCAAGGTATGTATCACTAAGGTACGTGAGAGGCGGCAACTGATTCCGTTTCCGCTCAGCTTCCTCTTTGTGGCAAAGTACACGTGCTACCAATGTCGTCTTGATGGTAGCAGCTATGAGTTGACATGCTACTTTAGGCGATCCTACGTCATCCCACTCGGTGAGTGCGTCCCTCCACCGCCCGCTGAATTGTGCATGGCCCCAGTTACTACCTAGTTCGTCTTCGTCAAAGGCCAAATTTGGATCCGCCGTATCAATGTTGCGAATAAGGCTTTGAACGGCTTCTGAAGGCGAGCCGCTCCCAAATGATGGCGACAACTTGATGGATTTGAGGAGGTCAATACCGCTTTCGAGCGAGGGGAATTTCACGTTGAATTGCTCTATTTGATCCAATCAGTGAAATGTTGTCCAATGCGTTTGTGCTTACCAAGGAGATTGTCGGGTGTTGCCTTGACTTGAATGAATGTTATATCTGCACCTCCTTTGGCACCATCGGACCCACTTCCCCGATCAATATTTCCATCATTATCGTTATTGCTGGGCGCGGCTGCTGGGGTGGCATCTTGGTACACTTGAGTGGGCGTGGCCGCCAAAACATCTCGGCGTGCTTGAGCAGATGGTTGGCCTCTCGGCTTGCTTGGCCCAGCTGTACGTGGTGGCGAGCTCACACCGCTCTTTCCTTTGTGTGATGTCCTAGGTGATGTTGGGTTTCCTTGACGTGGTCTCCGCTGAGTAGAGCCCTGCGTCGCAGTAGGTACGAAAGTTGTGGCCTGGTTCTTGTCGCCTGATGAATCTAGGAAAGGCATGTACTATGATCAATACAAAACCAATTATATACAAGAGATGGACTTGCGCAATGTGTGGTGGTTAGGTGATTTGACCGCTTTGAACCGTTTGCCAGTCGATCTCCCATCTGATTGCACTCGTGGGCGCTTGCTTGACTGCTCACTCTCGCTTTTGCTACTCTCATCATCATCGTCTATGTCGTCGTCATGCCCATCTTTTTTGTTTCGCAAAACACTTTGAAGGATATGTTTTGCTTTCCAATGGTCAGCGCATAGTGCCAAAAGGGGTTGCTGCTTTTCGAGCTGGAGGACGGCATTTGTCCATTCCTGCTCATGATTGGCTTTGAAATAGGGAGTGAGCTTCTTGCCTTTTGGGAAATTATGTGGCTTGATAGGCATCAGGAGAGTGGTAACAATTGACTGCGCTGATGAACGGATCAAATCATAGACGCTCGCATCGACAGTTGAACCGTTCTTGGTCCGAACTGCTAGCCTCATGTTTGGTCGGCTGGGGTTCTGCCACGTCATTCTGACCATTGTGTCAGTCTTGCAATCACCAAAGGTCCAGAGAATTTCTTGGGGATAATTCATTGGACGCTGCAATGAATTTCCGAATTGAGTAAACGAAGCTGGAGGAACTTGTTGTGTCGAAATGTGATCATTAGGTGGTGATTCATGTGTTCTAAGGCTTTGATAAGCTTATTTCAATTTAAAAAATGCACGGGACTCACGTTTGGAAAACTACCCTTTCTAGGACAGATGTTGTTTTCTTCCATGCCTCCACAGCTTCATGTGCATAATCTGCGCTCTCCTTCAGTGCAGAGCAGTGCTGGTACAGTTGGAATACACTTGGGATCCAAAGTAATTCTTCAATGTTTGAATTCCGTAGCTGTTCCGTCAACAAGCTGTCCGATGGCGCTGGTGAATATGAGCCAAACCGTTGAGTCCGGCCAGCTGGTATCATTGATGTTGGTGGCAAAAAAGACAGACTGTGCGGCCATGATGAACTGCTAGGTTCTGAACTCATTAGCGAAGAACGACGAGGCTGGGCACAAGGGAGTGATGGATAATGTGATGTCACAGTAAATTGAGTGCGGTTCTGTTGAGAAAGACGTTCATAGGGCTTTGCCAAATGTGGATAGCTTGAGGAAGAATTACGGGAGTGAGAACGTGAGGCGGATGCAGAGGATTGACGAGGTAGCGAGCCTGTGGGAGTAGGCGGGATGTTGAACGAAGAAGGAGGCATTTCTTGGGTCGCATATGGATTGTCATCATCTTGGGTTGCGTATGGATTCTCTTCAGGATCTTCAGGCGACTCCGGATCCTGCATCGTGTGTGAAGACGGAAAATTTGATGTGCTCAACATAGGGAAATGATTATGTAATATGGCTGTATTTGGAAATCCATCGGAAAGCGCTACAATGGGATGGACGGATTGCTGTCTCGACATGACTGACATTTGTTACTTGTGGCGAGTAACTGCCTCACGCCGCCCTGCCAACTTAAGTGGCCTGCATTCCACGCGCCTTGCATGATCTATGAGGGAATACATAAAGGACTCCGTTCTTGAGTCCTTGAGTTCATTGGAATGGATCTGTATGAGATTGAGGCTATCAGCAAAGAATGAAATAAAGAAAGGAAAGAAGAAGGGCTTACCTTCTCCCCCAAGGCCTGTTCCCCGTTCTGTTGGCTCCTGCCAAGCAGTTGATGGGTTTCTTTCCGGGCGCGATATGTGCGGCATGGCACTGGGCAAAGCTTATTTGTGCAGCTCTCAACAACGGTTGCTGAGGAGGGCCAATTAGGGAGATGGGGCTGGGTGGACGTGTTCCCAAGCTAGCTACGTGCGTTGGGATCCAGATCGGGCTTGGCCCATGCCAACGGGGGCGCCAACGGGGGCGTCAATGGCGCCGCAGTATGTGGACTTGCCACCCCCGGCTTGGCCGGCGTCCAGGACAGCAGCATGTCGTGCAGCGAGAGAATAGAAACTGAATCGCGGGACACCTCCTTCCGTGTGACAACAGCAGCGTAGGGCTCAGGCTTGCCAAACCGCGTCGTCTCGGTCAGGAACAGGCCACTGCTGCGTCGAGGCGTTTGAAAAGAATTTGTATCCTTTCGTCGTCACAGCAGAGCTTGCAGAGGGTGTGGAAGGAGCTGACGGAGCTATAGCCTCTGGGAAGGCAGCCTGATCAGTTCACTGATAGGTTGGATAATTCATTTAGAAAGTCCGACAAGCTTAAAAATCCAATCAGAGTTTGACTTTTGAACCCCAATTACACTCCCCCAATCCTCTTCATGAACCACTACGTTTCCTCCAGGCAACACGTAAAATTTCTTATCCCACCACTCCGGCTCCGGGACCCACATATCACCTACAAGGTCTTGCCCTTGCTCCAAATGCTTCTTCCACGCCGTCACGCGTTTTGCGCACTGCATCCCGTGGCCAAAAACGACCGATGGAAGTCATTCAACTGAGAGATAGGCGCCCGCAAAAGTTGCGCATTCTGTCTGCTGAAACGCATATCGCATGGCCGACAATAATACCAAAGGATCAGGCACCGCCTGTGGCCCGGGATAGACGTAGTTTTCGCGAGATACATGAAGAGAGCCTGGCGGATCGTGACAGAGAAAAGACCTAGGATCAGATCAGGATTAGGTATTTTGATACAGAAAAAAAAACGACACTTACAAATGCAGCAATCTGATATCTGTAATTTCGAAGACCTGGTAGCAACCTTTCCATTCGCGACGGTTGGTAGAGTGGCTTGCACGTTCGGGCCGACAACAGCGGTTTGAATGACAATGCTGAATGAGTAAAATCAAGCACTTACCCGAGTGAAAGCGGTGCAACATCAAGAAGTAGAAGATCCTGAGTTTTCTCTGATGTGTCACTGGAAAGAATGGCCGCTTGAACTGCAGCACCGTATGCAACAGCTTCATCAAAGTTAATGCTCTTATTAGGCTCTTTTCCATTGAAGAAGTCGGAAACAAGCTTGACGATACGAGGAATACGAGTAGAACTGCCAACCAATACGATCTCGTGTACATTACTCTTGTCGATCTTTGAATCACGGAGCACTTTCTCGACGGGCTCAAGAGTGCTTCGGAACAGGTCTTGACACAGTTCCTCGAAACGAGCATGAGTCAAGGACGTGTAGAAGTCGATGCCCTCGTACAGGGAATCGATTTCAATGTGTTACGGACGATGCCCTCGTCGTGGTTCGTTCTAAGTCAACAATGACAAGCAGAGTCTTGTGTTATGGACGATGCCCTCGTCGTGGTTCGTTCTAAGTCAACAATGACAAGCAGAGTCTCGGTCCGCTCCCAGCCACTGGACAAGGGTCTGGACGCTAAGTCAAGCGATGACGAAGGTCTTAGAGAACGATGAGAAAAGAGAGTGTTGAAGTCGATTGTTGTTGAGAGCAAACTCGTCTAAGTTGGAACTGGAGTTACTCTACAGTACATGGGGTTTATATACGACCAGGGAACAAAGGAAATCATAAAGGGAATGAAACGATAGCTACCTGAGAAAGGAAATATGAAGGTGACTATGAAAGGAGATAGCGTCCAAGCTGTACAGTGCGCAGTTAAGGGGAAACGATGGGTATGAAACAGTCCGCTGAGACAGGAGGCCGAAACGAAGAGGAAACTGTAACATTACCCCCTTTGTATGCGAGAAGTCACCGACTTCTACCATGCTGACGTCCATGCGTGATCCTGCCGTGACTCAAGCCAAGTGACAATGTTGCCCAAGTCCGCTGCTGCCGTCTCAGCCCGCCATTGGAGACTTCGAACCGCTAGTTGCAGTTGTTTTGCCTGCGCTAGTGCTGAATCTCTTTCTTCAATAGTGAGGGAGTGAGGGTCGGTGGTGATGGTGAGCCCGGTGACAAAATCCAAAGGTTCGGCGAACTGGTTGTAGAGGACAAGTATTTCAGCGAGGCTGTCGCTGACATTTTGGAGCATTGCGTTACGAGGGCGGACAACGATGGGAGGTGTAATGGTGGCGGCGGGAGGTTCAATGAGTTCCGCAGGATGTTCGTGCAGTTCAGGGAGGTCGGCGAAATCGAAATCGTCGATGGTGATGGTGGTCTCAACGAAGACCTCGAGGGGGAAGTCATGGGCGGCGGCGACGAAGGGCGAAAGGAGATCGATCGGTTCAATATAATAATGGCCACATGCGGTGACCAACAAGGCGAAGGTGAAAGCGGCGAAGTAAGCGACGATGGTGAAGGAAGACATTTCTGTTTGACTGCAAGAAGTTGGAGTTCCAATGTTGTCAAGGGCGTTCTTTTATCCTTAATTGAATACCTCGTCATCCCAATTGACATTTCGGAGTTCTCCATCCGGGCCCGATAAGTGAATGTGGATGCACTGATGCTGGGAACATATTCGAGTTCTTCATCAGATTCTTCTGATTCGTCTAGCTCGTTCCTGGTAGTGGTGGAAACTTCGTTTTCAGCAACCGATTCTGTTTCAGGGTTGATTTCCTGTGGTGCGATACTTTCGGGTGAATTGGGTATAGTGGGTCCACCTGTGCTGTCAAATGCGTCTAAGAAATCGAGGCTCTCAAGTACTCTATTGAGGTTTGAGATTGCGTCTGGGAGTCGTCGCATGGTAACCCATCTGCAGATTTCCATTTCTTTGCTAGCATCGCTTAGCCGTTCTGCGAAATCAAATAGTACAGGGTCTTCTCGACGGAGGGCCGCTTTGGTGTATACGTCGTTGGTGTGGTTTAAAGGTCTGTTGGGCGACGGAAGGTAAGGTGACATTGCGTCTGGGTAGTATGGTAATTCTTCTGGATCGAATGTAAGATCCATATATTTCGGGAGATAGTGTAATCGAGCATTGAATGGGATTTCAACATGTCCCTGTGGGTGCGTCGCATGTCCGTTAGAAAGTCTGGGAGTCTTGTAGGCAATTAATCGGGTTGCTAGGGTTCGAACGAAGTTGACTAATCGAGGTGGTTCTAAGGTGTTGATCGGAGGATAAGGAATGGGAAACGTAATGATTCGTCCTTTGAAGCTTTCGTATGGTTTCGGAGAATATCGTCCTCGAGTGGAACAATATTTCTTAGTGTATCTGATGTTTTGTTTGAGAGTTTGGCGGTTGCGATAGCGAGACATGGGGTTTCATAGCTGTCTTCTGAGCTTATATGCTTTTAACACGTCCGCAGCATTGCTTAGATTGCGCTCGGGTTCCCAGGAGTTGTCGTTCGGACCGTATCCTTTCCATCTAACCAGATATTGATATCCTGCTCCGCGTTTCCGATGTGTGAGAATCGCTTCCACCTCAAACTCTTCTTGTCCGTTTACGAGATCAGGGGGTGGAGTAGTATAATTCGGTCCATGTGTTTCAGTTTCTCTATATGGCATAAGGAGTGACGTGTGAAAGACTGGGTGAATGCGCCATTGTTTCGGTAACTTGAGCCTATACGTTACTGGTCCTAGGACTTGTTCAACTACAAAGGGTCCTTCTCGTTTGGGCGCCAGCTTCCTAGATTGATATGGTATATTGAGGTTTCTATTTTCGAGCCATACTTTATCTCCTTGTACGAATTTGATTGCTTTGTCCCTGACTCGTCGCGCAACCATCTGTCTTGCTAGTTCGTGTGCAGCTAGTGCTTCTTCTCTAGCTTTTCGTAGTAGCTGTAGGCGTTCTTCGGCGCGGTGTTGTCATTTTTTGTACAGCGGTTGGTAATGCGACGGGTTTGTTCCATACATGAGTTGGAATGGGGAGGCTCTAACTGAGTCATGATGTCGATTATTGTGAGCAAATTCGGCGATTGGGAGTAGTTGTTTCCATCTATGGGGTTCGTTCGCGCAAATATTCGAAGGTATACTTCTAGTTCTTGATTAACGCGTTCTGTTTCTCCATCGGTCTGTGGATGATAGGCTGTGCTCATTCTGTGATCGATCCTAGCGTCTTTCTGATTTCCTGGAAGACTTTAGCCGAAAATTGTGGTCCTCGATCCGAGATGAGTATATCGGGTAGTCCAAAGCGTTTGAATATCTCTGAAATGTAAAGATCGGCTGTTCCTAATGCGTCGATGGTTTTCTTGCAAGGAGTAAGAATTACCCCCTTCGTAAGACCATGGTCCACCGTGACCAGAATCGAATCATATCCGTCTGCAATAGGAAGATCTGTAATGAAATCTAACGTGACTTGTTGAAAAGGGCGAGTCGCTTTGGATCCAATAGGTAGAAGAGCCGGCGTGTTCGGATGAGTATTCACTTTCATCTGTTGGCAAGTGGCGCAACCAGTAATCCATTCTTTGACATGTCTATACATTCCTGGCCACCAGTAATCGCGTTGGAGAAGTTCAAGAGTTTTCATGCGTCCTGGGTGTCCAGAGGTGAGCGATTCATGAACTGTCTTGACGATCTGCGTCCTGAGTGTTCCGTTATCTGGGATGTATGCTCTATCAATGTATCGAATGATTCCATCAACAAACGCCCAGTCCTGGAGTTTGGATTTAATTGGTGGAGCGCGTTGAGTTTCAATTACTTCGATAATTGTTTGTCCAAAGCTGTCGAGTGATGTAGCGGTCTTTATTTCTTGGGCAAGGTCTGTGGCGATGAGACGAATGAACTTGTTGTCTGGTAACATTGTCACATCGTCTTGAGCATCCTCGCCTTTCATATGATCAGGTCGCGAGATAGAGCGTCTGCTTCAAACATCTTGGTGCCAGGTACATGTTCGATTTTCAGTCAAATTCGAGAGCATCATGGACCATCGTGCTTGTCGAGGAGTTAATCGTTGGGGTGACCGATAGAATAGAGATTTTTGTGATCGCAGTGAACTACTATAGGATGTGGCGACCCATGAAGTAAATGTCGCCATGCCTGTAGTCCTTAATTATTGCTAGTAGTTCTCGATCGTAAATCTGGTAATTCTGTTCTGTAAGCGTCAAGGCATGCGAAATAAATCCACATGGGTGAAGCGTTCCGGTTGTATCTGCTTGTTTAAGCACTGCTCCAGTAGCTTTATTGAGGCGTCCGTCTGGAGATAAATGGTCGAGTGGGGTCGGGCATGCGTAAAACGGGCATGGAGGAGAACTTGTTTTTAAGCTCCTCAAACGCTGTTTGACAAGTGGTCGTCCAATCAAAGAGTAAACCTTTCTTTGTTAGATCTGTCAATGGTTTGCTATGGCGGCGAAGTTGCCAATAAATCTCCGATAAAAGTTTCCGAATCCAAGGAAGGATCTGACTTGTTTAACCGTTGTGGTGTTGGCCAGTCACGAATTCCTGCAAGTTTAACAGGATCCATTTGAATGTGTCCGGTGTAATGATCATGCCAAGAAATTCGACTTCTTGAACGCAGAATTTGCATTTCTCGAGTTTCAAGAATAAGTCATTTTCCTGTAGGCGATTCAAAACGCGTTCTGTACGCTCTCGCATTTCTTCTTTTGTTTTTGCACAGATCAAGATGTCATCCATATAAATGATGAGCCATCCTTCGTTTATCATATCCTGGAAGTACTCGTTCATCATCATTTGGAACGTTGATGGGGAATTGCAAAGACCAAAGAACATGACTGTTGGTTCGTACAATCCTCGATTGGTTATGAATGCTGCTTTCCATTCGTCACCTTCTTTGATTCGGACGTTGTTGTATCCCCAGCGCAGATCAAGTTTGGTAAAGTAATTTGCGCCTTCTAATTTCGTCATTAAATCAGAGACTAAGGGTAATGGGTAGGCGTTCTTAATCGTCCACTCATTCAGGTATCGATAGTCCTGACAAGGTCGAAGTGCGCCGCTTTCCTTTTTAGAGACAAAGAAAAATGGCGATGCTTGTGGTGATTTAGACGGTCGAATGTATCCTTTATCGAGCTGTTCCTTAATCCATTCATCGAGGGTTGACTGTTCTTTTAGTGATAACGGATAGATCTTGTTGACTTTTGGCGTAAATCCTGTTTTGAGTTCGATTGCATGATCCCATGGGCGAGAAGATGGAAAACGCTCTGACGCTTTCTTCTCAAAGGTGCGTGCCAGGTGTGTATTCGGAAGGTAGAACTATTGGCGCTTCGTCTCTTTTGCTTGGTGTTCAAGTGCCTGTGATGCCGATGTTTTCACCCTGATCCAATATTCGTCTTCTCCCCATTGTCGGTTGTCCAATGCCATGCGCCAGATAGGTTTGGTGTCTTCTGAATCATCGTCCATTTGGAGGGTTTTCTTTCGCCAATCAATCGTAGGGTTATGTTGTTCTAACCATGGTAT
Organism: Amanita subjunquillea; assembly: GCA_020011035.1. Classification (NCBI taxonomy): domain Eukaryota; kingdom Fungi; phylum Basidiomycota; class Agaricomycetes; order Agaricales; family Amanitaceae; genus Amanita; species Amanita subjunquillea. The sequence continues at coordinate 253,045 of JAEBUT010000041.1, read as the reverse complement.
TCCAAAGATTATCGCCTGATCTCCTAGATTGGTGATCCATAACCAGTTGTTGTATGTCTTCCCTTCAATAGAGTAGGTGAGACAAGTGCGATGAGTGATTAATCCATTCTGATTGATTGTCCTGTCAGCGTTCTTGACTCTAATCGGTTGTTTTAAGGTTCTTTAGGTAGATCTTTCGATATTCGTTCGTCAATGAAGTTTCCTTCTGCTCCACAATCAATGAGGCAGATATTTCAGCGGGTTTATGGGTCGTTTGCACAGTAATGGAAATTCGTTTGTTATTATTCGAATTTACAATTACAGAGTCGAGTGCTAACTGTTCAATGGTACTGGAGGCGTCAACCGCTTTCTGGCGTCTCCTTCTTAAAAACCCTCGGATTCGAGCTCCTGGAGGGTATTCTCGCGTTCTTCATCTGGAAGATCTTTCAATAGCGCCCTAATGCGTTGGGCGGCTGATTCGTTCGAGGTCGTTTCCTCTATTGCTCTGATCGAGCGATTCTGTGGGGAGGAGGACTTGTAGGATGACGTTTGGGCATTCCCTTGTTTGGGCAGTCCCTGGATATGTGCCCCTGTGTTCCACATCTGAAACACTTGCCGGTTTTTCGGTATTCCTCCTTTTGGGCATCTGAAAGACGTCCTGTGCTCACAGCATTAATTCCCCTTGATCCAGATGCAGAGGGCTTCGTGTTTCGGTTGAATTTGAAACGTCCCTTTGTGTCTCCTGATCCAGATGGTCGGTTCATTAATTTCATGGTCTCCCAAGCATTGTGCAGGCGTTCTGCAGCGTTATAAGCTGTTTCCATGCTGACGACTGCAGGGTTTTCGATGATCTTTGCTGCTACTGATGTAGGGAGTCCTTTACAGAAGTAAATGCGCTGTGCCATGAACCCTGTAATTCCGTGGAGTGTATGAGCGATCGGAATTTCTGAATATAGGCAGGGATGTCGATATCTCCGCCCACTTTGACTTTATCTAGATCATTCAGGGTCCTGGCTGCGCTGTCAGATTCTCCCCAGTCGCTCAAGAATCGTCGTCTGAAGCTGGGGTAGTTTTCCCAAGAAAGTGTGTATGCGCTTTCTGCTGATTTTCCTTTGGTCGCTTCTGCTGCTTCCAATTCTCCTCGAAGATTGGCTTTCCAATCGTCTAGTTCTTCCCCTAGGTGAAGGAGAACATACTTGATTCGCTTTTTCGATGTTTCGAAGCGCCCTTCATCTAGATCGAATACATCATCAAATGTGTTGATGAAATGTTTCGCTTTAGAGCGCTGTCCTTTGAATTCCTTAATGGAGATTCCCTTTATTCCTTTCGGGCTTCTTCCTTGTCGTTGACATGTCTTTCTGTTTCGGTTCTGGTGTTTCAGGTTTCGGGTCCTGTGTTCCGGTTCGTGTTTCGATTCTGTGCCTTGTTTCGAGCTTTCTCCTTGTTTCGATTGTCTCCAAAGGATCTATCTCGATCTGCTGTTGTTCTCTGTATTGTTCCACCTGGTGATTATCTCCTTGTCGAATGCGTAGAAGGAGTACTCCTTTAGTTCTTCGTTAACTCGGAACTCGTGCCACCAAGTAAGTTCGGTTCGGTGTTTGGAGGTAGGAACAGTTGATTGTCCTCGTCGTTTCTTCGTTGTACCAGTGAATCCAAACTTCTCCTGGTAATTCGTCGTTGTGATCTCCTTCCTGGTATTCTCCTTCGAAAGCTCCTCTGGAACCGGTAGGTTCTTTCTCTTTGTTCCTGAAACGTAGCACCAGACCTTGTGTGTCGTAGAAAAGTAGACTTCTCTTCGATTAAGGTAGTACTTCTGTCTGAAGCGAACAGAGTTGTTCGGGGTCTGATCTGGGAGTTCCTGGTATCAATGATGTCTGGCTAGTGACATGCACTGAGCGGTTCCTGAGTTCCAACTTGTGTTACGGACGATGCCCTCGTCGTGGTTCGTTCTAAGTCAACAATGACAAGCAGAGTCTCGGTCCGCTCCCAGCCACTGGACAAAGGGTCTGGACGCTAAGTCAAGCGATGACGAAGGTCTTAGAGAACGATGAGAAAAGAGAGTGTTGAAGTCGATTGTTGTTGAGAGCAAACTCGTCTAAGTTGGAACTGGAGTTACTCTACAGTACATGGGGTTTATATACGACCAGGGAACAAAGGAAATCATAAAGGAATGAAACGATAGCTACCTGAGAAAGGAAATATGAAGGTGACTATGAAAGGAGATAGCGTCCAAGCTGTACAGTGCGCAGTTAAGGGGAAACGATGGGTATGAAACAGTCCGCTGAGGCTGGGAGGTTCAATAGAATTAATAGACTATCCAAGTATTTGAATTAGTTTTTCTTTTTCTTGCAGCCAATTGGGCACCATCAGTTGATAAAGCCAGTGCTATGTCTCTCCCATCCCCCAAAAGCTTCACATTGCTATAAAGGTGCTCCGGTAAAGCTGAATCTCCAAATTCAGAGATAGTTCTTTGAGTCTGATTCATTGAATTTATGCCCTGATGAAGGACACTTATCACTTCTGCAGCAACTTGTCCCTGTGCCGTAAGAGTGTTGATGATTGCATATTGGCATACATTGCCTTAATCACATCAAAGCATGATAAAAAACCATTTGGGCCCTGGGGTTTGATTTTTCTTGTATCTAGGTTCATGGCATGTTTCCTTATCTTTGACATAAGGGCAATTTGTTAAGTTTGAATGTGCACCTGTATAAGCTATGGGCTATTAGGACAAATATCAATTTTATAGGGCCTCAATCCACTGAGGTCTCGGCTAACTTTTAACTGCATGCAATGGTAATATTTTCACCTTGTGTTCCATCTTGCAACACTTGTGATGGCAAGTTATAGGCAAATTCTGTGCCATTGGATTTTTGCCAGCATTAAATGTTGAAGGGAAGCTTCTCATCAATATTGAATTCACTTGGGGGTTTAATCCTAGAGGTGCCTCCTCAGGACATGTATATTCCCCTTCAACTCTTGTTGCAGTACATCCCTTTGCCTGTGGGTATGTATGACTCAATGTATAATTGCCCTCTTCCTCTTCCTGACTAGTCCCATGAATCTCATCTCCAAGTCCATGCCAATTCCACAATGTGGACCCTCATCTTCCTCAACTTGAAAACCATCTTCAGGAAGATCCATGAAATCATTTTACATCTTTCTGAGATTCTGCTTCTGCAAGCTCATCCACTCTCATCAACTATGCAAGTTTGCCTGAAATAAATCATCATCTTCATCTCATTGATATAAAATGAAGGCCCATCTCCATTTCTATCCTGGAATTGATGAAAGTCTAGAAAGTTTCAGCACATTGCTTATTGCAGTAGTAAAGTAAAATACCCATTTCAATATCAGGTATTTCTACATAGTTTATTGTATAAGTTTTAGTAATATAGAGTAACAATGTTGCTCATGCATACCAGTGAATTCATGTATAGCTGTGTCCTGAAATAAAGAAGGTTCTGAATAATCTTAGTACATTTCTTTTGACAAGAATGTGGAGAAATACCCATTTCAGTATCTAGATCATTGGCCATTTCTAGATATTTTTATATGTATTCCCTAATCCTGATGCATGTATCTTGTTAACACATACCATTGAATTCAATACACTGCCTTGATTCATCTCCAGATCACTACCCATTTCTATACAATTTATTGCATATGTCCCTGTTGCATGTTTTTATAACTTATCACATACCATTGAATTCAATATTGTTGCTACTGCCTTGAGTCTGCTGTCTTTTGGCCTTCCCTAGCACTTCAGCTTAGTTAAAGAAAATGAGAAACTATGGTCTTCACTCTCAGTGGTAATTGTATTTTTGTGATGCATGATTGCAACATATGCTGACTTCTGGTGTAAGGTCTAGATGGGGTAATTTTATAGTATCTTGTCTAGTAGGTAAGGCTATTGTGTTCAAGGTACGTATTTTCTTTGATTTGCAATTTGAGCAATGGCACACAGGACTTTCTGAGACAAAGGGATGATGGTGTGGCGGATAAGAGATGATGGTTGTGTGATAAGAGATGAGGCTTTAATTGACTCTGTTTGGCAGAAACCTCAGATCGCATCTAGGAGTTTGTCATCAAAGACACCAAGTCGTCTAGTGGCACGTTTTTGAACTTCAGTCCAGCAAATCAAGAAATAGACCCCCACTAACTCAAGGATGGCGATATCTTGCAGCTCGGGGTCGATACAGGGCTCGCCAAGGATATCTACAAGAGTGTGAAGATTAGAGAATGGCAGGCCGGCGCTAATGCTTTCAAGTGTGTTTCACGCTCGTGTTTTCAGCCGTGGGTACTGATCAAAGCCATTCAGCACTGCGGTGCTGAAGAACCTCAAGAACTTAAAGGTGCAGCCAGGTTGTTCCTCGCAGCGAACTTGATTTAATCACACTAGCCCTATCGCCATAATGACTGTAAAAGCCATTGGCATTGATCTTGGCACCACAGTTTCGGCGTAGAGCGTAGTTTATCTTTCGATTAGAAGTACTCACGTCTCACAAAATGATCGCATTGAAATTATCGGCCAACGATCAGGGCAATTGCACAACTCCATCTTATGTCGCCTTTAGCGACACAGAACATCTGATCGGTGACGCTGCTAAAACCAGGTTGCCATGAACCCTCACAACATGTGATTATAGAGACTATCTAGCTAATCTGGTCTGCACTCAACATACGTGACAGTGTCTTCGACGCTAAGCGCCTCATCAGTCGGAAATTCGATGATGCTGAAGGGCAATCTGATCTTAAGCATTTCCCCTTCAAAGTAGTGAACAAAACTGGCAAGCCCGTACATCGAGGTGGATACAAAGGCGAGAACAAACAATTTGTAGGTCCAAACACGAAACCTGTGAAGGATGTCTCATTTCGCATTAGTCACCCGAAGAAGTTTCTTCTTCCAGGGTTTCGGACAAAAGCGCGGAGTCGTATCTAGGGAACGCGATAAAACAAGGCAGTTGTGACTGTTCCGGCATATTTCAATGATTCTCGCGTCAAGCAACAAAGGATGCAGGAACCATCGCTGGTCTGAACGTCCTCCGGATCATAAACGAACCAACCGCGGCCGCATATCGCATATGGTCGTGCTAAGAAGGTGTCTGGGGAACGCAAAGTCCTAATCTTTGATCGGGGAGGAGGAACTTTCGATGTATCACTTCTCACAATAGAGGAAGGCATTTTCGAGGTCAAGGCAACTGCTGGAGATACCCATCTCGGCGGTGAGGATTTCGATAACCGATTGTCAACCACTTCGTTCAGGAGTTCAAGCGTAACCACGAGAAAGGTACCGGTCTTTTGGACGTGTCTTTTTAAAATTTGGCTGCTGACTAGTTGCCAGATCTCACATCAAACGCCCGTGGCATACCGTCGGCTGCGCACCTCATGTGAGCACGCTAAACGTACACTTTCTTCAGCTCACACAACAATCCATTGTGTTACAGATTTCCTCTTCGTTTCGGCCT
>JAEBUT010000041.1:0-247553 GCA_020011035.1 Amanita subjunquillea | reverse complement strand
GCCACAGATGCATAGAGTTTTATTCATCCTGCAAATTTTTAAGTGCCACTTGCACTTCTTCATGAATTCCTTTCATTTTTTGCACAAATTCAGCTGCAGCTGGATGACTTCCTTCATTTCTGGGTTCTATCCCCATTCTTGGATGTTTTCCATAATTTACAAAAAACAGTGTATGTTTTGTTGATGCCTGAATTTTGTTATTATAGCTAAATTCAGCAATGGCTAACCTGTTACAGTTTCCTCTTCGTTTCGGCCTCCTGTCTCAGTGGACTGTTTCATACCCATCGTTTCCCCTTAACTGCGCACTGTACAGCTTGGACGCTATCTCCTTTCATAGTCACCTTCATATTTCCTTTCTCAGGTAGCTATCGTTTCATTCCCTTTATGGTTTCCTTTGTTCCCTAGTCGTATATACAGTGACTCACAAAAGGTTTCCAATGTTTTGTGAATTTATGTTGAGTGACTTGTAGTATGGGAAATAAATTACATAAAAATGTGGGAAAATCAGAATACATAGTTTAGCATGTATAAATTTAGATAATCAAGCAACATTATGTCAGCAACACTTTTGATGGAGATAGAAAATGTTCAAGTCAGATTGCTCATTGGAAACCTTTTGTTGCCAATGCAAGAATGGCATTTTATGCACCCTCAAGGTCATGTGACTGATCCTGAAGTCATGTGACAATGTTAGAGAAGCTAAAAATAAAACCAAACAACCACAAACATCACTCACACCTGATCCTGTAATCACTCAATAACACACAATGCCTCACCCCCCTGGTGGCCAATCACCACATGCCATCTTCAATATGGCTAGTTTTAACACATGGAATAGCTTACATTGAACTGGAAACATGTTTCCAAACTTCTCAGGTTACCTGATTGCAGGCAATGATGGCTTAAGCAGTGGAATGTGCAATGTGCCATCCTGGCCCATTTACTGAACTTCCCCTGATAATTGCACAGGTAGCCAAAAAGTTTGCTAGATTGCTTCATAATGTTGTTCATGAGTCTATCTGAACCTCCACTACTATAACATATGCAAATAGGCCAGACATCAGGGCTGTGCTGAAGATGAAAAGACTGACAGTTCCTGCCAGTCACAACATTAATGAGCTGTGCTTGACCATAGAATGCCAGAAGGGGTCAATGTAGTGAAATGAGGCTGATATCAGTTATTTAGGGTGATATATGAGGAAATATTGCCAGGCAGAAGCTTGGCCAATGCAGTCTGCAGGTGACACTGAATGTTGAGGGAATGTCTGTTACATTATTGGGGCTCATGGTGTCAGAGGGTCCTTGCCTGGCTTTACAAACTAATGAAGGGACAGAGAGTGGCCTCTGAGCTGCTATTCTAGATATTAACATGGCTTCATTGTCTTCCACAGTAATGCAAGAGGAGATGTAGGATCAGCCATGTTTGACAGTTGTCACAGTCTCATCTGACATCCTTCCACAATTGGCACCAGATAACCTGAGAAGGCTGTGAATGTGTTTCCAGTTCAATGTGAAGCTATTCCATGTGTTAAAACTAGCCATATTGAAGATGGCATGTGGTGATTGGCCACCAGGGGGGTGAGGCATTGTGTGTCATTGAGTGATTACAGGATCAGGTGTGAGTAATGTTTGTGGTTGTTTGGTTTTATTTTAGCTTCTCTGACATTGTCACATGACTTCAGAATCAGTCACATGACCTTGAGGGTGCATAAAATGCCATTCTTGCATTGGCAACAAAAAGGTTTCCAATGAGCAATCTGACTTGAACATTTTCTATCTCCATCAAAAGTGTTGCTAACATAATGGTGCTTGATTATCTAATTCTATACATGCTAAACTATGTATTCTGATTTTCCCACATTTTTATGTAATTTATTTCCCATACTACAAGTCACTCAACATAAATTCACAAAACATTGGAAACCTTTTGTGAGTCACTGTAAACCCCATGTACTGTAGAGTAACTCCAGTTCCAACTTAGACGAGTTTTGCTCTCAACAACGATCGATTCGAACACTCTTTTTCTCTCATCGTTCTCAAGACCTTTGTCATTGCTTGACTTAGCGTCTGAACTCTTTGTCCAGTGGCTGGGAGCAGACCGAGACTCTGCTTGTCGCTGTTGACTTGGAACGAACCACGACGAGGGCATTGTCCGTAACACAAGTTGGAACTCAGGAACCGCTCAGTGCATCGTCACTAGCCAGACATCATTGATACCAGGAACTCCCAGATCAGACCCCCGAACAACTCTGTTTGCTTCAGACAGAAGCACTACCTTAATCGAAGAGAAGTCTACTTTTCTACGACACACAAGGTCTGGTGCTACGTTTCAGGAACAAAAGAGAAAGAACCTACCGGTTCCAGAGGAGCTCTTCGAAGGAGAATACCAGGAAGGAGATCACAATGACGAATTACCAGGAGAAGTTTGGATTCACTGGTACAACGAAGAAAACGACGAGGACAATCAACTGTTCCTACCTCCAAACACCGAACCTGAGCTTACTTGGTGGCACGAGTTCCGAGTTAATGAAGAGCTAAAGGAATACTCCTTCTACGCATTCGACGAGGAGACAATCACCAGGTGGAACAAATACAGAGAACAACAGCAGATCGAGGTAGATCTAGCATTTGGAGACGAATCGAAACAAGGAGAAAGCTCGAAACAGGGTACAGAACCGAAACACGAACCCGGAACACAGGACCCGAAACCTGAAACACCAGAACCGAAACAGAAAGACATGTCAAACGACAAAGAAGAAGCCCCGAAAGGAATAAAGGAATCTCCATTAAGGAATTCAAAGGACAGCGCTCTAAAGCAAACATTTCATCAATACATTGATGACGTATTCGATCTAGATGAAGGGCGCTTCGAAACATTGAAAAAGCGAATCAAATATGTTCTCCTTCACCTAGGGAAGAACTAGACAATTGGAAAGCCAATCTTCGAGGAGAATTGGAAGCAGCAGAAGCGACCAAAGGAAAATCAGCAGAAAGCGCATACACACTTTCTTGGAAAACTACCCCAGCTTCAGCAACGATTCTTGAGCGACTGGGAGAATCTGATAGCGCAGCAGGACCCTGAATGATCTAGATAAAGTCAAAGTGGGCGGAGATATCGACATCCCTGCCTATATTCAGAAATTCCGATCGCTCATACACTCCACGGAATTACAGGGTTATGGCACAGCGCATTTACTTCTGTAAAGGACTCCCTACATCAGTAGCAGCAAAGATCATCGAAAACCCTGCAGTTGTCAGCATGGAAACAGCTTATAACGCTGCAGAACACCTGCACAATGCTTGGGAGACCATGAAATTAATGAACCGACCATCTGGATCAGGAGACACAAAGGGACGTTTCAAATTTAACCGAAACACGAAGCCCTCTGCATCTGGATCAAGGGGAATTAATGCTGTGAGCACGGGACGTCTTTCAGATGCCCAAAAGGAGGAATACCGAAAGACTGGCAAGTGTTTCAGATGTGGAACACAGGGACACATATCCAGGGACTGCCCAAACAAGGGAATGCCCAAACGTCATTCCTACAAGTCCTCCTCCCCACAGAATCGCTCAATCAGAGCAATAGAGGAAACGACCTCGAATGAATCAGCTGCTCAACACATCAGGGCGCTGTTGAAGGATCTTCCAGAAGAAGAACGCGAAACAACCCTCCAGGAGCTCGAATCCGAGGGTTTTTAAGAAGGAGACGCCAGAAAGCGGTTGACGCCTCCAGTACCATTGAACAGTTAGCACTCGACTCTGTAATTGTAAATTCCAATAATAACAAACGAATTTCCATTACTGTGCAAACGACCCATAAACCGCTGAAATATCTGCTCTCATCGATTGTGGAGCAGAAGGAAACTTCATTGATGAACGAATATCGAAGATCTACCAAAGAACTCTTAAACAACCGATTAGGTCAAGAACGCCGACGGAACAATCAATCAGAACGATTAATCACTCATCGCACTTGTCTTACCTACTCTATTGAAGGAAGAATACTACAACTGGTTATGGATCACCAATCTAGGAGATCAAGTGATAATCTTTGGAATACCATGGTTAGAACAACATAATCCTACGATCGATTGGTAAAGAAAACCCTCCAAATGACGATGATTCAGAGGATACCAACCTATTTGGCGCATGGCATTAGACAACCGACAATGGGAGAAGACGAATATTGGATCAGGGTAAAACATCGGCATCACAGCACTTGAACACCAAGCAAAAAGAGACGAAGCGCCAATAGTCCTACCTTCCGAATACACGCCTTGGCATGCCACCTTTGAAAAGAAAGCGTCAGAGCGTTTTCCATCTTCTCGCCCATGGGATCATGCGATTGAACTCAAAGCAGGATTCACGCCGAAAGTCAACAAAATCTACCCATTATCACTAAAGAACAGTCAACCCTCGATGAATGGATTAAGAACAACTCGATAAGGATACATTCGACCATCTAAATCACCACAAGCATCGCCGTTTTTCTTTGTTCTAAGAAGGAGAGCGGCGCACTTCGACCTTGCCAGGATTACCGATACTTGAATGAATGGACGATTAAGAACGCCTATCCATTACCCCTAGTCTCCGATTAATGACGAAGCTAGAAGGCGCAAATATTTGCCATCAGTTTTTCAACATTTAATGGCATCTTCATGGACATTGTCTTCTGATGCCAGTTTTGAAGTGAGAGTACATTTTCACTTGGCAGGTAGCTCAGAATTAGAAAGGCCTTGGCCTGGTTGGCTGAAGGTGGGCATGGTAAGCATTGATGGATGTGATTGGGTCATTTACTTATACTTCAATTTGTGTAATAGGGTTGCAGATGGCCCTTAATGGTATAACAGCTTTTAGTGTGGTTTGAAACAACAGTATGTTACTCACACACTAACTCCAGAACTCAGTAGTGCTAACAGTGATTAGCATAAGCTTGGCAGCACTAGTAGTGGTATCATGGCAGCCATATTGCATCAGCTCAAGCCTTGACTTCAGCTTCAGACTATTTGACTGCTACCTTGTTCATCACCATAGCTGTAGTATATTACCTCTCTGGGGATCCTTGATCCCTGGTCAAGTTTTAAACCTGTTGATGCAGGGGCAGGTTCAAGAAGGGTTTGTTTATCCTGGCCTGCATGCACACCCTTGACACCCATTCCCGTACACCCATGCAGGTGACTAAACCCATGTCCATCACTAACCCCACCTTACTGCTACACCACTGCCCACTTACTGCTGCACCCACTCTCATATGAGGTGCAGGACCACTGTGTAGGCATGTAGACATGTTCCTGATACTGCCAACACTTGTTTTCACCCTGGTTCACCACCTGATACTTGAAAAGACTTGAAAATTCATAAAAGGGAATTTTTTCCCACAGTTGAAGTTAGTTCAAACCTGAACTGAACTGAACTGAACTGAACCTGGACCAGAAGTTCAGGTTCAGTTTGGGCAACTTTGAGTTGGTCCAGGTTCAGGTTTGGCCAAAAATAACCCCAAACCAAACTGAACTGAACTTTGGGAGTGGGAATAACCTGTGAGTGCTAACAAAAGTCTCAAACATGTGCATCAGCAAACAACTATATTATATTTACCTAACAAAAGTCTATACAAAGGTAAGTTATACAATTGTTATGATAAGTATGAGATCTCACCTCAGACATGTGTGCAGGAAAATGACTACACAGGTTTCTTAAATTCCATTTTCCTCCAACCCTACTTTGTACTGTAGCTATGTTTACCAATTTCTATTCAAAAAACTAATGCCCCAACCCCAAACTGAATCTAGGCTGATACTAGAACCCGAACTGAACATGAACCTCTGATTTGGATCGATGAACTGGACAGAAGGGAGTGTTGTGCAAACAAAACAGACATCTTAGAAATATTCTATCAAGTGCAACAATTTATCATCCTCACTGCCACCCTGTTCGAGCAGTTCTCCCAATACCTAACTCACAATTAGTCTTTCACCGACAAGGATAAAAACTACTGACCTGATTCACTGACAAATACCTCGTAACAAAGTCATCTCCAAAATCTTTCTTGAACAACTCGTCCTTCTCAAAGTTACTCCTCGCCTCTTGCCACGTCAAAGGCAAACGACGAGTGATTCCAAAACCCTCCCGCTCCTCTATACTCATCTCTGCTGCAGCCTTCGGTCCAGGGCAGTTTCGAACCTTTAACTCTTGTTGCTTCCGGATCCCATCGTGTCCTGCAGTCAAGATTCCGGCCAGAACAAGATGAGGATTTGCAGTCGCATCAACAAAACGCATTTCGAATCGTCTGCTAGGCGGTGAAGTAGCATTTACCAAGCGGATCGGCGCTTCACGATTCTCAGTACCCCAACAAGCATACGTCCCGCCTGACCATGCTCCATCCACCACTCGCTTATACGAGGCGGGGATAGGCAACGTCAACGCCGGCAATGCTTCCAAGTGTTCCAGGACACCAGCAAGGAATGAGCTCTCGGACGTAGAGAGGCCCTCCCTCGGTTTAACTTCTCCATTTCGGGAGTGGACGGAGATGTTGGTATGCGCTGCGCTTCCAGGACTGGTCGCGTAGACGCGAGGAGCAAAGGTTGCGTGCAATCCATATCTAGCAGCCACATTACGTATAATCTCCCGCGTGTGAACAAGTGCATCTGCAGCTTGCAGCGGTGGCAGTGGTCCTGTAACGACTTCATACTAGGGGTCGTGAGACCTTATCAGTGACATGCGATGAATATCACACCTGACCCGGAGCAGCTTCGCCATGATACATTTGTAACTCTATGTCTGATTCTTGGATATCATTCGCAATCTCTTCTAGAACTATAGTCTCCAATTTTCCTGAGGGAAACGCTTCCGACGCAGTCCAAGCATGATGATTGATGGCTTGCAGAGGGTTGGTGGACTTGAGAAGGATAAACTCGGTTTCGAACCCAACCAAAAAGTTGACGTTTGACACAGTTTGAGCTTCACTGTCACGAGACGCGTCAGTGGCGCGCACGACGAAAGGCTTCTGAATAACATACTCGACAACACGACCAAGCAAGGATCGAGGGCAAAGATCTACTTCAACGGATAATTCGCCATCAGCAGTTGAGACGGGTGTTTTGCGGTGGAACCAGCCCAAAACGCTCGCATGGCCGGGAGCATAGGGGCAAACACGGAGACTGCTCAAGTCTGGGACGTAGAGGTACTCTCCCATTGGTTCAAATCCCGGCACCAGGACAAGACCCACGAATCCCAAGCATGCTGATACCACACCAACACCTGGACGTCGACCCTGGAACATTTTTTCGAAGTAAGAAACTGGAACGATGCGGAACCTAGTCTTGTTTGAGAGATCGACCCATTGGATCCGGACATATTCTGCATAATGAATTTTCAATGGATCTCGAATCTGATCACGATAACAAGAAAGAAGGTCGACTTACTTATTCCCCGATCTCGGAGGACACCAAGCGTCAATGAAGGATTAGTAGACACGCTTTTGGGCGTGTATTCGACTCCATGATCATAGCCGTCCATGATAGAAGTGACAAGGACGGACGGAGTTTTAAATTAAAATAAAGGACGAAGGCATTCCGTAAAGCTGAACATCAATAACCCTGAACGCGTGACGCGTAACGACGATGGCATTGCAGAGTGGAAGCAGTTATTTTGAAGCAGAGCTATAAATCATAGATTCCCATACATGATGGCGCCATCCACAAACGTTGTGAGGACCGTTGTGAGTGGTATCTCCTGCACTGGTATTTTCATAATATCCCGATTCAACACGACAAAATCAGCCTTCTTTCCAGGCACTAGCGAGCCCAAATCATCTTCGGCAAAAGATGCATACGCTGCATCTAATGTCATCCCTTTAAGGGCTTGAGCGCGGGTTAGGCGTTGTTGGGGATACCTGGAATTGATGAAGCACATTCTCAATGCGACGTGGAAAAAATCTAACATACCATCCATTTGGCCCATGGGGTGATTTCCCATCGACAGATAAACGACTTACTGCAGCGTAAAATCCTAACAGGGGGTTCACGCTTTCTACGGGAAAATCGGACCCAAGCGCAATCATTTTGTTTGGGGACGAACTTGATCGAGGTCAGAGATATTATATATCAAGAACAAGAGACTTACTTGAGTAGTGTTCGATAAGCGTAAGCACCTTTGATGCGCTCAGGTCCCTAACGGTGCTATAAAAATACTGCTTCATATATATATACAAGGACTGCGCGCACCAATCTCCTTTCAGCATACCACATGTCTGATGTGCTTTATTCTAATGAATCAATAATGCGCGTGAACTCGGGCGAGACAACATACGCATGTGTTGGTTGAACGCTTGCAATGACTGAAGCAGATTAGATCTTGATCACAAGAAATTGACTTATTTAAAAATATGCTCACCTCCAAGTCGCCCGATTCTCTCAAGATCAGTGGGACTGAAAATTTGAGCATGCTCAATGCGTGGCCGCCATTCAGTTACGTTAACCTTAGCCTTGCCGCCCTCCCCTTCTAAAACTTCTTCAAATATGTCAAGGATCACACGATTTGCTCTATCACCGATGCAGTGCACATTCTATACGGTCGAGTCAGATGCGAAACTGTGGCAAGATGGTACGTGCGCCGTACAACTTGCCAACCGTCCTCGTGGAATCGGTGCACTAGTTTTGACAGATGCTCAACCGTGGCAAGCATTAGGCCTCTTGTACCAGGCTTATCTGAGTAAGGTTGAAGTAATGCTGCTCCCCAGGAACCGAGAGCGCCTCCTCCCATGGTACATCAACAACACTCAGATAAATGAAATAAGGATCATACCATCACTGAAAAGTTTGACACTTCGAAGATTCAAACGGCCGTGTTTCCCATAATTGATAAGGCGAGGCATCTTGTCACCCCAATATTCATCTCTCTCTGAATAGCCCATGAGGTAAAGTCGTATCTACACCCGTTGAGCTAATACGGACCCCAGCTGTGCAAGAACTCACGGGCAGCGTGCCCTTTTCTGCTTGGCTACAAAAATCTTAGGTCATAGGTCACGCAACATAAACGAACGCACAATCTGAGGAATTCTATATGATGGGGCTGCGATGCAGCGTCATGGATGGATGTAAGTCCAACGGACAACGCTTCCTTCATTGTTGTGTGGTAAAATCCCAACATTTGTTCGTTTGTCCAAGTAGGTGCAGGTATAAGACCCATGGCATTGTCGACGAACAAACCTATAACATGTTCAAGTGACGAAATTCAATAACCAGCCAAACGCACCCGTGGGCCTGCCATCTGAATAACGTAGGATCTCCCCTCCTTCTACATGATCAGGCAGCTCTCCCATCATCTCGAGTATAGCTGATGATACCCAACGAGCGTGTCCATCAACCCGACTAAGTAATATCGGACGACCTTTCAGCAAAGGATCCTGATCTAGGTCTGACTGTTTGATAAGTCCACAACAAGCTCAATTTTGTATTAATAAAAAACGGCTTACAGCGGTTGGAAAAGCTTGTCCTGGCCATTTTGTTTGATCCCATCCCATTCCCTCCACCCAACGTGAAGGATTGTCTCGTATCTCGGGATGATCATCGATATAGTGTTTAACGAGATGGACGACGTCTATAGGAGTTCAAAAATCACTTTTTAAAATGCGAAACAAGAGTGACCTTGGACCGAAGTAGCACCCGTTAGAGGCAGCTGCTTCATGTAACCATTTTCGAGAACATGGGCATGTGCGTCTACGCGTTCCCATTACTGGATGATGAAGGATCTGAAGCAGATAATTACCTGCAAGGCCCGGGACGATAATAGTATTGTTCGGAATGTACTTGACCCGTTGGCTCAACAAGATCTTGAAGAAAGACGCGACCCAAGGATGAGCGAAAAATGCTGGTAAGGCATTGAAACTTTGATCAAGAACGTCATCTGAAACGCGTCAGATGCGAAAAAGCGCTGATGCAATAGTTACCAAGTTCGCCTACAGCAGCGATGCGGGTGTTGTGGATGGATATGCACGCCACATTTGGCATGGACTCATCGACGGTATAGATGTCACGATCATTCGAGCAGACGACGTAGGTATTAGAGATGTATCTTTGGTAAGTCCACGCGGCGAGGGGGATGGCAAGCGCAAGAGCAAGACGGCGGATGGCCATGGAGGCCATTTGAAATTTCGTGGCGAACCACGTGATTGCTCAGGGTACGAGGACGTTTGCCATGTCTCTAGAACAACCACGACATATCAAACGGAAGTGGCCCAGGAGCATTGATTCGCCCGCATACGATGCGTATGCCTCCCCCATACTCCAGTTTCAACATCTAACACCCATTAGATCGGAGGAGGACAATGACCCCTTGACGGACGACGGCTCTGCCGTCTCAGTACCCGTTACTCGACTCAATGCCGCCAACAACACTCGCAACCTCAACAAGGCAACGCGCGTAAAACAGCATCAACTCGTAGCCAACCTTCTCTCTGACTCTGATGGCGTGGACTCTCCTACTTACGACGGTGACATAGAATCTAGTACCACGGCCGGCGCAGATGGTCAGTCGTCCAAGGTCCATCGTGCCTCATCCCTGTCAACGCTGAGCCCGCCGATTTCCACTTCACCCGTTGTCACGCCTAGTAAAGAAGTGTGTGATCCATTGCTTGTGACGCGGGCGTTAGATCCTGAATCACAGCAACCGGTATTCATCTCGCAACCTGAATCACCTTATTCCCCGTCATCAAACATGCTTAACCCCGCCTTGTTTACTTTGGAAGATATCCAGGCATTTGTGAGGAAAGCGATTGCAGGAGAGGCCGCGAGATCATATAAAATTAACCCGCCACCGGTAGGAAGACCTGTTCGCATATACGCCGATGGTACGTTTTCCCAACCCCTGTGTTTATGATTCTCATATCACGTGTCCAAGGTGTATATGACCTCTTCCACTTTGGGTAAGTCGTCAAACGAATCCTTGGTTTATGGACGCTCAACAGAATTTCCAAGCCATGCACTTCAACTGCGCCAAGCCAAGCTCTCTTTCCAGTCTGTGTATCTACTCGTCGGTGTGTGTTCCGATGAGTTGGTAAAATCAAACAAGTCGCGCAGCGTCATGACCCATCAAGAAAGGTGAGCGTATATGAGAATGCATTCAAACGGGCGTCAAATATTACAGCAGGCTTGAGGCAGTGCGACACTGTCGTTGGGTGGACGAAGTTGTTCCTGACGCACCTTGGGTAATCGGCAACGACTTCCTACAGAAGCATCATATCGATTATGTTGCACATGACGAAGAACCATACGCAGGCGCTGGGCAAGCAGATGTCTACCAACACATAAAAGAACAGGGTGCGTGATTATCAGACGTGACTCCTTTTGTCGAACACAGCCCTCTGTTAATTCCCTGAACAGGTATGTTTCTGCCGACCCGGCGCACACCAGGTATATCCACGTCAGAACTGCTTGAACGCATTGTATCTGGATATCGAAAACGGGACTTTGACAGCAAGTTGATCAAGATGGGTCGTTCCGAACTTCGAGCAGAAGGAAGCGACTTTGACTATGCAAGTTTTAGCAGCCGCGGCGAATCTCCTGCGCCTCAGGTCTAGATTTTTCGTCGTCCCTGTAGCTTTAACGATTAGAAGTATGTACGATAGACAATAAACGTATTACATATTTGTCAGCAAAATATAATCTTGGGCAGTTCGTTAAAGATGTCATATTACCTACCGAATTTTTGGTCTTCATGTAAGGCATACTATTCAATGGTTGGGGTCCCGAAGACTGTGATCCGTTAGATATGATATTTCACGCCGGTGAGTCATCGGCTGGCATTTCCGAAGACTATTGATAGGCTATCAGACTTGATTAATGATTGACAAGTCTCCAAAAGCAATGACAAGCGGACGCAGCCGGTCTATTTCTAGACGTCTCGGATTTCAGGTACGAAGCGCTGTCTCTGCCGGGAATCATTTCTGGTGTTGAAATCTGAACAGATTATATCGACTTACTGGTTGCGAAAAATATGTGGTATCATATTGGTATTGGTATTAGATATGCCATTGTTCGGTCGATGTGCCTGGGTATACTTTTAATGAACACCAGATATATGCTAAGAGAATAACAAAAAGTATAGCGAACCGATGACAGATGATGAACATGATAAATAATCAAGGACAAGATGATGAAACAGCGATACATATGTATAGAAGGATATAATAATACCTAGAAGGAAGAACTCGTGACCGCGCGTGGCAAATATGGCAGGGAGACATACCTTATCACGAATTGATGGCACTCTCCAGGCCAGCTTTGCTCACTCTTCTTCCTGGCTGTAATGTGGTCCCATCCACAGGCGCACGGCGCGCATGTCTGTATCGCCCCGATGCATCCTTTATCTCCAGCTCCTGGGCCGAATCGCCCAGTATCATCGCCCCACCAGCACTCATAGGACCAATGGACGGACCGCCATCGGTCATGCCAGCCGTAGACAGCGCAGGAGGTAGACTCTCCCTTACGTGCCCTGTGCGCCTATGATGAAAATGGTGAGCTGCTGAGACGTATGGGTCGCTTTGCTGGCCTGCTGAACTCCCACTCCCGTCAGCACCGGATTGCACGCCAATCGACCTGCCACCCAATTCCTGCTCCTCAAATGTCATGAGTTCAGACACAAAACCGATGTTCGGTGATATGCCTTTCCGACGTTCCAGCACGAAGGAGTAGGCGCGAGCAAGAGTCCAGTGGTTGGCATGTATGAGGTAAGCCATGACGGCAGTCACTGATCTAGATTTCCCAGCTTTGCAATGGACATAGGTAGGGGCAGAATGTAGACGTGCATCATCTATAGGATTCGTCATGAGCCTCAATCGAGGAGCCATCATGAAATAATCTCACCTAAAACATTACACACTTCTTTAACCCCCCACGCAATGTTGTCCTCTTCAACAGTATCCCGCATGGGTATTTTCACATACTTCTCAAACGCTTCCCTCAAACCCAACCCATGATCATCATCACACTCCGCTGCAATATTTAAGATCCTCCTGACGCCCAACTCACGCAACTCATCTATATGTTCTGGGGCTGTTGGTTCTGGCCCGAGATACAAAAAGTTGGGAAGAATGGTTGAAATGGTGAATGTGTGGTACCCTCCGTCCGAACTAGGCGGTGAATCATCACCGCCATTGGCAATGTCTAGCATAGGACGGGGAGTCATAGGCGATGCTGGGGGCCTGGGAGTGAATGGTGTATGTGGCGGGGTATAATATGGGGTCATTTCTTGAGGACTCGGGGTGCCAAAAGTAAAACTGCCCGTGACTGAAATAGCCGAAAGTGGAGGTGTAGTGAAGGACCTCATTCTTGCGGACGCTGGCGGCGAGTGAGTCGAATGTACAAGTTTGAGGTGGGAAGGGGAGTTGGGTAATTGTAATGACAAGGATAGCGAAGGCGGGACGGCTAGGGTAGCGGAGCGCATAGGTTTTGTACGTATTGAAAGGCCTGATACCCCATTTGTGTCCAATCTCCGGAGATTTGGCACGCTTGGTCGGCGAGGAGGGGGCGCGGGCCTTCTAAACGTAACTTGTGATGGAGGTGGCGACGGTGACGAATCTACAATGTCGCCATGCGATAAAAGCGGACACTTGGCAGCAGAATTGAGGGGGACCCGGAGAGACGACGACGCTGGTAATGAAGCCGGCATCACAGGAAGAGGAGAACGTGAAGACGGAGAGGGCGATGTGTTGGAAGATGAATCGGAAGATAGTTCAATTTCTGGCAGTGGCTTGGATCGTAGGGCGGACCCAGTGTCAAGCTGAAACAGACCCGTCTTGAGTCCTGAGAAAGGAACTTTGAGCGGTACAGGGTCGTCGTTGATGGTAGTGGCAATGATAATGAGAGTCTCAAGATCAGGGTGATGACCTGCGGCAGATATACCACCTTCGAGGTAATTGACGAAGCCATACTTCAAAAGGGGGGCAAGAATAGACATGAGAGCCCACGCAGTCGAGCGCGCCGCATTGTTCTTGGCACCGAGATCCAATTCATCGTCGTACACCACTACGTCACCGTCCCATGGCCCACCAGGTCGCATTAATTCATCCCACGACTCTTTCCCCTGATCAGTGGTAATGAATTGCCTCAAGGCATCCAACGACTGAAAAGCGCCGTTAGGCTTTCTACTACGCTTGAGAATCAGGGTTGGAATCGCAATATTGATGCTGTGACATATATGGAATGAATGATGGAGAACAGGTGGGCGGGCATCAATCAACAGAGGTCGGTTTGAGGATGTCATCCGCTCATAGAGAATCCCTGGCGGGATGGGGCGTGAGATCAGCTCAGCGTCCAACGGCGGGGAAAAGTAGTCCAAATCGGTAGAGCCGCTTCTGGGTGAACGTCTGGTCCCTGACAGTGGTGTGAAATAGCTCGAAACTGCGCTATTAGGGCTAAGCAGATCCAAATCGTTCCAGGTAGTGGACGACGGGGTTATGACCACTGTCTGGGTTGGTGAAGCTGGTAGCTTCGATGAGCTTGGCTGATTGTCCGAATTGAGAGTAACTTTAGGCAAGGCATTATTAGAACGTATTGGCCTCAGACGCAAGTTTGTTTTTACGCTCCTGCGCAACTGTTGGAGAGTGGCCAAGTCCATGTCGTCAGAGGTATCATCGTCAGAAAAGCGTATGCCTAGTGAAGACGCAGCCGACGTTACGCTGGAAGAGATGTCAGACGAGGAAGGGAGTTGCAGGGTGTTGTCCAGTTCATCGTCGGAAAGTTGGAGGGTGTCGTCGACAGGAGAATTGGCCAGGATACGAATGGCAGGACCGCGTCTGTCGACGTTGATGTTTGGAGGCTTGTGACGCTTTGGGACTCGCTTTACCATCGAGCCAGATGGCGAGGAGGAATTTGTCATGGAGGGATTTAGAGGGTCATCCGAGTATCTCGTCGAGGGAACAAGTTAGCCGATTCGCATGAGCAACCGCTCTCATCGCGTCCTCTCATCCAATATCCATTCATCGTCGCATTCACTCTCGCCCTTTCTTCCGCCAACTCTGAAACACTTTGGCTTTAAGCTCTGCTCCTAGCAACGAGGCCTCTCATGACCCTTATCCTCAACAAGAAGGTGCTTGTGATTATATCTCATGTCCGTCACTCAAAACCCTTTCTTCTGCGCAGCGAACATCAAATACCGCAGTAGGAGAGCCACTTCGGCATCGCAGACCGCGACGCAATTCATCGCGCACATCTCGGGGCAAAAAGGCTTAGCCAAAGGATTTCAGTCCCTCTTTGCAGGGCCGCCTGGCGAAATGGCATCGCGTCTGACTACGAATCAGGAGATTGCAGGTTCGACCCCTGCGGTGGTCAATGTTCTTGTTTTTTTTTCCCATTTGATATACTGAAAATCAATTCTAGATAAGTACAATGGGAAATCAAAAAACACTACAGAAATATAGCTAAGCGCTGAGCATTGCTGTTGAAACAAACGTCACTACTGTTTCGTCGTAACGACGCGATCCGGCTCTATCATGGAATTGTAATAAATTACACATTGGTGGCTATAGTATTACAACTCACCGACGCAGTCTATAATGTCATCACCTTGGAGTGACTTAGCAAAGCTGTCTGGCAGATGCGCGCTAAATCCCTGCAGTAACATTATTAGCCCTGCCGATTACCTCTGGATTAGACAAACTTTGAGTGATTCATAGTGTTCTGTGACCTTTCCTCCTAGAAAGTGGTCAAATGATAGAGCATATGGCAGCTTGTACCATACCTTGTGCATGTACTTGACCTACATAATCTTTGATTTGTTCCGGAGTTGCATGCTCTTTAAAGAGGACCATGAATTTAGGCGGCTGACCTGTCCCGATGTTCAACCTGCTAAGCCTGTCTGAGACCTGAAAACGAACTCATTATCTTGGTAAATCGTCTTGTGTGGGAGGAGGGGATCGATAAGAGTTCCGAATCGCAGCCCATCCTCACGTGAAACTTGCTCAAAATGGGAAAAAGAAAAATGTTGTGACCACCGCAGGGGTCGAACCTGCAATCTCCTGATTCGTAGTCAGACGCGATGCCATTTCGCCAGGCGGCCATAGTGGATGAGTACCAGTAAATAATATATTGCATTATGGTGACGTACGTGACGTGACTCCGCGATAATGCACAGCATTACCTTAGACATAATCATATACATCAAGTCCTGATTTAACACATTGGTAAGATATCTCTCAGGTACAAGAAATGAAGGATTTACTTACTGACCAAGTGAAAATGACAATAATCCTATTGTCAGATATTCAGACTCAGATGCTACTTATGCATTGAATGATGATACAATATCCATTTCCAGATATATGTACATTCATAGCATCTGGGGGACATTACATGGCCATTGAAAAAAACAAATGTCTACATCTCTTTCCACCACTGAGGCAGAATATATATGTCTATCAGATGTGGCCCAAAGGCTGCATGGTTATGCAATCTTCATAAAGAATTGGGCACAAACCTTATTGACCCTACTGTCCTTTATGTAGAATAACAGTGCTGTTGAAGTAGCATGGTGACAGGTGCAGCAGAATAGTAGAGCTAAGTAAGTGAAACACTTACTTGAAACACTTACTTGTAATCAAGTCCAATTAAGTCAGAATAAAGTCAGAATAAGGCAAAATAAGGCAAAATAAGCAGGATGGACTTTTCCCAATGCTATAATCAAGTGCCTCCAGGTGGAAGAATATACAATTGCAAAGCATTGACACCCAATCACCCATCCAAAACCATCCAAGATTGAATTCAAGCAGTGGCTTCATACTTATGCAAGTCATGATACTTTAGGAAAGCTGGTGTTGGAGGCGAAGCTACAACTTGATCTTTTATAGTATGAATAAACATCATCTTATGTATCTCATTGCTGCAGAACCCTTGAACTATGTCCCAAGCTCACCAGAATCCCAGGCAGCAGCAATCCGCTGGTATGGTCGGTCGGAACTTATTTTTACGTATGCTACTCCGATACACAGGCAATTGTCAGCAGCAGGCACGCTGCATGCAGGTTCGGCTGAACCCTTATTACTCATGTGCTGCAAATGGGTTGTCAATCTCCTCGAAACCGTCCACTGGACTAATGATTGTGATGGTTGGACCGCGAAGGACAACCAGTCCTAAATTGCGTGTATGTGGCTCCGGGTCTACGACACTAAGTGAGTCACTAGAAGCAAATGTCATTCGATTGAGGGTTTTACCGAGTAACAGCTCCTCCACGTCGTCTAGAACAAGATTTAGTAGTTGATCGTAACCCTTGAGCACGCCGGTTACTGGGTAGAGAAAGGATTGAGCATGGCCAGTGACTGTGATGGGTGGAGGATAGTACCCTCCCGTCCGCCCGTAAATTTGACTCGGATCTTCTCGTTTACATACTTGGCTAGGTCGAGGATAGACTCACGCTTCGGTTTTTCGCCTGGAGGTGGCTGGGGAGCTGCGGCAGATCGTTTACGTTGGAATATCCAGATGTTTTGGAGGGAGTTCTTGCAAAACCGCGACCCTGGGATATGAATGGATATGCAAGGCAGCAGAGTGAGGGCAGAGACGTACCCGATCTGCCATGATTGAGAGATAAGGCAGCGCGAACAAAGCAAGTCGACAGCTGCGTGGTCAATTTCAACACCCGCGTCGACGCCCCTTCGCCTCCTCCCATCACCGTCCCTCTCCTTGTCCTCCGCGTCCATCATGAGCGCCACTGAACTCCTCGCAAATACCCTCTCCGCCGGTACGCCACTCCTTCTTCCTATGAGCGCGTCTCACGCTCAATTAACCCCGCTTTTTTTCGCGTGCCCCCCCTCCAGATGCAAACACGCGTCAGGCTGCCACTGAAAAGCTTGAAACTGCCTCCCGGGATAACTACGTCCGTTATCACCCCGCGCCCTTTTCTCCATACTGATATCCATGAACATTGCAGCCCGGGTACATGTTGATGCTCTCATCCGTTCTCAGTGATGAGAGCAACCCTTTACATGTCAGAAATGCTGCAGGTCTCGCGATGAAGAATGCATTGACAGCTCGGGTGCGAATCATTACGCTTTTGGTCTCATGTGCCCTTATCACCCTTTTTTTCAGGAAGCAGCACGACAGACTGAGTACGAAAATAGATGGCTTCGATTGGACGTCGACCACAAGACAAAGATAAAGCAAGATGCGCTTGTTACACTTGGCTCGACATTCACGAAGGCAGGAAACTTTGCCTCGCAGGTCGTCGCTGCGATAGCAGGCGTGGAACTTCCACAAGGACATTGGCAAGACTTGATTGAGATCCTACTCGGATTCGTCAACAGGAATGACAACGCCAATTTGAGAATTGCTACACTGCAAACCATTGGTTATATCTGCGAGGCAATAGTAAGTTGTATTGGATAGATAGTGCCGATTGTTTTATCTGATTGTGATTTCGAGAAACCTGAAATTTTGGCACTCCGAGCGAACGAGATCTTGACAGCCGTCATCCATGGAGCTCGCAAAGATGAACCTTCTGAGGCTGTTCAACTCGCAGCTATTCACGCACTGTATAATTCACTTGAATTTGTGAGACAAAATTTTGAAAGGGAGGTGAGTAACATGTGTATCACGCATACTATTCGGCTTAACGATCGGCTGTCCAGGGCGAACGAAATTATATTATGCAAGTGGTGTGTGAAGCTACTCAAAACCCCACCGTCGAAGTGCAAGTTGGCTCTTTCGAATGTCTAGTAAAAATTATGAGCTTGTATTATGACAAAATGGCATTGTATATGGAACAGGCACTATTCGGAGTAAGTATAAAACTAGCCGATCAGGTTGACGCTGATCGTCGTTTAGCTGACAGTCGTGGGCATGAAACATCCAGATGAACGTGTTGCGCTTCAAGCCATTGAGTTCTGGTCAACCGTGTGCGAGGAAGAAGTCGATTTAGCCATTGAAGCCCAGGATGTATGTTCCTTCTTGTTGTAAATATAATAGACTGATCTTCTCCTAGGCTGCAGAATATGGCGAGCAACCAGAAACAGAATCAAAACAGTTTGCCAAAATAGCATTACCAGAAATCGTGCCTGTTCTATTACTTCTGCTCACAAAACAGGTTGAAGACTCCGATGAAGACGAATGGAACGTTTCTATGGCAGCAGGTACCTGCCTGTCGCTGCTTTCTGGGGCAGTCCAGGATTCCATTGTTCCCAATGTGATACCGTTTATCGAGGCTCACATCAAATCTGAAGACTGGCGCTACCGCGAAGCAGCTGTTATGACATTTGGATCCATACTGGAGGGGCCCGACCCCAGCGTGCTAACGCCTCTGGTGAACCAGGCATTACCCTTGCTCATCGGTATGATGAACGACACGAATCTCCACGTTAAAGATACGACTGCGTGGACACTGGGTCGAATTTGTGATTTGTTGATCGGCACGATCAAGCCGGACGTTCACCTTCATGCGCTAGTGTCATCTCTCGTAACTGGACTGCAGGACAACCCACGCATTGTAGCGAACTGCTGTTGGGCTTTGATGAACCTTGCTGATCAACTTGGGGCCTATTACGAAGATGATTCTGAGACACCATCGACGGGTCCGCTATCCCCGTACTATGATGGCGTTGTTCAGGCACTGCTCCGCGTGACGGAGAGGTATGCTGATTATAGGTTCCTATACCTGCCCGAGACTGACATTGGCGCCTTTTGCAGCGTTGGCAACGAATCAAACTACAGAACAGCCGCATATGAGGCTATCACTTCATTTATATCACAGGCACCGACGGATGTCATTTCAGTTGTACAAAACACCGTTGTCACAATCCTGGGGCGTATGGAGCACCTGTTAAGCGTCCAGGTGTGTACGGTTATAGACATCGTCCAATCCAAGTTGATCCAAAATTATAGAACCAAATTGTCGGCGTTGATGACCGTAATAACTGGAATGAATTGCAGAGCAACCTTTGCAGTGTTCTCATAGTAAGTTGTGACATTCTCATCTTGGCCTGTCTGACAAGTTCGCAGGCTGTTGTCCGCAAGTTAAATGATGGCATTCAACTTCTCGCAGATAGAATAATGACCCTCGTCCTTCAACTTATCCAAGCCGCAGGAAAAACTTCAACAGTTTTAGAAGATGCCTTCCTGGTTGTCGGTTCTCTCGCATCCGGTATGTTTATATATTGTACCACTGAAAGTTAGATCAACTTAGAATGGATCAGCGCTAGAAGCCCGCTTTGCACCGTATATCCAGGCCTTCTTCCCATATCTCTATCCCGCCCTCAAGGCACATGAAGACACACAATTGTGCACCGTTGCTGTCGGCATCATTGGTGATATTTCCCGGGCGCTCGGCGAGCAAAGCGCTCAATATGCTGGATCGTTCATGACGGTTCTGCTGGAGAACTTGCAAAGTGATGTTCTAAATCGCAATGTGAAAATTTCGATTCTGTCATGCTTTGGAGATATTGCGCTCGCTATTGGTCCGCAATTTCAGCCATACCTGGAAACGACGATGAACGTACTAATGCAAGCGGGTAGAGTTGAGCCTAATCCTGTGGGTGCAATTTCCAAAGAATTACGGCTGATGATGATGATGATGATTTCCAGCTGGATTATGACCTCGTAGAGTATGTAGGACAACTCCGTGAGGGTATTCTCGAAGCATACACCGGTATAGTGACGGGTCTCAAGAAGACTGAGAAAGGTACATCCCGTGCTTTACGACAAGAATTTATTAATATGACAACGTTGCCCAGTCAACATCCTACTCCCATATGTCCAATCCATATTAGAGCTGCTACATCGGTGTTTCCAAGACGAAGAACGGTCGGATTCTCTTACGAAGCTGGCGTATGGTCTGCTCGGTGACGTCGCAGATTCTTTCCCGAGTGGTCAAATCAAGCAGTTGTTGCTCGTCAGCTGGATTGCATCAGAACTCAGATCGAAGCAGCGCATGCCACAAGAAACGAAGAAAACAATGCGCTGGGCCCGTGAAGTGCGTATTCCGGACCTGCTCCCTGTGCAATACTTGATACTTTTGAAGATGGTTAAAACAGCTACACAATAGGCGCTTGCGAAAGCGCCCACGATCTTACTCCTCTTTCTTCTCTTATAAGCTCTTTCGCTCAGGTATTTCTATCACACGCAACATCATCATTTGTGCATGCATGAAATCTTACATTTTCTCGAACGCCGTCTGAAGGAGGCACATTATACTGTATGCATGTAATAGACGACGGCAGCCGACTATATCTCGGTTTCTATGTTTTACCTATTTCTGTTCTACCATTCCTGAACTCTGGTCTACATACAAGAGCCCATACTGCCGTCATTCATCCCAGTCTTTTCTCGCTACGCTCTGTCAATTGAAATGTTTTGGTTCCCCCTTGCTGTATACTCATCCGAAAGCCCATTTTCACTATTTATGTTTGTGTATCCCGAGGCTTGCGTCATGAGCCACATCATGACGTCAACGTCTGGCACTGACCTTGGCGTGCATAAAACAGAGGCCGATCTATTTCTTTAACCAACAACCATGCGACCCAACTTGCACGCTTTGATTGTCTTACTTATTGCCCTTTCGACTGCGAACGCGTCGTGGTGGTCACTCGGCGATGAAGGTGTTGGTTCAAAGAACGATGTCGATAACTACGCCTCGTGGTCTCCTGCACAACTTCAGGCATGGCTAGAGGAACATCACGTCCGAGTCCCAAGTCCGTCATCTCTGACTCACTCCGACCTCCTGGCTCTAGTCGCAGAGAACTGGGATGCTGCGTCAAAATGGACATATGACCAATATGAATCTGCTCAGCAGGCGTTTGCCGACGTCAGGGAAGACATATTTGATAAATGGGACGAGTCACAGCTACGTCAGTTCCTCCTCAGGCAAGGTGTTGTTGCGCCGAAGGGGCCGCGAGAGCACTTGGTATTACTCGTCAAGGAGCGGTATAAGTCTTACAAGGATGCCGCGAGCTCGTTGGCATCTCGCGCAAGTAGCGCGGCGAGTTCGGCGACGCCGGCTGTGGCACAAGCTACGAAGGACGCGTTTCGTGCGTTGGATGATTCGAAGGACTACGTCTATTCGACCTGGAGTGACAGCCAGCTAAGGTCTTATTTGGAAAAGAAGGGGCTGTTAAAGCCGGAAGAACAGAAGAATGGGGAACACTTGTTATCAATGATGAGAGACGCGTATGCCGCTGTCGCGGATCCCATTTATGACGCTTGGAGCGATTTGGCCATGGTTTGTTCGTACTCGATATTAGGTGCATTTCTCATTGATTTTCTATAGCATGATTGGCTTGTGGCTCACGGTGTCATCAAGGCTGACGCTGAAAAGGACAGAGACAGATTGCGAGCTCTAATGAATAATATTACTACAAGATTGGTGATAGTGTTTGGTCAACATGGTCGGATTCGCAGCTCAAGGAGTGGCTAGTGGAGCATGGCTACATCAAGAGTGATGCTCAAATAACCCGGGATAAAATGATTAAAATCGTTGCGTAAGTGGCATGCGTCAGCTAGGTTCCCTTTTTCTTAAGGTGCATAGGGACAATTACTTGGCAGCCCGCAATACATTCTGGGACGCCTGGACGGATAGTGATCTACGTGACTGGCTTGTTCAACGCGGTTATCTTCGCAGCGACGCACAAGCCGAGCGCGACGA
The DNA here is from genome assembly GCA_020011035.1 of Amanita subjunquillea. Classification (NCBI taxonomy): domain Eukaryota; kingdom Fungi; phylum Basidiomycota; class Agaricomycetes; order Agaricales; family Amanitaceae; genus Amanita; species Amanita subjunquillea. The sequence continues at coordinate 224,935 of JAEBUT010000041.1, read as the reverse complement.
GCTCATTAAATTGGCCAATGACAAGTAAGCCGGTCCAGAAATACGCTGACACGAAAAACTGACGCGCGCATACTCCGAGATACAATATTTACTCCTCTAGGGTAGCTGCCTACTTGACGTGGCCTGATGCGCGCCTCCGTGTTTACCTGAGGGAGAAAGGAATAAATGATGAACACCTCCCGATGACCCGGCCAGGTCTCTTGCGTAAGTAGATTGACATATTTCGCATGAATCTGCTTGACGGATTGGCGATAGATGAGACACGCATCAGGTGGATTCAGGTACAGAATCAAGCCGAGGCTGTCTTCAATAAGATTAAAAAAATTGTGAATGAGGGCGTCTACAAGGCCGAGGAAGGTATAGGTCACGTTTGGGGCATTCTCACCGGAACGTGGAACGAGACCAGAGAATACGCAGTTGAGAAGGCTCAGGAAGGTCATGCAACTTACGAGAGCGCTAGGGAGGGTGCAAAGGAAAAGTACGAGCATGCGAAGGAGACTGTTGGTAATGAATATCGCGAAGCATCGAGACGCGCAGAAGAGTGGGAGGAGGCAAGGGTCTCGGATGCGGAAGGGGCTCAACATCAAGCACGCGAGAAGGTCGGTGAGACGGTGAAGCATGCTGGGGAGAGATTGAAGGGAGAGCTCTAAAGATACGAAGATATGAACGCATGTCTGTAATTCTATAGCAGTGGATGAGAGCGCCAGAAAGGATTGTGGATTCATTTCGCGTTTTTTTTTCTCAGCCGTTGAGTGCAGAAAATACGATAATTCTGGAATAAATAGAAGAGCCAGCGTGTATATTATAGACTAGGAGAGAAAGCAACGATTCAGAAAATTGCACGATGGTTCCTTTTATCGGTTGACAAGTAGAGTTGGACCCGGTATTATTCTACACCTTCAGCTGTGTCATTGACGAGGTATTCTATTGTTTCTGTCCCCTCTGCAGCCTCGCACGGCATTCACAAATAGCCGAATACCGTATCATTAAGAGTCGCGTTGGCGCGTAACTCGGCCACTCGATTCATCCTCCTTTCAAATTTAACCGAATGACAACATATTCTGGACGTTCACAACCCAAATTTCATCACCACATCACATCTAGCAAATCCCTTGAACCACGAATACACACGGACAGATTGCACTCCGTCTAGACCGTGTCATTGTGCAACCTCGGACATGATGTGGTGGGCACCGGCGGTGAAACCTCCAACACGGCCGGGTCGGCTGTCACCAGACGACGATGATGTGCATGACGTGGCGGATGATGTCGATTCAAATTTTGCAACACATGCGGATTCTCCAACGCCGCAAATGACCCAAACACTGCACCTTCCCTCCCCTCTCCTCCTTCCCTCTTCCCAACTCTTGTTAAGAATCGCATGACCCGATCGATAGGCACGGCTGGAGGCGGCGACCTGGGTGAGTGCGGTGACGGCGATCTCGATAACGAGCTCTCGTATCCGGTGCCCGTCGACAGCGCTGGCGAACTCTCGTTCGATATCGTCGATGTCGAGGGCTGAGGAGACGTCAAATCGGACTTGCCATTCGAAGTGGACGACGACCTGACAGGTGTATGCACAATTGGTATCTGTACCTGTGATGCAGCTGGTGAATTTGAATGGATCCGCGGGGATGAAGACATCGAGCGCGACGAGGAGGGTCTCGGGGATGAGCTAGAATGTATATCCACGGCTCTCATGAGTGGCGAATTGTTGCGGACTTGCACCGAAAACCTCATCGCAGCAGGGTTTATGACTGGTGGCGGGGTTGGTGCAGTCACAGTTGTGCTGGAATTCGAATGAGCGTGTGTATGAGTGTGATTGTGGTTGAGGTGAGGACTATGTCGGTCCTGCAACGTCGGCTTTGGCGTGCCATTCGAGGACATCCGGCCCATCTCAACCACATGTCGTTGGGAGCCACGATTGAATGCCACACCGGTACTACATCCATTCGTGGTTGAAGTTATCGCGGGTGGCATGTTTGATGGGAAAATATCTTGCGGCACATTATTCAAGTAAAAGGTATGTGCTTGCTGTTGGTGGTATTGTGAGAGAAATGCATTATGTTGCGGAGAGAGATGTTGTTGGGATCCCGAAGAAGAACCGGGGTATAACACAGAGGTTGGTCTTGGCGACCTGGTGGTTTGGTAATATACAGTAGCAGAAGTATCCGCAGCAGAGTCAATCGACGATAATAAGTCTGGTGAAGCAGGAAGAGGAATAGATGCAGGCGATGAGGATATAGAAGATGTCAAGATGGGAGACTGTGATGCTGGAGTTCTTTGCATGTTTCTGGAAAAACCGGGTATCTGTCGCCTCTTGTTGGCATCTGGCCTCGGAGAAGACGAGAGTTGAGCATCCCATTGAAGACGCATGGCCGTCGCAATGTCCAGCACCTTATCAAGAGGGCGTTGGTTTCGGCTCCCTACCAGGGCCGAATAATGAGGGGGTTGAGATGGAAGCATTTCGAGTGGCATGACACTCTCATCACGAACATTAATCTGCGGTATTCGTATAGCAGTGTCTGGCAAATGCCACGATGGCCTCCGAAGGGGCGTAGGACCACTTATATTTTCTATGTTTGTCCCCTCCGTGAACGACCGAACTGATGTGATATCATCCGACTCGGCAGCGTCAGATTGATCTTCGTCAGTGTACGTTTCACTATTACTCGACGACGAATTGTGCGACTCCTGCTGACGCGCCTCAGTGGATGCGGTCGCCAGTTCGAGACTTTTGCCAAGCTGGGCGTCAAAGAGCGCGTGGTCAACCGAGGGGGCCTCGGGTGGTGGCGGGCTGGTCCATTTGCCCCGCTTAGGTGCCATATGCTCCGGCACTGGCCTTTCAGCGACGTGCGGTGCAGACGATTCGCTACCGTGATCTGATGGTTGGGACGTTGGGGACAGGTTGTCAGGTGCCTCGGCTGTATTTGCCCGCATCGACTGGCTCCCTACGGGAAACGGTGTTTGAGGGGGCGGATTCGACAGACGAGGAACAGCGAGTGGGGGAGAGACCAACTCTTCAACTTTTCGTTCCTCGCACAGTTCCGCCAGAGCAAGCCATGCACGTTCAGGACGCGTAGAGAGAATGCGACTTGCCCGCATAAACTCTCCACGAATCTAGTAAACGGGTGTAAGCCAAGCACCAGGGCTGTCAGTCGGGTAATTTCACCGTGTAAAGTCCATCCTTAGTTACACACCGAGCTACATTGTAGTCAATCTCAAACGGATCCTGCGCACGATGATTAGCGACAATTGCCGACGGGGTAAGAACGTGGTACCTCGATGCACAGCCGATTTCTTTCGCGGACATCATTATACCGTCCTGCAGATAACTGATGGCCAACATTGTTAGTTCACACATTGAAAGCGAAGCAAAGAAAAGGCATACGTCATTCTGCCATCCTTTAATCTCTTTCTTGAGTAGCCCAGATCTGATTGAAGCTACCCCTGTGTTGTATAAAAAGTCACGGGAATAGTAGCGGAAGAAATCAATTAATCTGCCAAGGAATCCGTCAGTGACGTCGGTTCGGGGCCAGTTAAACGACTACTCACAATTCGCCCACGGAGTCGGTGTTGTCCGAGCGCCAGCGTTGGCGCAGTAAATCAATGTCATCAAAGAACCTGTGTGGTACCCGTCAGTCTTTAGCGGCGCATGTCAGGTTACCCATGCACCAAGTATTATATCCATTAACATGTGTCTCTTCCTATGTTCTGGATCAGCGGTGACCCTACACACAATGACGTTATCAGGACTTACTTTTGTAATTGGTCGCAATGGCGGCATTTGTTGTAGATTAGGTAAAACTGGAGGGTTTTTGACGTGAACAAGGAAGTAAATTACGAGTAGAACATAGCCGTAAGATGAGAGGGTTCCTCTGTATGGCGAATTGATTTTTCTATAGGGCCAAAAAAAAAAGTGAGTGATTGCCGGCGAGTGTTAGACGTAAGCCGACCTCCGTTTGCTCCAGACTTTGACTGGAGAGGTGTTAGAGTGTCACGGGTTGCGGCGATGAAGGGACTCACGGAACAGAACCAAGGTCCGAACCCGTGTTGGATCAACCATTGCGTAGCACATGAGGAGACGCGTGTTTTCAAGAGCCAACCTGTTCTCGAAGCCGATGTCGCACGCGATGCCCAGTGGCAATCCCGGGGACGGATCGAGGGAAAGCTTCACGATGGGTATTCGGGCCAGTGGCAATGGTTTAACGTGGAATTTCGTCTCTGGGGTGAATGTGAGCGTAAAGGGTGGTGGCCCGAATGGCGGAGCGTACCTCGTTCGAGTAAATCACCAAGCATGGTAACGAGATCAGTAGCGGCCAGTCTCTCGTCCGAATCTATTAGACAACAGAGATCCATATCTATGAAGACGTAAAGGTGATCGTTAGATTCCATATTGTCATCGAGTGGTGGCATTACCGGAATTTCGAAGGCTGAAGCCGTTTGCGGTGCTGCCAAATGAAAGAAGACGGCTGTCGGGTTCAATGGTCCGAATAAGCCTCTCGAGGAGCTTCCTGACGTCTTCCTTGACAGCCATCTCTTCCTGGGTAGGTAACAGCTGAATAACGAAATCGAAGAGACACTGGGAGAGGTCAGCGATGAACCTCTGCTTTGGAGCATGCCTGCGGTGTATCTGAGGCAGGGGCGCAGTATGGGAAGGATCGCGGGTGGAGATGCGGGGCATGGGCTGCGCGAATGCCATGAAGGCTCAGAGCTTGCGCTGGGACCAGGCAAGGAAGAGAGCGGTAGCAGGCGGAAGATGGCTTCAGACCAGCTGGAGGCTTGTCAGGGAGGACTTGTGCCGAGTTTGGTAACCTATTCAACGCCCAAGTGCCACGCTAGTCGGCTCCTGCTCGGCATCTCCTGCACTGAGTCCACGGGGTGCTCCTTTTGTCAGGTACCACTTACTTCTACCGTCATACATGTGTAGCTATGCTGGCGCAATGGGGCAATCATTACAGTGACATCTGACAACAACAAATAGTGACTAAAACACATATCTACATACGGTCATGTTGGTAATTATGCATGGCAACAAAAGATATGAATAATAAATGTCGCCTTTTCATAAACTCAACGGCGGGACAAAGGACGACGAGGCAAAGCTCGCCCTCTGCACCGCCGCCGCCCCTCGAGATTTGGAATTCGGATAGTGACGATGCGCATGGTGGTGTTGGTAATGTTGACCGTTTGGCGAATGGTGGTTGCGATACTGGTGGGGGTTGTATTGATGAGGGTAATGGCTTTTTCGTTTAAGCTTTCGCTCTCGTCTAAGCTCCTTCCGGCTTTTGGGCTGGGGTGCCGAATGGTGCAAACTCGAACCCACATGCGCATTGGTCGGTGTCTGATCTCCATCTCGGGGGAGTATGACAGGAGATATATCCATCATCCGACTCATTCGTTTCTTTTTGCTCCTCCTAGGCAATGAAGACGACGACGAGGGTCCAGCCAACATCTCACGCATGGCGGCGAATGGACTAGCCCTGATCATCTTGCCATAATCCGTCACCGTATTTGGCCTTGGGGTCGAGGACGGCCACCCTTCGGTTCCATCCGTAATCGCCGTACCCGTTTCCCTTGTTTGCCTAAATGCGCCAGCGCTAACGGGAATACGGTCCCACCGGTTGAATTTGGAGTCGCTCTCCGCCCCGGACGTAGCCGCGCCAGGCGAACACGGGGTTTCCAGAGCCTGGTGCTGGTCTGGTTCTGGGTCCAAAAACGACGGCTCGAGCACGTCGTTCAGCGCTATTGAGGGCAAATACGGCATGCCGCGAGGATGGACAGAGTCCTCCAGGGACACAAATGGAGACGAACGGTCAGCCACAGGGCTAGACGTTATATCGGTGATCAACGCCTGTTGGCGGAGCTGTGATAACCCAATATGGACGTGTCAGTACCTCATCGGTTGTGCAGAGGACATAATAGAACAACACACGCACATTGGGGAGACCCAAACGCCTTGCCTTGTTCCGCCTGAAGCTGGGATGAGGAGATGGTACGTCCTTGTGCGAATCGTCGATGACTGCGTTTCGGGTCTCCGAGTTGGCTACGAAGCTCCCCCTGCGGGGTCCCGCACCCGCCTTGGTAGTGTCCTCCACGTCATCGAGCTCGTCAGATTCCCAGAATACTCGGCCAGCGAGGATGTCGGCGGGTTTTGGGGATGAGAAGGGATTGAATGGTATGCGGGAGCGAGGGCCCGGACTGACGGCAGGGCTAACGGTCGACAGCGGATTGATGGCAGAGACAGTGAATGGGAAGCTAAAGAGCTCCATGGCACGTTCGTTTGGAAGGTAGTTTTCGCCTACCAGCTCTTCATCTGTCGTGTCGCCGTCGCCGCCGTCAAGGTCTTCTTCGTAACCTCTGTCCGAGTGGATCATGTCCACGTCGCTATTGTCGGCATCGCCCGAGCTAGGACTGGAATCGATCATGAAGTGGGCAGCGTCAATTTCAAAGTCAATGTCAAGGACACCTTGGCCATCGCGGATGCCATTGGTAAAGACGATCTGGCCATCCCAACTTTCTGTAACTTCAAAGGGCAAGGCCTCAAGACCCTGGCGGAGGTGCGGGAGTAGATCGGTGACAACGGCAGATACCGATTCGGTATCGGACGGATCGGCGTCGTCAGCACCTGAAGTGGAGGAGGACCCGTTCGAGTCGGATCCGGATAGATTGGCAAAGAAGATGTCGGCGTCAAAGCTTGATTCTTCGTCTTCGGACCAGCCGGTAGCGAGCCCAACATAGCCCCTACCGACGCTTTTGCCATCTGGCTCTTCATCATCTTCGTCGCCGCCGTCGTCATCGTCGTCATCGTCTTGATCGTCATCTTCAGTGACGTCCGAGTCGACGTCCATATCGCCGCCGCTGGGGCTGACGCTTTTTTTCCGAGGTCGTATGACCCAATTATTGTGCTGATCTCTTTTCTTTTGATTGTCGTCGCCGAGGAGCTCGCGCTTGACGCGGGCCTTGTCTCTGACTTGGTAGATGATGAAATTTTCCTCTTCAGCCTCGATCTCCGAGTCAGCATCGAAGCCGTCCGAGGATGAAGAGTCAGAGTCGGAGGAAAGGGAGGAGAGGGCAGAAGCTGAGACGAAGGTAGGAAAGTGCGCCGTGTCATCGTCGTCGTCAGAGACCAATTGATGGCGTTCATGTCTGTGTTTTTTTGCCGCGGAGACAGCAGCAGCTACAGCGGCGGCGTGCCTGTCCTTAGCGAGGCGAGATTTTTGGGATGGAGGTTTTTGCTTGATAAAGATGGATTTGGGTTTGATCGTGTGAGGGGACGATCGAGGAGGCGGGGCAGGCTTTTCTCTGCGTTTTTTGGAAGAGCGACGGCTGGAAAGCATACGCTGTGGAACGGTCAGTTTTATTTTAAGGGAAGTAGAAGGCTGGGGAAGAGCAGAGCATGTGCAGTCAGCATCGCAGACAGGACAGATGGTGTTGTCGTCGTCGTCTACGGAAGGCATCTGAAACGAAGAGAGAGAGGAAAGCATGAGAACAGCAGTGACATGAGGCGGATCCGTCGATGAGCAGAGCGGCGTCGAGTTTTGGGGGGACCTGCCTTATTTGGGCCATCACTCATGGCCTTCTTCGTCCGTCCCGCTTCATCCGCTGTCAAAATCATCGACCCAAGCACAAACGATGAGCTCAGGCCTCACCGTCAATGCAGAAACATCGCTATTTACGGGTATCTTCTCCCTCTCCCTCTCTCCCATTACCCCTGACTCTCCCCAGTTATTGCAAATTTCAGGACAAGGGCTGCGTCTACCATCACCCACAGGGTCATGACTCCAACCCCGCTCCGTGAGTCCCGTTTGTCTCCTCAACTCGCTTCTGAATCCATCCCAGTCCTCCCACGACCGCCTCCCTCTCCGCACAGGCTATCAACGCCCCAGTCTTCGTCCCAAAATCCGTCGCAACTCCCGTACCAGCTAGCCCTCCCCCTCCCAAGCCTCCCCCGCCCACAGAAACTGAATATAATCTTTTTGATTACGCTGGCGACACCTCCGTCGGCTCCATCGTCGATCAGGTGCAACGCGTACGAACATCTTTTGACGACATAAGCTCACTCAGCTCTAGCTATTTTACGACGAGTCACAATATAATCCTTACCAACACGATTACGAACCAACTGCCCAATATCCGTACGCACCTGTCTTTCTCCGTCAACCCGTGAGTCCATCCATATATGCGCGTGTGCTGCAATCGCTAATGCGCATATAGTTGAATTATCACCTTTACACACCCGCTATTCCCGCCCCTTTCGTTCCCTCTGCTACAGGCTCGCATTTTGTCCCTTCTTCAAACGAACTGCGCCAAGGCCTTCAGTCACGCAGTGAAACTATCCGGAGTATAGCCCCGATAGGCTTGGAACTCCCAGATGAACTTCAGGGCTACCACTCTCTTGTTCCGCTAGAAAATATCGACTCACCACCAAGCGAACGCCGCAAGTTTTTGAACTGGTTCTCCTTTGTTTATCGGGCCATCCGGACTTCGGATGGCTTGCCGTACACTCTACGACGAGTCGAAAGTGGGCTTCCTACTCCCTAGCTCACCAATCTCTAACACACACGTCAGACTTTCGGCTCACTCAACAATTGGCTCAATCTGCTTTCTCATCTATTGAAACTTGGTCCAAGATTAGACATCCAAGCATCGTTCCCGTGCACGAGGCATTCACGACGCGGGCTTTTAATGACAGCTGTATGATCTCATCTGATCTTATCTCCATCCCATCTAATCCGCCGCAGCCCTGGTCCTCTGCTACACCTATCACTCCAACGCACGCACCCTGTTCGACGTCCACCTCAAGGCCAAAGTAGCTGCTTTCCAACAACTCCACCAGCCCACTTCCACAGGACTCGGACACCAACTACAGGCCCAGCGATCTCTTGGCGCAGCCTCCCCTTTTTCTTCGTTTAGCGGCTTGAATACAATGGGCACGGCTGGGATCGGCACTCATCCGATGATCCCTGAGCGAGTCATATGGACGTATGTCGTTCAGATCAGTTCGGGAATCAAGCAAGCACACGAGGCAGGACTTGCCGTCAGAACAGTGGACGCTACCAAAATTCTGGTCACTGGCCAGAACCGGTGAGCTCTCTCATCCCTTTTCAGTTTATCTCCATCATGTCCATAATGATATCGGCTAGAGTTCGCATCGGCTCATGTGGCCTCATCGACGTCCTCACGCACGACGCCCCACAAGACATCGGCGTTCTCCAACAAGATGATTTGCTCATGTTCGGTCGGCTCCTCTACGCCTTGTGCTGTAGCACTCTTGCAGTCACCAATGGGGCCAGTTTTCAAAAGAGCCTGGACACGATTGGGAGGCAATACAGCCAGGATATGAAGAACGCCATCCTGTTTTTAATGAGCAAGGCCGGGCCGCATCGTGTGAGTGGGTTAGTTGCCTAGCATAGGACGCGTCGTGTGCTGATGTGAGGTGTCAGACGATTGATCAGTTGTTGGATATGGTGAGAGGAAAAGTCCTAATTGATCTGAATGACGCACTGCTGTAGGTCACATTATCACTTGCGATTAATCCGATAAATAACGATGTCCTGGGGTAGTGCTACCGACCGGCTAGAAAACGAGCTTCTGAGCGAATTGGAGAATGCACGTCTGGTAAGGTTATTATGCAAATTTGGCTTCATCAACGAGAGACCAGAGTACGTTCCTGATCTCCCCTCTCTCGCTCGTTGCACATCCACCCCTTAGGTTTGCGCGCGACCCTCGGTGGTCAGAGACGGGTGATAGGTACATTATCAAGCTCTTTAGGGACTACGTCTTTCATCAAGTGGACGAGAATGGTAGTCCAATGATGAATCTCTCGCATGTGTTGACGTGCCTCAACAAAGTGCGTCAAAGCCGTTTATATCTGATCTGACCATTTTTCAACCTCAACCAGCTTGATGCAGGGACTGACGAAAAGATCATGCTCGTTGCACGAGATGAACAGTCTTGCCTGGTCGTGAGTTACAAGGACATCAAACAGTGCATCGAGTCCGCGATTATGTACGTCTCCATCTGGTCTCTTCTATTATTTTGGTTTGATGGTTCTTTGCAGTGAGTTGACGCGTAGCTCGTCTGGGAAACAGAGGTCTGGCTACCGGTAGATACTAAGAAATATGTAGAATGCCTAAAAAAATGGGAAAACTGATCCTGGCTCTATTTGCTAATATTCTTGCTGCTAAGTAATCAGACGCCATCTCATACCCAACAAGAACATATTTTTTTTTGGAATTTCAAAGGTATGACATGTGCATTCCGTACTCCACCCATTCTTGTATGTCTTTGTTGATTGCTTCCAAGTACAAGTGGTGCAGGAACCAAATGTGAGCGGCATAATCAACTTGCAAACCATGGTCCACCTCGAAACTCTTGAAGAGTGGCTTCCATTTTGACACAATATTACGGACTACTTCCGCCCACAAACGTTTAATATGTATGCTGTGAACAGGCCTATTGATCTTGTTTGCATCAGTTATTCATAATGTCCTTTACCTTCCCAAATGTATGACCCGTGGTTATCACCATGTTGTTGTATCATATAGGCTGCCACCCACACGTTTTCTGTTCCATGATATCCGCGCACTCGACTGGGGAGACCGTGTTTGGAAATCGCATCCAGGAAACGGATCCGGTTATAAAGCGGGACTTGCTGCTGGATGCCTCGCAGATTAAAGACTCGCATTTCTCCTTTTTGCTGACTTGATATCCTTCTACACTGGGACTTGCGCATATAAGACATTGGCTGTAATTGGGGAAACGTGCCAAGATCAGCTCTTCCAATAAGTCGACGCAAATACGTGGGCGCATAAGTCTTGTAGGGCACCACTCTCGGCTACGCGTCCCGTCAAGTAGATCGACATTTTGAATTACGGGAGGACCAGGCTCCGCCATTCCATAGTCAAGACGTCGGGGCACTGTCCGTGGGTGACAGCACACTTGCCTCGCGATGTCTGTTACTGTTATGCCCTGAGCTGCGTACGCCAGCCACGTCTGGTCGATTTCTATATGGGATCTGCTTTTCCATCCTTGGTTGGTGTGAGCAACTGGCCAAGGTTCCTGGATCATTTCATCTTGAGTATCACCAATAGCCTCTTGTAATGCCGCCGTCATGCGGGCAACAGATTCTTGTAGCTTTCGGTAATCATCAACGCTCAAAAGATTACGAGCCTATTAAGCAGAGCTATGAGATTGGTGTTCGAGGATTCAGTACACTGCTCACCCTTTCTGCGTATTGAACCTCGTCCAGTTGGGCACGAAGACGTGTGACATCCCCGTGTTGAATGCGATATTTACGTGTCGACAGTTGTTCATAGGCATTCACGAGAATTGCCTATCAGGCATGTCGCTTGGAGGAGCGCACGAGCGGGGGTTTAATTCTTGGCTTAAAGGGGCGGCTGATAGGAATGGAGATGCCGAGAGTCTGGTAGAGCCATCGGGATTTGTGGTGGGAACAGGCGCCCGAGTTGAGCGTCTCACAGACACGAGGGATGACAAGGCCGTGAAAATTTCTGCTCACGTCCGCCTAAACCATTTGACGGTTCAGCGGAGCCAGTCGCAGAGGCTGAACCAGACGTGGACATCATTCAGAGGTCCAGGCACTGGTAGTAAGCGATAGTGAATTGATAGGGCATTCAGATGAAAACAACCATCGGCAAATGGACATGGACCTGGACGGTGAGTTGAGGGCCCAACAGTTACTTCCTTGATTTTATCGCGCAGGGCACGCGAATGACACCGACCCTCAGGTAGGAGGTGAAACGGGCACCGTGTCAATGACCATTCTCAACATTGCGTGTGGAGACAGCGATTTTCAACTCCTGTTCCATGATGCACGGGAAATGGACAGTGTTTTCAACTCCAGCAACATGCAGCCCAACGCAAGACAGGCGTTGCCGAGGAGGGTGGTCGCATTACTGAGGAACCACGTCAATCTTTGAACCCAATCGAGCGTCATGTGGAACCTACTTTGGCTACGACTCACAGGGGTCTGCCAGTTGCTTCATAAAATTCGATTCAGAACAGCGAAGTCCGGGCGCTGGCCACCGTCGCTGTCGGGGTCAAGTACAATGACCGATCTTTTCATTCAGCGTTTGCTTTAGCTGAATTATCAACCCGCCCTACTGTTGTCGATGTGTTGGACTGTATTGGAGAATATGCGAACAGAAAATTTGGGCACATACCTGCCAAAGCGGCCGAGGTGGGTACTGCCAAAAAACCAATCGCAATCTGACAATTGGATGAAGCTCGGGGATGGCCAGACACAAATCGATAGGAACGTTGGACGATGAGCGTCAAGACTCATCGCCTTGATCGGTGCGAAGACGGCCCCAAGTGCGCCATGATTCGTCAACAGGCCTCCATAAGTCCTCGTTCATCTCACTTTTTTCGAAATTTCAAAGCAGATAAGAATAAGATGGTTAAATAAATAACCTATGCTCTGCCCATGCACTGGGACCCTTAGATGTAACGCCTTGGTTCCATGTCTGCATTGTCAGAGTATAAATGTGGTGATTGGTAGATACAATAGTGAGTCAATTATTGAAGGTCAGGAAAAAATACGCACAATCATCAATCGGGAATGCATCCTCAAACAAGGCTGGATCGTAATCGATGTCTGGGGAAAAAATACAAGAAGAGAAGGGGTACCATGGCCACTCATTAATGCACTTCCATAAGCCTTCCGCGTCTCCACATCCGGAAAAGCTAGCCAGTTAAGCCGCCTAGACCGTTGTGACAATTTCCAAGCTTTAGTTGGAGTCAGTGAGCCCTCCATCCTGCCCTCTTCCTTAGAGGCTGTCTCGGTGTACTGCGGTTGGGAAGATCTTCCTGCCCTTTCTGGATTTTTGCGCTTCAGGAGTGCGCCTTGAGTTTGTATCGCGTACCCCTCCGAGCCCTTCGTTAGCGCGGATACCCAATAGAGGAGGTCGACAAGCTCTATGACGCGGCGCATAAGCGCGAGAACGTCATCTGGGAGAGCGGCCGCAGGAGGGTGCTGATGGATCAATTTCGAAATTTGATTTCGGCGTTTAGAGTGACGGGGAAAATGTTCAGGTTATCCATTTTCTTGGGGTTCTGAAAGTCATGGAGGAAGGGTGGTAAGCGAGCACTGTTAGGCTCAATCGACTGGCGGAGGCGTCGGTCACGCGATGGAACGTAATTCTTGCAAGTTGCAGTAGGGGGTCATAAATGGGGAGGACGGAGCCACGAGGCAGGAAATGCTCTGGGCGTAGAGAAAGTAGCTCATATTCTGGATTGATGAAGCTGGGGACAAGGAACTATCCCAAGAGAAAAGATTAGGAACCCTATAGAGAGAACTCGTGACAACATAGATGCGCACATTGAGCAAACGACTCCTGCCTTGCCCATTTTCCTGTTGACGCCGATCATTGTCGGATTTTACCATCTCAATAAGCCCATTGACAGTTGAGGACAACAGCACCAATGCAATGAAAGCGTGTAGATCTAGCGACGTGTGGACAAACAGTTCGACTTTTCCAAGTGAGTTTCTCCAGTGTACAACTCAAGGAGATCCTGCTGTAATGAGAAGAGCTTCAGCATCTGCGGTGGGATCTCTTGGAACTTTTGACTTACAACTGGCTGTGGATCCCCAGAGCGCACTGCCTTGACCATGTGAGCAAGCTTGTGCGCGTACTTCACCGACTTTTTTACGAGGCAGCCCTCCTCAAGACCGACCGCGTTGGATCTCAGTCTAGCAAGCCGGCTTGACTGGGAGGTCGGTTAATTGTGACATCTGATTAACGCGTCATGTAACACTCCTTAAGCGGTAATTGCCAGATCCAAACATGCAGGGCCACAGCTTCGCGTGGCATGGTCGGAGGCCAGAAGTCGGCCGACCGGACCTCTAATTAGAGGTGGACAACCCGTACGGGTATGGCACGGGTAACCAAAGCATGTCCTAACCCACTGACAAACTAACAAGTTCTCCAAGCTCGCCAAGCCAACTGCCATCCGGGATTGGGTCGATCTGGCAGAGACTCTCGTCCATGATGAATATGAGTGTTATAGTGTAAAAGCTCCCATTCGCGGCCAAGCGGGGAAGCGCTCGACACAAGAACATCCATGGTATGTCAGTCTATTTGAAATTTGAACGAATATACCAGCAAAGAATGTAACAGAGGGTATCTTCATTCCGGAGACTCAATGATCGCTCTACTCTCATCAAATACAACTCACCACAGCTGCACTTGCATCTTCTATTGTGGGTCTTTGCCTACTAATACCAAAATATCCATTTGCATTTCAACAGTCATTTCGCGCCTCTAGCAGCAACATCCGCGGCATTCGTATGAGGATGTGCCGATCGTTTGGAGTTCGATCGTTGACTCGATTGTTTACTCAAGTCACGCCTGCAACACATCGGCGCGTTTCGGGTACATCTCGCCTTAACGCTAAATGGCCAATACAGATTGTAATTAGCATGAAATAACGCGTGATTCCAAAGTTTCGCGACAAATGCATGGACGTGGAATGATTTATTTTCGGCACATTGGAGGCTGACCTGCGTATATATAATCGGGCCGGCTTGCCTTCGCTCCTCTTGTTGTCTCTTCCGCTACCAGCATATCAAGTCACCGCGCGTTGACTTCAAGCGACAACTTTTACTTTCTGCAACAACAGCAACAGCAACAATGCATCAACTGAATTACGCTCTTGTACCCGAGTAAGTCTTCATCGTTGCTCGTCGTCGTCATCGAGCAATGTCTCATGTTATCTCGCCGTTGCAGACGCCCTTCAGATGCCCCAATCTACCGAAAGGGCTGGAGACCTAGAAAGCCCAGATACAAGCCATATGCCAGGCTTGCCGCTGGGTAAGTGATTTAAACTACCCTCGCCGTTACTGAAACTCATTTTACATCGTTGCTATTCAGCGCGGCTGCCGTCCTCACGACCAGGAGGCGATTGCACGGGGATGTCAGGCCTCGAGGTAAATCATCATCTTCAATGAACTGATACGAGTGATTCACGCGAGTGCAGCTTCTGCTGCGACACATCAGGAACCCGTTGAACAGATGGATGTTGATCCTGCTCCACCGACACATAATTTCGAGGTCCCTGCTGGGAACATCCGCGGTCGTCCTGAAATTTCCGCTGGTGCGCCAAAGGCGAAGTGGGTCCCTACTTGGAACATTTCCTCTCCTGCTCCTGCTCGCGGTCGTCTTGAAATTCCCGCTGATGCGCCAAAGGCGAGATGGGGTGGTCAGGGTTCGGTATTTGACTCTCCAGTTTTGGAGAGTATGTCTGTCTCTCGTAGAAAGCGCAAAGCAGACGAAGAGTCTACTGAGCCAAGTATCACTCCTCCAAAGGTCAAGAAAAGGCGAATAGATTTACCAGCTCCGTCTGCCGAGTCTTCTCCCATCTGCTCAAGAAAGGCAGAAAAGTCACGAGCGACGAATGAGCCAGTCGACGTTCCTCCCACGAGCCTAAGGAAAATGGAAAAATCGCGGGTACAAGACGATCAAGCCGAGTTGGTCAATGCTACTTCTTCTGCCAGCTCGAATACAGTTAAAGAGCCATGCTTACCTCCGCCCGTCCGCCGCCCTATCATGATGGAGAACATGGCCTCATCGTCAAAAGTGAAACTGGAAGACGTGCCTCTACCTGCGGAGGTTGCTAAAGCACCAGCAGCGATTAGTTTATCCCCACTCGCACTCATCACTAATGTGGAAGTCAACAACACCTCGACGTCTTTGAAAAGACCGGTTGAGAATATCAAACTTTCAGTTATCCCTCCCCGTGAGCCAACATTCGTGACTTTCAGCAATATCGGGCAGCCAGAGAAT
Source organism: Amanita subjunquillea (assembly GCA_020011035.1). Taxonomy (NCBI): domain Eukaryota; kingdom Fungi; phylum Basidiomycota; class Agaricomycetes; order Agaricales; family Amanitaceae; genus Amanita; species Amanita subjunquillea. The sequence continues at coordinate 209,126 of JAEBUT010000041.1, read as the reverse complement.
TACAATGACGTCCCGGACATTATTATGTTTGAGGACGACTACGTTAACCTCCCTCCGATCATTGACGCCACGGACATTATTATGTTTGAGGACGACTACGTTAACCTCCCTCCGATCATTGACGCCACGGACATTATTATGTTTGAGGACGATTACGTTGACTTCCCTCCCATCATTGCTGGATATGCTCCAGAGTATGGGAATTACATGCAGCTTGACCTGGCAGGGCACCCAATGACATCATTCCTTTCAATGCCATACCTCTCGGTGTTCAAGAACTCTCCGACACCATGGAAGTTGAGTGGGTAGGCCCCTCGATCCCGTCTGATAACAACGTAGCAGCAAACCATGGTCCTGTCATTAATGGTCCTCCATACGCTGGTCCACCGGTCATGGCGGAGAATATCTTTGCACCTAACTTGGGTATTGCAGGAACTCAGGCTTTTAACCCTCTTCACGCTCATCCAAACGTCTTTCCCTCAAACGCTGGCATCATCGACCCATCGTATGACCCAAGGGAACCTCTTTTGGGCCTCGACCACAAGCATACCATGTCCAACCTCCTGCGCCCGAGGCACTGAATGCTCCCGCAATTATTCCGGTGCAGGAACAACCCATTGGGCATACGGATGGCCGTGCAGAGTTGTTCGACGAGCTATTTGGCAATGACGGAGAAGAGGAAGACGAGGAAGAGGAAGAAACTGGAGCACAGGAGCTACCCTGGATACCGCTGGCGACGTTGTTGAGGAACACGGTGACAGTGAAGAAGACGAAGTGGAAATTGTCATTTAAGCAACATGGCTAGATTATCAAGGCGACTTTGCTCCCATCATCGACCCTCTTGGGACCTCTTTCCGTATCATCATCTCTGGATTCATCAAACTGGATAGTATCATCTAATCGACACAGCCTATCCCATCAACTATACCCATCATCAATATTTGGGTCTACATCGGTATCATTATTCTATATTTATCATCTCTATCTCTATCTGGGACTTGGATTTATGACCTGTATCGATCTGGATCTTACTGGGCTCGTGAAGAACTGCACAAGAACTCGAAAAAAAAGTCAAAATTAAAAAACGACAAAAACAATTCAAGCGCATTTACTCCGGATACCATCAGATTATGGCTCAACGTCAACGGTTACTATGGCTCATATCCCTTACATATCAGAGCAAAATTAAGACTCGGTGCATTTTTGGAAATTCAAGCACAAAAATAAATAAATAAATTCAAAACAACGCATGACAAAAAACTGAATAATGACTGAAGATGCAAAAAAACTGAATAACGTTCAAAAGAAAGCTGAATAAATTGAGCAAGAAATTCAATAACTGACGACGAGAAAAAGCAAATAACTACTGAATGCGACAGTTGAATAACATGTCAGTGCATATCCACAACATCTATAGTCGGACCGTTTTTCGTTCATGCTCAGGTATGTTGCAACTTGTCATTGTATGGTTAATGATTGACGTATGTCAACCAGCTGATCGCAAGACCAGCGAACGGAGGCATTTCGTGAAATATTATACAACCCTTCCAATGAAGCGCTCGAATATACATTACACATATAAACTTATATCCCTTGTTTCTGTCATCACGTAGATTTTAGAAAAAAGAATCAATATTTTGTAGAGATATAAGCAGAACGGTGATTAGATTTTGACGCGTGGCTGTTTATAGACACGCATATATGCATTCGAACGCAACCGTGACATTACTTCCACATTCACCTCAGTGTTCCGTGGTGGCACACTGGCATCGGTTTGCAGTGCAAAAATGGGCATTCAGGTTCTGATACTATCGCAATGAACAGGACAAAAAAAGGATATTGGATCTAGCTTTTGGCAGCATGTGTTGCTCCATCTCTGGGGCGACTGGAATGTAAACTGGTTTTATTGTGTGAGTATGCGACAGCGTGGGCTATGTCTGGGAGACTGAGTTGACCTGCGCAGGCCCTGTATTTTTCGTCGTGCAGAGCTCCCGGCGGAGGAGATTCATACGATCCAGACGGGGAAAACGGTTATGTCCTCCGTCCGTCTGTCGTCCAAGCCTCCAAAGAGAATCCATTTGTCAAGTGTCCAGGCCGACGACCATTATCAAATTGCAAGGTTCGTCCGATGGCATACCCATCGCTAAAACACGGCATCGTCGTCGTTAGGTTTCCTCTTCTAGAAATTATCTGCGCCCTGATCGACGCTCCGTGGTGGAAACACACCCAATCCGGTTTCTCGTGACCGACCTGACCCTTGTCGTGGGTGTCAAATCTCGACATGTCGTCCACAGAGCCCCCCCGTCCTGATCCATCGCCTCCTCTAACCCTCGTTTTTTGCGACTTCGCCCGGCGGTACTGCGCTGAGCTGCGTAGCAATACAGCTGATCCACCACACTCCGAAACAGAAATACCCAAACCTGGAGAATGGAACGTTGTGGGCATGTACGGATCCATGATGCGCTCGCCTCGCCAACTACAGCGCAGCGACAAAAACGCTCCCAGCTGGTCGTTCCTTCTCTTCCTCCCCTAGCTAACCCTTCCGCCTTGGCATAATCCAAAGTTCTACAACAAAGAGCCGTTCATCGCGCTCCGCAAAATCGTCCTCACGTTCAGCGAAATCAGCTTCGCCGGTTTTCTGGTCAGTGAGTTGTTCGCGCTCTCGGATCACGCGACGGTCGTGGTAGCAGCTCTCGAGTGAGACCATTGGGTGACTGAGGATAGAACAACTAGATCTAGCCCTGTGTTTACGCTTCGAGATAATAACAATCAACTTGCAAGTCCAAAAGGTATGTTCTCCCGTACCCCCGCTGGACGAAAGACCAAACGTTTGACAGACTCTCGGTTTGTCACGATAACCCACAGTCGCGCATTTTGCGTGCTTGTTGCTCCCCGCTCGCGCAAGACAAGCCCCGTGGACGTACGCACCCAAGCACTGCCCTCCGTCAGCACAGCTCCAAACATACCGCTGACCTGCTCTAATCCAGTGTCTGTGCCTCTGCCGGTCATAGCTTGTGACATCACCACGGCTCATCCAATTTGGATTGGTTTCTTTCTAATGGAAGGAGTTTCACCTGAAGCGGCTCTGTTCACGTCATTCCATGGCGGCGAACGAGGGCTAGTTGACTAGGAGCCACGCCGTGCCTTTCACATTGTCCTTTACGTAACGAACCGAAACAATAGATAAGATTACACTTATGTGCAAAGGGATGCAGCACAAGGTGGTCCCGGCCAGACAGCCTTTGTAAAGGGCAGGGATCACCCAAGTCGGCTTCTTACACCAACCACTATGGCCAATTTGATTCGCTTAGCCAAGTCCGGAGACGAATGGGGTCCGATTGAGCTAGAAGCGTATGACATCAGAATCACTTTCCAGGATGCTCAAGCTTTTCTTCGATCTACCGTCCTTACCTGCTCCCTCTGTTCACCTGATATTCTCAACGCCCCCACCCCCGATGACGCAGCTGGCGACGAGTCCCACCACCTCCTCGAAGCTGCGATGATGCCCACCAGGTTGGAGGAGTCAGTCAATGACTTTTCTGTTGCGCTCCTTATCCTCCTCGGATACATCGGTCGTCCTCGAATCATCCGCACTCGCAAGGAGTTGCGGTTCTTCACCTGCGGAGAGTCCAAGTGCGCCAAACCGGACATCTGCATCGTCAATTGTGAGGAGAACGATATTATTCTCCTTGTCCAAGAGGATAAACGGCTCGGCGGTAAAACAGAGTCGCATGCTCAACTCATTGCCGAAGCCATGGGCCACATTCCAAGACATTAATTCTCGAAGGCGAGGAGCGGGCCTTGATTTCCTGGACAGGTATGTATTTCTCTTGGGGGGACATCTCAGCCTCAGGTCATCCCCGGGATAATTATGGTCGGGACGTCTCTAAGTTTCTTCAAGATCCTGGTTACGCGCAAACTGATTCGACGTGTAGACCCCAGGGCATTCCCGCCTGCCCCTACCATTGTCGCCGGGCGTGTCCCTAACATCCCCACGATAATCGGCATATATATATTGGCCTCGCGCTTACGGTGATTGCGTCATCGTTTAGCCTTCAAGCACTGAATCCGTCAAACGGCTGTCTTGATACACGGACATGCACGTATATTTACGAACGCTTTCCGTCCTTGCAGTCTCCAATGTACTAATCAGCATTCCTGTGGTTGAAAATGTGAGACATATGACCATCGATAGTACTAGCCCCAACTCACCGAATCAAAATACCCCTACTCCCAGAGACAACTTCAACTTGAACTCCGGGTTCTTCGCACAGGACGGATATGTCCTCCGGAACAGTGCAGTAATAAAAATCTGCTATTTTCAACTTTTGTATTCTCTTGTCAATCGTGCTGTCCGTCCGCGAGGAAATCAGATCACACAAGAAGTCCGGACCGCTAGAAGAAAAGCCACCCGTAAAACACAATGATTGCGCGTGAAGCGCTAGCGGTTCCTGTATAGTGGTTGTCGTGATAGTGAGCTGCTGGAAAACATTGCCTATTTGGCGGATGTTCTTGAGATGTAAACAGGTGATTCAGGGTGTATCCCTGACAATGTCTATGACTGTGGCTGCTTTGGCATGTGTTATGCCAAGACTCGAGATATTCGAGTCACAGGAGGACCTGCTTAGAAAAGACAATACGACGTTGCTCAATTCCAAATAGGAGCAATCGATGGACAAGCTGGACGGCGTGACACGACCAGATGACCAAAAATCATCCAAGTAATCGTTCCAATTTCGTCATCTGTTATAGAGCGGCGAAAATTTTGAAGATCCCAGACCCCAGCTTAGGCACATCAATGGCCTTCAGATACAACAGATTAAACCTCCAATCGCCAAGGTCGCTAATCTTGACAACGTCCAAGGATGGAGCATTTAGAAATACGCGTGCAGTCTTGGAAGCGATACACTGCCCAAATGAAGCTCCTGCAACAGGGAAGGCGATTCTTTAATGGCAGCATATATGGTGAATTGGCGCAGTTTTCCAACGCATCGACTCGTCAACCAGGATTTCCGTATACAATCTTCTCTTTGTGGATTGGAAGGATCGTACGGTGATCTCACGTAGAAGGAGAATGGAACTGCCAGGTTGCGTTTCAAGAAAAAGTGAATGACATCTATTGTGCGTTCATACTTCTCAGTACAATCACCTATTGAGATATTGTGCCAGAATTCTGTGGTCATGGATTGGAATATGCATCTCCATGTTGAACAGATGTGGCCGAGGAACCATGGAAATAGCATAGGCTCGTCCGTTGAAAGCGTCGTAGCCAATACGGCAAATATCTGCCAAACTATCTCGTTCGGGATCCCCGGTGTGCTGCGAGGCATGGGAGGGTTGGTTGTCATTAGGTAATCCGCCGACAAGCGACACTGGTCAAAGCCATTCATGGCGGCGGCGTGACGAGAGTCATACGGTTCTCGTCGAAAAGCATTTCCAGCATCCCAGGTGCAAGTTTCGCGGATACCTTGGATATGTAGTTAACAGCGAGCGCAGCACCCATGAGAATTAAGGTATCTTCTTCAATGTTTATGATATACACGGAGCCTGTTGTTATTCTGGCAGCGTGGAGACACTCGTCGATGTCTTTGCTGGTGGTGTGTGAACGTTCGTAAATCTGGGTGGTTGTGTATGAGATCTCTGGTTTCAACGTCAACCCTGGCCTACCTCTTCAATAACTTTCTGATTTCCTCTTTGCATTCCCAAAGACCGGCGTTGGTGCAAGAACAATGGAATTCCAGCCTTATCCTTATCAAATGATTCCCGAGGCTCAGCAGAGGCCAAGTTTCATCCAGACAATGCATTGACAAGCGCCCAAAAATTAAACTACATTTCCATCCCTCCCAAATCCCCAACCCCCGCCCACTTCCTTCAATGTCGACACTACCCAACAACCTTCCAGTCTCCTCCACTCCCACTTGTCAAACAACATCTCAGTGCTCCTAGTAAAGCCCATCTAAGTTCCGTACAAGTCCGGCACTAGAAAAAAAAACGTGTCAGCATATAAAAAAAGTCAGTAGAAATTACTATTGATGGATCTTGGGCACCGCAGGTCTGGCCTTGCATCGCTCCGTATTGCACGATCGTTCTTGACATCCGGCGAAGTGGCGAGACAATGAGGAAAAGCGTGCCGTCATGGACACGGGAGAAAAGAAGGAATAGGATGGAAAAAAATGCCGCTCATTGGCGACAACCGGTAGGACAAAACGCACACGAGGGCAGAGAGGGGTGTATTTGAAAGATGTCACGCGCGAATGGGCGTGCTCCCAAGGGACACTATTCCTCTCGCCGCCAGCCCAGCATCAAGGAAGAAGGAGGTGAAATTCGGAGACCACATGTCCTCCCGCCGAACATTTTTGGCTCAAGGCGGTTACGTCACATGCACCGGAGGGGTGTATTTGAAAGATGTCAACTCCAAGTGAGCTGCTCCCAAGGGACACTATTCCTCCGGATCGCCAACACAACACTTTGGTATTGGCGGGTCGCTGGGGTGGTGCGTGCGCGTGCCTTGATTGGGTGGATGGTGGACCCGGTCGTCCGAAAGAAAGAAAAGAAAAAAGAAAAGTGGAGAGATTGGTCGGAGGGGTGTCGAGGTCGAGGTTGGCGAGTCGGTCGAGTGGTGGGCGAGTCGGTCGTCGAGGTAGGTGGTTGGAAAGAAAGTAGCCAACACTCACATTCTTTTATAGATCTCTGAGCGACGCGTCAAGTTGCATTTGTTTTGACAAAACGCGATCGAGTCTCAGACATTCACCTCGTCATATGACGTTTGTCTATTTTCCCGCACTATCACAGTACCATGATAGGGTTCGCTTCGTGGTTTATATTCTTGGCCCTAGAACTGGTTCATATCGGATGAGCTTGGACTGTTCGGCAAGAGCCCTTGATACAATGAACTCTTAGTGTCGCGGATTTAATCGCAGCTCGTTCCACTCCTGCTTGCCGCCCGCCTACTTCCGCTCTCCTGGCCGACGGTTTACGAGCTCCTCGTTGGCAAGGCGTAAAATAAAGCAAAAAATTCTATTTCATTGCAGGGACTCACATGCTTATGCCACCGGAAGTTTGATAAAGAGTCGATATCCGGCGAGTGGAGACATCCTGAACGGCCAATTCTCTTGAAGCACGACCAGTTCTTCTTTCTGATTCTGAAGATTCGCCCAATATGTCAGAACTTCTTGCCTCTCCCCATTCAATGAATAGGTTCAGATCATATGCTATTCTTCTCGATGCGGCTCCAGAATTCAATGGATATTTCGAACCACTTAACAAGCTGCAGAAGAGAGCTGTCAACGACTTATGTCAATATTTACAATAGTCTCTCACCAAGATGCGTCCAAGATGACTAGTCCTAGTCAGCTCGCGACCTCATTGCAGTATTTCAAAACTTGACCCCTATGAAGAATGCCGCAAGCCATTATGAGTCAACAAGTGCAACCATCGTTTACAGACTGGGCACACGACAGCGGCGCATCCGCAAAGTCCAAAAGGTGTGTTCTCCCGCACCGCGGCTTTTGCTTCTCAGAGACAAAAGACCAACCTTTTGACAGGCTCTCGTTTTGGCCTACGCCCCATACCCGCACAGTCACACACTCCTGCCGGACTCTTGAAGTTCCCCGCATCTCTCGCACATTTGCGCACACGCGCGACTGAAAATGGTGAATGCCACGAAGACTGGAGACCGTGACGAGTCCCGTCTGTCGAGTACACCGTACCGCTTCATTGTTACCTGAGAATTCCAGTGATGATTGAGTAGCTGCGCTTCCTTCCCATTTCTACCCGACGGTTTTGACAGGTGTCTTGCGTCCCACAAGAGATAAGCTCAAACAGCCAGTCATGTCATCAGACGAGAAAAGAAGCTGAATCTGGAAACGTCAATAACGGCAATGGAAGCAACCGAAAACGAGGCGTACTCCTGTTGCAAGGTGCTATTGACTTGATCAGTTGTCGCGCGCCGTTCTTGACATTCATTCGCCACAGTTATCGTCAAAGAGAATTGATGTAGCAACCAGGTATACGTTAGCTTGAAGAGAAGGTCTTTGAAGGCTTGAGGCTCTGAGAGCCTCCTTCGTCCGCTGCATCTTCGACGACATGTCTGTGCCATTTTTATTATGGTATTACTTGTTCCTGCGCAAACCAAAGCAGGAAGTACAACGGCTGTTGTACCTTTAGGCGAAAATAAAGGATCACGAACAAATGCTCGCCGGATGTGCTTGAAGAACAATGATGCTGGAACGAGTGCGTCAGTATCAAGGATATGAAATTGTATGGACGTCTACATTCTTGCAATTTCATTGGATATTCGGTCCGAATGTTTCCGTATTATATCGTCAAGTTTGCTTTGCAGTCAGCCGACGGAATGGTTGCAAACGAGGCAGCATCCAGAGTAAGGAAATCTACCCAAATGTTAGTCAATTGATTTTAACGTGCTTTGGTCGACCATGAGGTCTAAGCCCGGGGCCCACGGCAAGGGAGCACGAGGAAAAGAGGCGAGGCCTTACACAGTGAATCTCCACAGTGAGTATGAATATTCTAGTTGATATACACAAGAACAGAGATAGATGACTGTCAATCCTGCCCTTTCAGTAATGTGAAGATTTCATTATTAATGTAAATTGGTACTCTACTAGCAGGGAGTGAATAGCAAACAATTAAACAGGCAAGAAAAATAGCCATAGGGAGAGTCGGGCAATATCAGGCTGACCAATCCATGGAATGACCTCGCTGCATTGCCTCGAGCATAAAAGTATCATGCTCCATATACATGATGCCATTCCGCACAGCTCCTTCATGCCACCCAATAGAAGATAAGTCATTCAAGCTTGAAGGATATCTGCCGATCCCGTGTTTTCCACACCAATCGAAATCAACGAGCATTGGCATCTGTTTCTCTGTGATCAAGATGTTGGGTAGTCGAAGGTCACCAAAAACAATTGACTCTGCGTGAAGGATACTGATGGCTCGCTTGACTTTATCATAAATAGCATTGGGAAGTTGTGTCTTCGAATACAGCACGTAGGCATCTGACCCTTGCACAAAATCCATTATCACCACACCCGGGCCTCCCGTTGTGTTTGAATTGGCATTATCCAGACTCGAATAACGAAGCATCGGAGCCAAATCATGGGACGCGAGAAGACGATGCGCATCAGAATTGTACCGCAGAACAAATTTGACAATAAGCTGATGACCAGAAGTGGTTGCTACTAAATAAACAGCTTTCGTCGTGTTGAGTTGTTTGATGTATTGGAAATCAATTTTCCGACCCAACGAATCAAGGTAAGAACGGGTAAAGGGGAACAAGCGTTGGATATCGGGTTCATCAGCAGCAGCAGCAGACAGGTTGCCATAGAATGTTTTGAGGTCTTGCAGACCTACTGACAGTGCCTTGAAGAGGCGTGCAACGGACTCCAACTCTCTGTCGTCGTAAGGATTACCGCCCGTCCAGACATAATCTGTCAATTTTTGAACCACGACATTTTCAATAAAGACAGCCCCAGATATACACGTCCATGGTCCTGCGATAGAGAGAATAAATGATGGACAGCAGCAAGCGTGACGTATAGGGGCAAGCTGCCAGTTAATTAGCCGAGTGTGGCAAGACTTGAGGTATGCAACGCACCGTTTTTGAGACCCATGTCTTCCTATATGATAAGGATCCCTGAATTGCCGGGTCAGAGCTACCTGCCCCAATCTCATTCTTTAATTCATAAATTCCTGCTCTTGCCGGATAATTGTCCAAAGTAGGTGTCACAATTGAGCCATCCGCCTTCGTTCCATCGGCGTTTAAGACAGGGATTAGACCAAAACGAATACCTTCACTCAAGCAGGTCGAAATTGCGTCATGTCGCAGAGCTTCCGTCTCGTAAAGTGCGGCTGACACACGTATATATTTATACGCTCTAGAGTAGTCGTCGGCGGTTAGGTTGATGTTAGGATCAACGAGTGTGCCCTGGAAATGAGAAAATGCTGGATGGAACAGATGAACAGGGAGTCCATGGTTCTCCGTTGGACGTCCATTCATGATTGGCCGCGCCTCTTGTTCGTGTTTGAAGGCAGGAAGCTTCGCACCAGATGATGGTGGGGGGGCATATATGCCTTTCTGGACTGACGTCGCATGCTCTGCAAAACGAATAAAAATCTTTGGTTATGAAGTCGCAGGGTACTGACGTTTCTCCAAATCGGGGAGCTCTTCTTCAATAGGCAGCCAGCGTGGTAACATATTCATATTTGGGAAGAAGGTAAACGGACGGCAGAAATGCATGAAGAAGCGATGGAGAGGGGTGGGAGGGCGGTTAGACGAGCGGAAGACTAACATGATGATGTAGCTTACCGCTAGGTGCTTGTACCAAAATGTGTACATATTCATCCTCCAAAGCTTCGCCGTCACCGAAAATCAAAGAGATCCTTTTCACGGAGTGCAATTCTTGGCGTTCTCCAACGTCATCGACTGTGAGTTCTGGCGTAATGGCGTCCACAGGGAGAGACACCTTCCAGACGGTGAGCTTCGAGGCAACAACGTGATCGAGACGAGGGGACTGTTTCTCTTTGATCAAGTCTTTGAGGAAGCTGACTTTGTTGATCTTCTGAATCTCGACATCGAAGACTTCTGACGAGCCACATCCAAGCAAAAAGCAGTTGAGGGAGAGCATGGGCTCCGTCATAGGTAGTGCGTGTGACCTCATGACAAGGTGTCACGTCACGTGTAACACTTGTGCCCACCTGGAGATCCCACAGTTAAGCCTCTTGTGGCTGGGTTGACAAGAGCATAACTCACTATTATTAGGCTGAAAGTCGCTTTTTCTCGACACCAGCGGTAAATCTTCGCGTAATTGTGGAGGTCAAGAGCAACTTAAAAGTTTTCTCGTAGCCTGCTGATGTAAACCTTACTAATTTAGGAATAATGCGCATCAGATCTAACCCACGGTCCGTCACTTGCCACATATGGTAAGTCCTCAGGCTACTTTCTTTCCGACCACCTACCTCGACGACGCCTTTCAACACCGCACCCACCATCGCTCGCCCACCGCTCGACCGACTCGCCGACCTTGACCTCGACCTCGACCTCGGCACCTCCCTTCACTTTTCTTTTTTCTTTTCTTTCGGATGACCGGGTCCACCATCCACCCAATCAAGGCACACGCACGCACCACCCCAGCGACCCGCCAATACCAAAGTGTTGTGTTGGCGATCCGGAGGAATAGTGTCCCTTGGGAGCAGCTCACTTGGAGTTGACATCTTTCAAATACACCCCTCTGGTGCATGTGACGTAACCGCCTTGAGCCAAAAATGTTCGGCGGGAGGACATGTCTCCGAATTTCACCTCCTTCCTTGATGCTGGGCTGGCGGCGAGAGGAATAGTGTCCCTTGGGAGCACGCCCATTCGCGCGTGACATCTTTCAAATACACCCCTCTCTGCCCTCGTGTGCGTTTTGTCCTACCGGTTGTCGCCAACGAGCGGCATTTTTTTCCATCCTATTCCATCCTTTTTTCCCGTGTCCATGACGACACGCTTTTCCTCATTCTCTCGCCACTTCACTGGACGTCAAGAACGATCGTGCAAGACGGAGCGATGCAAGACCTGACCTGCAATAGTAATTTCTGTTGATGTTTTTTTATTTGCTGACACGTTTTCTTTTCTAGTCCCGGACATGTACGGAACTGAAATAGGCGCGTTGCTGGGAGCATAGAGATGATGTGTAGAGTCGTTTGATAAGCTGGGAGGTCGTTGGGTAGTGTGGACATTGAAGGAAGTGGGCGGGGGTCGGGCATCTTGGAGGGATGGGCAAATGTAATTTCATTTTTGGGCGTCTGTCAATGCATTGTCTGGATGAAACTTGGGCACCGTTAAGCCTCAGAAATATTTGATAAGCACTTTGCAAACGGTCGAACATGGATAAAAAGGAATGTCTGATCGCGTTCTGTGCTTGCCAGAGCCGTTCCGTGCCTGGCAGGCAGAGTACTTCGTTACGCCCGACAGATAAAGGCACTTGGACGAGAGAAGGTGTCGCACACTCGAATGGTTGAAGGACCGTGATGTATTTCTGTTGGACGTATTTCATGGTGTACTTTGTACACAGCTGAGGCTGACTCCGCCAACAAGGGTCGCACCGCCATACCGCATCGAAAAGAACGTAAATCCGGCCCGCACGGCGTAACAACGTCAATTTTGTGTCTCTGCCCAACTAGGCAATTGGCCTTGGCCGGAACAAAAAAGAGGCGTTGGGCTAACCCAATTCCAACCCGAGCTTGAATCCAAACCTCTCAGAGCCTCCTTTACTCTTAATCGCAATGTCTGACATGAATGCCACTCGTCTTCCCCTCATTCAGCGACCATTTGCCCCATGCGTCAGTGACGATGTCGACTTTGCCCTCACTCGTGGCGAGAGGTGAGCAATATCATCTACCCAATGATGTACACTTACTAAGGCGCTGCGCGTTAGTCTATGCTGAGAGCTCGGTCCATTAATCAAGGTGTCGTGATTGACAATGATACCAGGCAACTCTAGGCCAACTGGTCTTCTCTCAGATGACTCGTATTCTTTTGCTTTTCTCGCATTTGTAGCCTATGTCAATGATTGTCTCATAAGTCTATTATTTGTTGTGTTGTTTCTTGAGAGGCGAACTTTTCATCCGGGGCTAGGCTGGTGGTTTAAGAAGAGAGTAGTCCGGCTTTGAAATCTTTCTCCAGCGCGTAGTGAGTCAGTACTATGGTGACTTGTAGTCACGAATGTTCATACCACACGACCTGTCAAATACGCCAGCGGTTTCATTAGAGCGTCCATTCGCGTACAAAGAATGCTTGCGTCTGCTCATCTCTGCCTCTGGACCTTTAGCGCTTTAGCTGCGCCAGATTAGTAGCTTCTTCGTCATCTGTGTCGGACTCGTACGCGCTACATCCAGGAATGGGTCATCACTCGATTTGACGCGTTGTCTGCATGTTCCCGCATCGTCTTTGACTGCGCGTCGCGTGACCCCGTCGCTGGCGGTGCGGACAAGAACGATGAGCCACGTTTCGCCTGCTGATGGGAAGTGTGCGTCTCCGGATTATTTGTGCGGTTGCAAAGGGCATGTACTCTGTGCATTCGTCTAGAGACATGGTTATAGGGGGGAAAAGTCAACCAGGGTTAAAGTCGCGATGCGTAAACGGGCACACGAGATCGTTTTCGGACGTACCGAAAACATTCATACCTGAGAGCGGCAAGCAAAAATGTATGTTTTACAGTGTACACACGAAAATGAGACTAGATGTCCAGGTGTAGCTCAAAGGGGAACAAGTAGGTCATTCACTGGATCGCACCAAGTAACCAGGCTTCCAACGAGAATAGATGGATGTGAAAGGCTCACTTAATTTGAGCATACGCCTCCGGGAATTGTTGCGAGAGCTGAGGGTCGGTCAACACGGGCTGGATGTGGCACTGCAGACGGTTGAGAAGACCCTGCAGATGACAGGTGAAGTGAATTTATTTCCAGCATTTTAAATGGAGCGAGAAATCGAACTGGACTTACAAGCTGGCCGAGGATAATGAACGTCACACCATTGGGGAGCTGAGGGCGGAAGTGAATGACTGAACCTATGGTTTGGGGACGAACTTGGAGACGGTGGTGAATTTGAGGGCGGCAGTTGCCCCGGTTTGTTGGAGAGCGACTGGAAGCATTGGCCAGGTTCATTGTCAGAGAGCGGGTAAGGAGTGGGGGCTGGCTTACGTTTAGACAGCGCGGCACGGCGTTGGGTCGCTTCAGCGGTCATTTTAACACGCTTGGCTTCGTCCTCTTAATTGAGATCTTGACGTTTGGTTTGGCGAGTGCGGCCGCGAGGGAGGCGATGTGAACGACCTGAAAAGCATCATCAGGGGGCAACATGACGTTTAGGGGTTTATGTAAGGGTCGCTCTATCACAATGCAACTTGATGTTCCTCCACCGACCCATAATGAAACCCGTACAGGATCAATGGCCAAACACAAAGCCCATCGCTCAGCGTATCAAGTTCCCGCGTATTTACTTCAAGCGATAGATAACATTTCTCAGTCAACCATCGTGAACTTAATATCGTCCTCGCGTCCTCAACAGGTTGACGTGAGTCTCGAAATGTCGTGGAGCAGCCCAAGGAATCGGAGTTCAATGTCACGCTCTATAGCACCCGGGTGGCCATCATGGCTAACTCCAGCATGGCTTTTTATGGCGGCTTAAACTTGACTTCTCTCAACATTCCTGTTTAGATGTGCTCAGATGCGGCGCTGATGCTGTCCGGCAGACCATAGGTTAGGGTTACAGCTCAACCCCAACCATGTGGAAGGAGTGGATTGGTGGATTGTTCAGCAACTGTAATGCAGTCGTGTGCATTTATATCTCCTGGTCTTTTCTTTCCACCATCTCTCGTCGACCTCGAATATTCTGGTGGTTCGGTTCTTCCACCACCCGTGAAGCACTGAAGAACCAGAGTCCAGGTCCTCAGGAAAGATTGAAGACAACATTGAAACGATTCGTATAGCACGATCGAACGAGCATGGGGCTTTGGAAAGAAGAGCGTTTGCCGTCAATCGATTCCTCCTCTGACGAGGACAGGGACCTTGTTGCACTTGGATACAAACCCTCGTTCAGACGAGAGTTTTCCAATCTGTCTACGGTACGAGTGTCACCGCTGGGATGTCAACATTTGCCAACCTACATGCAATGTACAGATCAGTTTCGCGTTTAGCATAATGGTATGGATATCCAGCAAAATTATTTGGGAACACTACGCTGACGAAAGAATTTCTGCAGGGAGTGTGTTCCAGTATTGCCACGACCTTCAACACGCCGCTGACACTGGGCGGCCCCTCTTCTGTACGCGTGGTCATGGATTTCGGTCTGATGAATGACGACGATGTTTAACAGGTCGTGTGGTGTTGGATCTTGGGTACAGTCATGTGCTTCACGCTCGGCTGCAGTATCGCGGAGATCGTTAGCGCCTATCCAACTTGCGGTGGCTTGTGGGTTTCTTTAGGTCCGATACACACCCTAACATTATATTGAATGATCTATCATTAGGTACACGGCATCCGCCCACCTGACGCCGAAGAGGCATCGTGCCAAGGTAACGGTCTTATGAATTCAATATGGAGACTCGGTTCGGTGACAATGTTGGTCAGGTTGGCTGGCTTGTCGGATGGCTTAACGTACTCGGTCAGTTGCGAGCATCGTGACTATTGCAACGATTGACAATCATTCCAGGCCAAATTGCTGGAGTTTCATCCACAGAATTCGGTCTCTCGGTTATGATATGGGCCGCCGTCTACATTGGCAAGGTATGCGCTATATCGTTGAGGTGGTATCGTGCAAGTAGAGATCTCTGCCTTCTAGGGTGGAAATGTGCAGATCACACAAGGGAAAATCGTTGGCCTATTCACTGCACTGCTTGTTATTCACGGAACATTGGTACGTTTTCCGTTGTGCCTCTTAAGTTGTGCTATCTGACTTCAAGTCAGAATTCTCTGGCAACCAAGTATCTTGCGCGATTCACAAAGTGGTTTGTATTTGTAAACATAGGAACCACAGTTCGTGCGTCATTTGCTGTTGGTGTACCATCACTCTCTAGACATTGACATAGTTATTATCATCGTTCTCCTGGCAACTACACCCCGCCATGAAATGCACCCTTCTGGATACGTATTTGGTTCTGCTGGTTTGGTCAACCAGACGGGGGGCTGGAATTCAGGTCTGGCATTCTTGTTCGGTCTTCTCTCTGTCCAATGGACGGTATGCTCTGTGTCAGTTTGAATTTCTCTTTTACATCTAACGATAACCTTAGATGACAGTGAGTAGTTTCAGTGCCTGATACGCATCATTGTGTCATACATTCCGTCAGGATTACGATGCAACTGCACACATCTCGTATGTACAGTTACAAATCTTAATCACAATCTCCCGCTTATTGCCCTGCAGTGAAGAAGTCAAACGGGCTGCGTATGCGGGTAATAGTGATTGTGCTTTACGTCGTTCAAATCACTGATACATCACTGATAGCACCCTCAGCTATTTTTTTGGCTGGTCAGTTTGCAAAACACGGCGTCTTTAATTGTTAACAATGATTGTATGCAGTCATTGGCACCGGTTTGATCGGGTGGTTATTCAACATCGTTCTCATCCTGTGTTCTGGTCCATTGTGAGTAGCGCGATTTTTGCCGCCTAACTACTTGACCTGATCCTTCACAGGGAAAACCTACCCGGTCATTCTGGCTCGGCTGTGCTTCAGGTAAGTCAGGCAGGTGCCTAGGACGAAACGAATGAACATCGATTTTAAGATTATGTATCTTCGCATGGGAAAAGCTGGAGCGCTGACGCTTTGGGTAGGCTTGCCATTGTTTTAATAACTCAATCAACTAACCCATTTTCGAGACCTTTGTCTGTGCTACGGCTTTTTTCGTCTCTCAGACTGCTCTCCAGGCAGTTTCAAGGACTATTTATGCACTAAGTCGTGATCATGGTATTTCCTGGCCTTTATGAGTCTCCTCCAAGATGATGACTGCTTACTGTAGCTTTCCCCGACCGTGGATTTTTCGGCAAAATATCTGAAAAGACCCGGACGCCACTGCGCGCAGTGTGGTTGGCCACATTCGTTAGCGTTCTACCTGGTTTACTGGATCTTGCTAGTCCTATAGCTGCTAACGCCATATTCTCGTTGACGGCGATGGCACTTGACCTAAGTTACATCATCCCGATCGCCTTGAGACGAATATACCAGGATCATCCGGAGGTTATGTTCAAACCTGGTCCATTTTACATGGGCGATGGAATTTTTGGCCGTTTTTGTAACTTGATGTGCATCTGTTGGACGCTCTTTATTGTCGTGATTTTTTCAATACCCACCGTCAAGCCTGTTACACCACAAAACATGAATTACGCATCGGTAAAATCTTTTTTCGCCGCTCTGCATTAATGATGCTTAAATGTCGCCATAGGTCATCACTCTAGGGGTGATTATACTAGCCTTGTATGTTGAATTTCACAAACTTCATTAACAGATCACTTACTTTTTCCTCAGTACCTGGTACGCCCTGGGTGCCCATCATCATTATCATGGACCCAAGGCGGTGCCGCTCGCCATTCCGACGAAACTGGGCATATAGAATACCAGGACTCGGAAAAGGTGAAAGCCTGAATAAGTTTGGTACTAGTCGTTGTTTTCCTATTGTCCAACCAATGTAGGCTTCCATACAATCTATGCCCATACCTGGACCGGTGACCCACGTACTTGCTCACCCGACTTATAGCACATCCGCTTGTATCAAAAGATGAAGTGGCCCCGGTGTATGTCAAAAAATGCTTCATGCACATGATGCATGGTATACATTCACGTCCTTGCTGTGCTTGATTGTTCATAAAGGACATATCTTTATTCCACAAGCTTCGGATCCATTTGCCTCGAGGGTACCGTGCGATACCATGATTGCTGAAATTGAAGCTGATGAGACTGGCGCGTGGGAGACCAAGTCTTCTCAACCCATCACCGTACGCTGATGGCCCGTTCTCGAAGACAAGACGGGCGATTGGTCCTAACATTTCTAAGAGCGATAGTGTTGGCCGTGATGTTGTCGATCGTGATGTTGTCAATATCAAGGCTCAACGTTCAGCGTTCACGTCGCTATTCAATATTCAATGCACGCATGTTTGCCTGGCCTCGTGCACGTTTCGATGTCTACTACTCTGGAACGAGGTCGGACAGGGAGTAACAATACCAAAAGAGTCTGCCGCTAGTGTGACTGTCTTCCTGTCCCAATCCTCATGCCCACTCGCGGGAGTGTCACATTTCATGAATAGCTGAGAACGGCGTTCTAATTTACGAGTTCACAACAAATGGATGGACCAGGAACGTCAAGAGCGTAGGCTCAATATCAATGATGACCCAGCCCTCTCTCAACGAGTGCATCTTCATTACTATCGTTTTTACCAATGCAGCCACTGTTCTTGAATGGCGGCTTCTCCAATGCCAGCTTACTTCCATGGGCAAATCATCGGCGGTTGTTGGTCACAGTGAATACTTGGCACACCCAAGCCGCTTGAAGCCTAACGCTTATCCGCCATTCGCCTTTATTTTCGATTGTGGTAAGTCCACGGTGTTCGTTCAAAATCCCAGAGTATCTCGCTCGCCAAGAGCATTACCAAAATTGCTGTCTTGAGCGGCATTAGAAGGTAATTGCCCACACTTTTTTTTTTTTTTTTTGCATAGAAATGGGGTGCATTGGTATGTAACTACGAATGGGCGGTGTTACAGTAAACTAGGACTCCAAGGGAGCCTTGGTAGCTCTCATGCTCAGACAGAGTAGAGGAAAATCGAAGCGCTACTAACGGGCGCGGAGAGCAGGCCTGATGCCGGGCAGTGGAAGTGGATATCATGGCGAAGGAGGAAGAAGAATGGACATGCCCGGTCATTGCAGCATGTCCATCTTGGCGCGTGCCGATGCAATTGACACATCGTACTGTTGCGCATAATGTGGCTCTTGTACAGCCAGGGCAGTTCGTTCGGTGGAATCGTGCGCGCCGGCACACTTGACACATATTGCCCACACTTGTAATGGGCTTAACTTATGGATGGCGTTTCTTGGCACTCGAAACCTCAAGGCCTCATCGATCACCAATCAACCAGGTTACTGTTAAACGTTAGTGGCCGGTTCTGAAGGGTTCTGTATACTCGGAAATTGGTTGCGATGCTAAAACCTGGTCTTATGAATTCGAACTCAAGTTTCCTCTTCTACGTCTTGCTTCGCCAAGACAATCGTTTGTAAGGGCTGTTGACCCCAAGTTTGGCAGTTAGCATGGGGGCATATCTGTCCAGGAGTTGAGTTTCTGTGAGCAGGCTTGTGAAACAAGCTTCCCAAGAATTCGGAATATTCCACTTCAATTAAAGTATTCTAATCTGAGCATCACAAAACACGGATGGAAAATGTAAGGAATGACCAATATGTGAGTTCAAAAGAATGCAGAGTCCCGTACAAGATCAGTAATAGTGGAGAGCAACGATGGAATCCGAGTCGTGGTAATGACAGTGAGGATCAATGACAACGTCAGAGAACAATGAAAGTCTCATCGCGAATGAATAAGGGTATCACAACTGTCACGATGCAGGAGACAACGGTACTCCGCTATGCCTTTGTATCTGTGATGGGCGCTTCAACTTGCGAATCTCCAGCTCCTTTGCGCGCTTCTCTTGTTCTTGCTGCATCTTGCTCATAATCCGCACCTGCTGAGTGATGAAATCGGACGTGCCGGGTCTATCGGAGATACACTCAGCACATATCAGCAGCGTTCCGTCAACAAGATACGCACCTCATACGCAGTATCCTTAGGATAATCTCTTCGCTTCCAGCTACTTCTTTCTCCTGCTTTCTCTCCTTCTTGCGCTCTCGAATCGTGCCCAGATTTCGTTGAGAATACACGCTCTTTGCGCGTTTCTTAACAAAAGTCGAGTTTGCACCTAGACTCTGCTGCATCAACTTGACACATTCCTCCATCAGTTCGTCTCTATTCACGTCAATGTGGTCAACAGCGACGCCATAAAACGAAAACATAACGTACGTATGCCAATCGTAGTAGAGTCGTATGGACATCACATCGCGATACCTCTGATTCTGGATAGATTCAAGCGGCACAGGTCCCTCACCACCTGCATAGAAATAGTCCCGGAGGAACTTGCAATGTTAACTTTGTCAGCATCCCCTCCACACAAATTCGACGAGACGCACCTTGAGCCACTTGAACGCAATATCCACTTCCTTTTCGCTTAACGACTTCATCTCGCTCAACACCTCTGAAAGAGGCGGAATCAACAAGCTTTCGATAACCGACAGCACTTCCTTCCACACCCGGCTCATCACCATCACTTTGGCCGACTCGCTCAGATACGTGTTGAGCGTCTGCAGATTGGCATCAAAGTAGTCGAACAGGGGCATGATCGCCTGCTCGACCTCCACATCCGTCAGCTCATCCGGTCTCACGCGCGGCTTCTCGGACTGTGGTAAGGGAATCTGCACTTCACTTATGGAGCTGCCACCACCCAGGGCAGACTTGTAAAAGGCCGTCACGTTCCCTAGCGCCTTGTTATAGTCCAGCCCAGTGTCACGGGACTTGAGCAGCGTCTTGATGATATTTCGAGAAAGACATTGTCGTACAAAAGGCGACATCTAGCAGGAACCACGATTAGCAACACCGCTGGTTCCCAACGCCCCACGCACCTTATCAATGAAAATCCTCAACATATCTCCTTCTGCTCGTTTCAACGATCTGAACGCCCGTCCAAAAAAGAACAAGATGTCATCCTTCTCACCCTCCATACTGACACGAACTAAGATTCGTCCCTGCGTGTCCAGGTCCATCCACAACTCGTGCGACAAGAAATCTCCAAAGCGGCGTGGATCAAGGCACAAGTATGCCCGTCCGACAGTATCATGTTTGCCCACGAGAGCACGGTCCCGGACGCTCACCATCAACCAGAGCGGCTTCTCCACCGAAATATCAAACGTTTCCTCCCCTGAAAAAACAAAAGTTCATCGTCCACTCCGCCAGAGCCAAAGCAACAACGGAACACTTACATCTCGGGTTCGCCGTCTCGTATATCGTCCTCGTTTTTGCCAGTCTATTCCCTGCCTCATCACTCACCGTGACAAAAGTATCCAACTTCGACGATACGCTCCCGTCTGTCTGGACGAGCCCCTCCGCGATCACGACCTTGACTGTGAACAAGAAACGGTCTCCTCTATCCACCTTTTCCGGCACAGGTGGCGCCGAACGTTCCAAAACATCCGCCACATGGTCTGCCTGCGTTTGATTGTACATATTGTCCAGCAATTTGCGAGCTCCTTCGATGTTGTTCAGCTTGACGCATGTCTCGGGCCGGAAATTGAACGGCTCAACGCGCTTCTCACCGGCCACAGCGAGTTGCCGTGCCTTTTCGAGCCAGGCAGAGGATTTTTGTGGTTGTAGGTAGTCGTTAGGTCTAGGGAACATTTCTGAGAGGAAAAGACCCTCGACAGTGCGGCAGTACATCTCAATGGCCTTGGATATCGTCTATACAAGCGTTACCTTACGGTGCAACATGGAAGAGGTGAATACGTACCTTAGTAAGACTGGTGAAGAATCTTGCTTCTTGGTACGGATCTGCCCATTCTAGTTCTTGTAAAAAGTTGATTGGGCTCCGCAGTGAGTCAAAGAGGTCTACGATGGAAGAACTATGTCCTTCATGTCCTTCTGATTCAAACTAGATCGCCAACACTGTGAGATAATGGTGCCTTTCTTTAAATGCGAAAATTACCTTGTCAGCTGCAATAGCCTAAAAGGATAGGATAAGCCAAAAGCACAACCACCAAGGCACGCTAAAGCTTACAGCTTCGACCCACTGACTCGTCCTATTATCAGTGGTTACTAGCCACTGCCTCACATATGGCTCAAAGAACGTCCCGAGATCAAATTGCAGCTCAACGCTAAGATCGTCAAAATTTTAATGAGTCTTGTACTCGAAAAAACAACTTACTTTGGACAAAATGCGGCATGCATCTCCATAAGTGCCTTCGTCCTCCTGTACAGCGCAAAGATATCTTGGATCGGCACGTCCGGTGTTGGCCCGTTCATTGATGACTCGTAAAGCTTCTTCTGCGAGCTACTCAGGTCATTGATGAACCGCGGCACGACCACCTGGGCGACAAGCGACGCGAAATCCAGCTGGCTAACATACCGGTCCAAAACGTCATCAGCCAACGAATAGCCGGAACCAACCCATAGCATACGCACCCCAATAACGACTCTGGAAACCGCTTGCTCAATAGCTTCAAGCTCTTCTCAACCTCGTCCGTCATCATCAAGAGCGGTAGCGCCCGATTCACACCGTGGTTCCCACTCTTGATTATACTATCCATTTTGACATCGTACCATGCTGTCGTCAACTGCCTCGCGTGGTCCCGGATATCCTCAAATCGCGCCGCGACGTCAAGATCAAACTTGCCCAGCAAACCGCTTTCTGTGACGTGATCCAAGATGGTAACAAAATGGTGAATTTCAGAAGGTTTGAGAGAAGGAAGTTGTTCCATCGAGTGATACAGTTGAGACAGGCAGACAGTGAAGAGGTTTGCGTAAACGTTTGTCAAATATTCGTACTGTGAGACAAGGGTGTTAGACTCAGTGCAAGTGGTGGGTAGGTGCGGGAGAAACGCACGTCTTGAACCATCATATGCTCCGCTTCGCTATCACCCACCGCTCTCACGACCCCACTCAAGGCCTCTGGAAGGCATTGAATGGGTATACTGTCCCTCTCAAAAAAATTCTTTGCCAGATCCAGAAAGCACACGGCCCGATATGCGGGCCCTATCCTCCATCGGGAGGCGCACTCCGACAACAAGTCCAGGTGGTGCTGTGATAGAATGCCCAAGGATACCTCCTCACTGTCTGAGACCTCCGCGCTCAACATCCAGTTGAGGTCTTCCTGAAGGCAAAGTTCGACAAGACGTCTGTAAAACCTGCGTGGGTTCGCAGGGATGAATGTGAAATGGTGCCCGACTTCAAGGTGTTCGTCGCCATCGTCAGATCCATTGGATGTCGTAATGTCTGTAGAAGAATTGTACACCGACCGTCGGCTGCTCACTGATGGGTGCCTCGTCGCACGCTCGGTAGAATCTATTCCGCCTGAGACATATAGAGACCCGGGTCGGCCTGATCTAGATGTGGGAGAGGGCGAAGAGTCGGAGGTGGTCTTGGCAAGTTCTGGATTGGCTTGAACCATTGCTACCATGAGTTGTTGAAGATTTGCTGTCTCTTGATGGCGCCAATGTTGCCACCCAGCGTCATTGTCAAAATCATCACGGCGACCTGGAAAGCTCGCGCCTGCATTGATGTTTTTGAGACAGGTCTGGTGAGATGATTAGGACTAGGTTGGATATATGATAGAAAGAGGTACCTTGAGATCGGTCAAGGCAGCCTATCATCACACAAATATCTTAAGACAGATCCGATGAGATGACGAGTAGGCGCACCTTTTCAGTGACAATCCCTCTAAGTTGGTCCACCTCTTTCTGAATGAGGTGTTCCGGAACCTTAAATAGGTTCGCGACCGTGCGTACAAGCTGCATATCCGCCACATTCAGCCCGACCCCTGCCGTCACCGCCGAGGAGTGTCCGATAACAGAATCCCGGTCCCTCGAAGTCGAGGCCGAGTCATACCCAGAATCACTATGGGATGATGGCGTCTGGGGAGCCAACTTGGCGCATAGCTATCCAAACGCGATAGCAGCTCAGGTGAAACATGGTTCATCCCATGCAGACACTCGCCAAGCATCTTGACAAACTGAGCAATATGGTTGTTCAATTCAATCTTCCATCCGTCGTTGGCGAGCGTCGGCTCCTTCTTGAGGACGGTAGTGGCATGCGTGGCGAACATGAGGATGAGCTCTTCGATCTTGCGGTTGTCTTTCATCTGGCGTTTGAACGAATCGTCCATGAACTGGCCATAGAACTTGGCCATCGTGCGCCGGACGAGCTGATCAGAATAGCTACGGATGGATATGATTGTCAGCTACGCGAGAATAGGAAGGGCAAAGTGAGGGCATACGCCGCATTCTTGCCCATGGCTATGTCCTGCAGCTTTTGCTCGAGGACTTTGAGGAGCTTTTCTGGGAATTTGACGTTCTTTGATCCATCCCTAAAGTCCTTGAACATATCGCCGATGGAAAAGTTGGAAAGAGCGGAAAGTCGAAGATGGTGTTCCCTGCCTTCCCGAACATCGCTGGTGGAGGGCTTGGGGTGCTCTTTGGGGAGCAGAATATAGTTGAGAATCCTGTGCGAGAGAGTGTGTGGTGAGGTCAAACGGGTGAAAGGAGGCGACGGACGCTACTCTGAGGAGGTAGCTGCGAAAGAGAAGAATAAGTCAATGATTTGTAGGCAGGCAGGGCAGGTGGTGGACACACTTGAAGAGGTCGTCGTCAGTGACGCGATACTTGGCGATGCGCTTTTCATGGATAGAGCCAGAGAGGCTCGCTTGGCTGCGCCGGGACATGGGCAGCGGGAGCAGGCGGACGTGCCGTAACCGGACTTCAGACTTCAATAATTGAGCTAACACTACGCCTGCTACAACTCGTCGTGATCTCGTTCTCTGCTCTTGTTCCCCCCTGCACTCGCACTCGCACTCGCAGTCGTACTCGTACTCGTACTTGTAGTCGTCCTAGAACTGCTCGTTGTCGCCTTCTTCGTCTTTGCTACCCTCCGTCTTACCAGCCGCTGCAAATGCTGCTCAAGCATCTTTGACCGCGCCTTCATCTCCCTCGTCTCAATCACCGGGTCCTCATCTGGCTTGACCTTCTTCTGCTTCTCCACCCACTCATTCAGCCATGTCTCGTGCTCGCGCAGCGTCTTTTCTAGTCCGTCAAGCTCCTCCTTTGTCCATTTTGATGGTTCACCTGCCGCTTCTTCCACAGTCAGGTTCTGACGCGCCTCTTCCAGGAACAGCCGTGTGCTCCAGTTCCACATCTGGCTGTTATTAAGCGCTTGTGGGAATGCCTCTATTTCTTGGTATCGATGGATGATCGGCTTCTCCAGTGCCCTTCTCTACTTCAGCGTCATTATCCATACTCAAAAATAGCCTACTCACTCCAATGCAATTCGCTTGTCAAGCAGCTGTGACGTCTCGGCTAGATCACCCTTTTCAAATAGCCATGAAAACGACTCGTCCAATTTGTCAGAAATGGCCTTCCTCTCAGAGTCTTGAGAGCATTTCAGGAATGGCGTTTCGGTATTATCAGCATCAAGCAAGTCACGTAGTCTATACAGGTATCCCTCGAACGAGTTTCGTGCCTCCTCGCGGCGTACTTTGCTAGCTTCTTCCGCATCCAGCGCGCGAAGCCTGTCGCGAATTAATTCAGTCGATGAAATTAGCACGAACATTTTACTCGCCTGCCACGAGATTCCTTCTTTTCTTCAACCGTCATTGGTGGAATGGACGTGAAACGAATGTTGACGGTCAGAGGTATCGTCTGTTCCTTCTCTAGAATCTTCTTGGGCTCTGCTGAAGGTGAGGGTGCCGCCGTTGTTGCATCGCCAGAGGTTTCGGAAGCCTCTGAGGACGAGGGTGGGGAGTTCGACGCTGATGACTCAGACGAATCGGAATCCGTTTCTCTGGGTGGCTGATTGGTGACCGTTCCCGTCATCGTTTCATCGGTTGAGCTTGCTACAAACAATCCTTTCAGTTTTCCTATCCAGCCCTTAGCTCCACTTGAAACTCAACGCAATACACATACCAGTAAGACTGTCGTCTTTGATCTCGCCGTACGCAATTGCCTCAGTCACAGACACAAATCCAGACTCGGACAACGTTACTGTAGCTTTAACTACAGGCTCTACAACGCCAAGCTCGGTCAAATTTGCGACGGCTTCAACGACGCCAACAATTTCGGCCTCAAGTATGCGTCGGTGAAAACCGCTACAACATGTTTAATATCTTTTCTTATAATGGACTTGGAACTGCAACGTACGGCGCAACGACATCCTTATAGTCTAGACTGATCGTAAAGTCGTCCTTCCTCTTGAACGTCATTGTCTTTTTTGTGCCCATCCTTGATCCCGAGGGGAATACTAGCGTGGTAATCGTACGAGGGTTGCCTGTCGTGGTCGTGGATCCTGCGGGGTAGGACGCTTGTACGTCATATGTAGCCATGTCGGACACCTTCATGTTCTTTGTCTTAAACTGCATACTGAGACTCGCTCCACGAAGGGCAGCACCTGTAACACTGGTCATCGCATTGACCCGACGTTCACGCGCATATACTAACCAAGTACGGCTGCTTCATCGGCGTTGACATTCTGTGCAATCTTGTTTCTATGAATCATTATTAACTTGAAAGTCAGTGATAATTTATGCGCGCGCTTACTCTCCGACAGCTGCTCTTACGGCGGATCGGATCATTGGAGTCCTCGAGCTTCCGCCAGTCAAAATGACGGATGTGACATTGTCCTATCCAATATTGTCAGTCAAGCTAAGGGCAGGAACGATATCACTGACCATCGTCACACCCGCGTTATCCAACGCATCGTAAATCGGCGCTGCAAATTGTCCCTGCAAATCGCCACATGCCTTTTCAAAAGCCTCCCTTGTCACCTTGGTCTTCAAGTCTAAATCCCAAGCGACACTCTCCACCTAATACAAATGCTTGAGAAACGAAACCGATTCCATAATAAAAGTATACTCACCTGAGCCGTGGCGTCCGAGTTTGCGCTCAAGATCGCCTTAATGCGACCAGCTTCCTTCCAAAGCTTCGCCATCCCTTTCTTGTCCTGGCGAACGTCCCTCCCATGCTTGGCATTGAAACTGTCGATCAAAATCTCCCTCAACCGCCTGTCCAATTCCGTCCCGCCTGTCTGTCTGTCATATCCCACACTCATAACTGTCACCTGCGGGCCTTCCACGCCAGAAGGAGCACTGCCTTTTTTCCGTTCCCGTTTCCATCCAGAGTCGCCGTCGAAAACCGAACAACGGTCGCCCTTATAGACGACGCCCCGGCGTCATATATGACGTGAATCTCTGGATTGGCAAACGTTCTTGTCATCGCGTAGTTGACCGCGACGGCTGTTCCGTCGTTGATCAGTGCCAGAGTTTTCAGTCCCGCGATCTCGATGGCGTCCACTACGGCATCCCTCTCAAACTGAGTATAAAACGGGGGTACGGTCACAATCACGTCCCGGACTTTTTCGCCACCCGTCTGTGCTTCAGCGAGTTGCTTGACGTAGGAGAGCTGCATCGCGATGAGCTCCTCAGCGGACCACTTTTCTCCAGAAGACTGTGCGAGACCGATGGTGTTGCGAGAGGTAGGAAAGGCAGAACAAGATTGGATTTGCTTGTAGAATCGAGTTATGTCAGAGGTGTGTGGGACACCTTGGAGATATTTCAGGTATGAAAACGAGTCTTGGGGGAATCTCGCAGCCTAGTTACGAATCCTTTAAAGTGTCATTTAAGAAATGAGAGGGGCAACGTACGAGATTGAACGCGTCCTGGCTGAAGACACGGTCTTCCTTCTTCCATCCCACAGAAGCCTGAATTTTGCGTTTGGAATCCTTATTGAGGAGAACGTCAAATGGAGTACCGGGCTTCATGAGCGAAGCCTTGATCCATTCCGAGCCATAGTCGATGGCTAGGACAGCTGCGAGGACAGACTGTGGTATTAGGACAAGCGGTAAAAGAGAAAAATAAGATAGCCGCATGATGTTATTGCCTGAAGAATTAAGTTAGTAGGTGGCTGTCATGGAAAGCGTTGAGTGGGAGCGCTTTGATGTCGTGGCAGACACGTCTAATGAGAGGTCACGTGACCTACTCGGCCCGACTCGGAGCGATCTGTGGTATCTTTATTCCGTTACAATTTATTACAGATGGTTTTTTTAATGACGGATGCAGAATGGATCGTGTCTTCTCGTCAAACACAACTCACCGCAGCTGCCACAATCCATCTTCTATTCTGCTACAATACAAGATTTACATTTGCATTTTCAACAGTCATTTCGCACCTCTGGCAACGACGCCCGCGGCATTTGTATCAGGATGTGCCGATCGATCGTTGACTCCATTGTTTACCAAGTCACGCCTGCAACGCTTCGACATCTCACCTTAACGCTAAACAGCCAATAGCAATTGGAATTAGCATGAAATACTGCGTAATTCCAAAGTTTTGTGCCAAGTGCATGGAAATGGAATGTCATTTTATGGTTTATTTTCGGCGCATTGGAGGCTGACCTGCATATTTAATCGGATCGGCTCGCCTTGTTGTCTCTTGCCTTCCTTCCGCTACCAGCATATAAAGTCACCGCGCGTTGACTTCAAGCGACAACTTTTACTCTCTGCAACAACAGTAACAGCAATAATCCATCAACTCAATTACGCTCTTGTACCCGAGTAAGTCCCCATCGTTGCTCGTCGTCTTCATCGAGCAATGTCTCATGTCATCTCGCCCATGCAGACGCCCTTCAGATGCTCCAATCTACCGAAAGGGCTGGAGGCCTACCAGGTATAAGCCATATTCCAGTCCTGCCGCTGGCATTTGGTAAGTGATTTAAGCCATTTCGCCGTTGCTGAAACTCATTTTACATCGTTGCTACTCAGCGCGACCAGGAGGCGATTGCATGAGGATGTCAGGCCTCGACGTAAGTCATCTTCAATGAATAGATACGGACGAGTCACGCGAATGCAGCTCCTGCTGCGGCACACCAGGAACACGTTGTACAGATGGATGTTAATCCTGCTTGCGGTCGTCTTGAAATTTCCGCTGATGCGCCAAAGGCGAGATCTGCCTCAGGTGGTCAGGGTTCGGTATATGACTGGTCTGCCGAGTCTTCTCTCATCAGCTCAAGAAAAAGTCACGAGCGAGGGATGAGCCATTCGACGTTCCTCCCACAAGCCTAAGAAAAATGGAAGAGGCATGGGCACAAGACGATCCAGCCAAGTCAGCCAATGCTACTTCTTCCGCGAGCTCGAAGAGTCACCTGCCTGCGCCCATCCACCGCCCTATCATTCGTGCTTGCTGACGTACGCCTCTCCGACCTGTTTGAACAGGCCGATTGAAATATCAAACCTTCAGTTTTCCCTCCCCGCGAGCCCAACAATTGTGACTTCCAGGCAGACAGACAATTCCAATGACGTCCCGGACATTATTATGTTTGAGGACGACTATGTTGACCTCCGCCCTATCATTGATGCCCCAGACATTATTATGTTTGAGGACGACTACGTTGACCGCCCTACCACCATTGCTGGATATGTTCCAGAGTATGGAGATTATATGCAGCTTGATCTGGCAAGTGCACCCAATGAAGTCATTCCGTTCAATACTGTGGTACCTCTTGCAGTTCAAGCTATACGCGACTATGTCTCTGAGCTAATGAAATGAATGGCAGCCCTCAGTCCTGTCAGCGCCCTGCACCATCATGGGAATCTTTGTGTCTAAATGGCAGGAACTCCCTCATCCATGACCCTCTTCACACTCAGCCTCATCTGAACATCTTTCCCCCCAATGCTGGGATTGTTGACCTGACTTATGGCCCAAGGGAACTTCTTTTCGGGCCTCGTCCACAAATCCCACCTTTGCATGCTGTCCCACAGGTCGTTGAAGATAACTTCTTCATGGGAATGAATATCAATATATTAGTCCCTGTATATCACGTCCAACCTCTTGCGCCCAATGCCTTAAATGTTCCTGCAATTATTCCAGTGCGGGAGCAACCCATTGGGTATGCAGATGATCGTGCAGAGTTGTTCGAGGAGCTATTTGGCGATAATGAAGAAGGCAAGGACGAAGAGGATGGAGCTGGAGCACCGGACCTACACTGGACTGGCGACGATCGTGTTGAGGAACATGGCGACAATGAAGAAGAAGACGAAGACGAAGTGGAAATCATTATTTAATCAATGTGGCTCCATTATCAAGGCGACTCTACAACTCTTTTGGGATCTCTTTCCCTATATTATTTCATCAAAGTGGACATTATCACCTAAGCGACGCAACCTACTATCATATCAACTACAGCGCACAACATCGGTATCATCATATATTTATCATATCTGGGACTCGGATTTCTCGCTCGTATCAATCTGGATCTACATGAAGAACAGCGATCAACTCGAAAAAAAAATCAAAATTAGAAAACAGAAAGAAAAAGTTCAAGCGCACTTACCTCGGATATCATCTAGTTCAATATTTACTCTCGGCCTCTACTCTCTCAATTACCAGAATTAGCAGAGCACATCTAAAGCTCATATTTTTTACCAAATTTCATGTATCGCGGAGCAAAGAAAGTGTCAAAAAATGGAAACAGCCAACACAATGTATAGCAAGCAAAAAATGAATAACGACTCACGACGACTAACGACAAGGAAAAACTGAATAACAGATAACTGAGAAATTCTTATAGTCTGTTCCTGTCAGTTACGTAGAAAAATAGAATCCAAAAGCGGCCTCCTGACTGATAGTACATGCATCCGATTGCGATACGTGCCTGGCTCTTTACGTAAAGGACAATGTGAACAAAGCCATGGCACGATGGCCACGATCAACATGCACTACAAAAGACGCCGTCGCCACCAGCAACAAGCCTGTAAGCCTCAGCCGAGTAGGTGTCCTCGCTTTTCACTTTCCTTTCACTCTTGTTGAAAGTCCACTGTTCTCTCGCATTCAGGATATCAAGTGCTGGTCTCTTGATTATTCCCTTTGTTTTCGTCTAGATTGACACGGACGCGTCCTGCAAGTTTACTATACAGCCGGCTGCGAACGAGAATCCCCGACTGTACCTTTGGGCCATAACTAAACTCTCATCTCCGCACCGATAACCTAGCGTGGGCACAGCAACTATCTGCCAACGCCGTGAAATGCTGCCCCCTCGTGGATGTGAGTTATGATTGTGCTGCTCGTATTATCATTAGGTCGACGCTGATGCCGATCTCCGTTGCGCGACTCAGTCTTGTTCATTGGACTCAACATCGTCCGGATTATCAGCATCATTTCGTTGATACTTGTCTTTGCAAGCAACATTGAAACGCTCGTTCATGATATATTGGCCGTCAACCAATTCGTAGCCGAGGGGAAGGGTGCAAGCCTTGCTACAAACGCTACGCAGGTACAAGAATATGAATATATTTTGTGCGCCGGGTTTATTTTTCAGCGCGAGTTTGCGTCTTTGACACGTTGCCTGTGTGCAGGGGAAGTTCAGTACCCAGCCAGCCTGCAGGCGCGTTTTGGGCTGTCCTGAACAGACTTTTGATCATCGGACAAGCGACCGTTCTCATTCTCTCCGAGTTTGGCTGGCCATCGGTGTTCTTTGAACGATTCTTTCCCATCCTGGGCGATGCATTTGGCTTAGGCCCACTTGGACTGATGCAGTGCCTGTACGCATTTCCCTTCGCCTCCGAAGCCTCCGTTAACACATTGCCGTCGAATCAGCATTGGTGCTGCTGTACTATCTCACTATGTTGACACGTTCACCCTTGTTTCTGCCTTCCTCGTTTTCTCTGTCGGTTGCCTTCATATACTGTTAGGCTTTATATTTGGCTCTTCTGCTCGTGCCAAACGGTCGGTTACGTCCTGGCGGGACCAGGCGGAACCACCTCTTCCGACCTATTCTCCCAGATTCATGACGTCGGGGACGCTTGGCAGTCCACCTTCCATGGACAAATTAGGAGGTAGTTCTAGCTCCGGATCCCGTACTCCCAGCAAATCTGGAATGGGATTTGGAAGACAAGCCGAGAAGACTACTGGACTGAAAGGTTGGTTTGTGCATTAGTGTGATTTTTGGTTCGATGTTAATGTACTCTGCTTTAGGCTATCTGATTTCAAAACCACTCGAGACTCTTCCGCGATACGCACCCAGAGTGACGCCCGCAACAACTGGAAGCAGTTAACGCGGCGAATCGGTGAACGGTGTGCTCGAGTAAGGTCTGGCTTCTAATTAGATACACATAACTAATTTCCGACGAGATGACGAAATGGGACATTGTATAACATATGTATAGGTGATCATATGGGTAACATTATCTTCAAAAGAGGCATTTTGTATGTTCCATGAATACTACCTGCATTACCTGGAATATTGGCGACATGACCTTCTCATATGACCTCAGGGTCTGCCGTATGCCGGAATTATTTTTTTTGCGAAAACAACACGATGTGATGGATATTAAGTGCACGCATCTTCATTGAGGCGATAACGTGAATGTTATGGTTTATAGAAAATATTGATAAAGGAGTGGTTGACCGCTGACATGCGCCGACACCCGAAAAGGGTCGCGATCGGAACTCGGTCATGTGATGAGACGCGTCGAAAGTTGAAAACGCGTGACACGCGTCACGACCAAACCACCGTCTTCAAAACTTCATTGCCCTTAATATGTGGGCAAGGATTAGCTCGGCTTTAAGGCCACGCACAAATCACGAAGAGGAGCTTTCTGGTTCTCGAGGCGATGTGTTGTCCGAAGTATTCGAACAGCACCCAAATCTATCCGTATTTCACCACCCGAACCAGAATGTTGACGACATGCCTATTCCTACTCCGAGCCCTCCTAGCTCACCCTCAAGAGGGCGACGACGAAGCCTGTTTAAACGCAGCATTGGCGTACGCAAGGATGATGACGAACCGATCAGAGCGCCTTCACCTGTGTCAAGGCGGCCGCAAACGTTACCCAAGAAGATGATGTCCCACTTTAACCTCCACGGAAATAGTGAGTCGTCCTTGCTGCCACGTCTTCCATAGTTTTCCTATGCTGGTCTCAGATTCGCAAACCTCCCTCAGCCGGGACTCCCAGGGTGCAAGTGAAAATACCAGACATCATTCAGACAGTTCGCGCAAATCTGTACAAGAAATATTTCATCTGTTGCGCCCATCGTCAGACTCCCCTTCCCAGGAACTGTTGCCTTCTGCCTCTGTTGACAACCAACCTCCTGAACGAGAAATGACATCAGGGTTCATACGGCAAGGATCTGTGAGATCTATCTTGCGACACCCGAACACGCCGGCGACAGGTCAAAATGTCCGGTTCTTCTCCCGCGACGTTTATAAAACCATTAGTCCCGATTCATCGCAGGATGCAGATTATCAGCCCTTGTCACCCGTATTTTCCGAGTCAAGCAACGTTCAGAATGACGTCGACTTCAACAAGGGCGTTTTCTTTGGTGGACCAGACGCTTCGGGACCCATCAGTAGTAGTACGCCCGCGGCAGTTGTGATCTCTCGCTCTCCCAATGCACACAAATTGACGCCTTCATTATCTGAGATGTTTACTCCCATGGAGGATGAGGGAGGGATGTCACTTGACTCGAATAAGCCTGGGATCAAGGACAATCGGATTCCTGCCCCAGACTTTGACAATTTGCTAGATACATCTGGGCATTTGGATGGTCCGTCAGTCCCACCTGGCCTCGGCGATGAGGAGTCCACCCAAGAACTATTTTCGGCCCAATCCGAGCCGGATCCATTTAGCGCTCACGCCAGCACGTACTACACACCGCAAACCATGATACCGCCTACCCCACCGCAAAAACAGCATATGCGCAAAACGTCCAAGGAGGAGAACATCATATATTCTCTTCAGACGCAGTTGACGTTGCAAACCGAGCTTTGCGGCAATATGAGGCTGACTTGCGCGCCCGCGACGAAATGGTGGAGATGCTGAACAGCAGCATTGCGGAGATGGATAAGGAGGAAAATAGGAAGAAGACGGTGCTGAGAACGTGGAAGAAGAAGGTCCAAGAACTAGAGAAGTCTGTGAGGTATCTCGAGGAAGAGTTGGAGGACTCGAGGCAAGAGGGCATGGACAGAAGTCTCATGGACGAGGCGAGTGGAGAGGCATTGATGATGCTACATCGCCAAATTGCGGGCTTGGAGAGGGAGAAAGGGGAGTGGATGAAGGTGGAGGATACGTTGAAGATGGAGATAGAGAGACTAGATCGCATCGTCAGGGAGAGGGACGACGATGTGGTGGAGTTGCAGGAAACGTTGCAGAAGAAGGAAGAGAACGAACGGAAAGAGAGCCTCCGAGACGCGAAGGAACAGATCGACATGACGAACAATACGAGCATTGGAACTGTGGATGAGGAAGACATGCGGAGGCTCGCAACCGAGGGCGAACAGCAGAAATTGGTTGAACTGGAGAGACATCGGGCAGCTGAAACGAACTGGCTGCAGGAGAAGACCGAGTTGTCAATGAAGCTAGAAACCATCGAGTTGGACAAGGGGTCCTTGTCTGAGCAGCTGGAGTTCCTCCGAGATCAGATGAAAGCAAGGGACGAGGAGTACTCCATACTCAGAACTGAGCTGGAGGCACAGTGGCAGCATACGGAGCAAGCATCAGAAAAGCTTCGTGTGTTGGAAAAGGAACGAGCACAATTGGAGACCGGGAAGGAGACCTTGAAGCGCGAGTTGATAAAAATCGAAGACAAGGCAGCGAGCTTGGAGGTTGAATGGCAGGAGAGCGAGAGCAGGAGGAACGAGCTGGAGAACGAGCTGCAAGAAGTGTGGAATGAAAAGGAGACACTCGAGAAGGAGCGCAATCAGGTAAGCCAAGACATTACTCAAAGCTCCGTTCCTCACGCATACCGTACTAGCTGGAAAAACAGTTACAGCAAGAACGTGAGCAAGTAGATGAGCTGACGAATGCATTACAAGAACGTCAAGACCATATTTCTGAGTTGGGACAAGAGCATAAGTTCGCCACAGAGAACGCATCTCGGCTAGAAGAAAATCTACGCCATCGGGATCAAGAGCTAGCCGAACATTCGAAGCACATCGTACAACGCGAAGCAGATATCGAGAAGCTCAGAGAGGAATTGAGTGCACTGAACCGTAATCATTCTCGTGAGCTTGACGAGAGGACGAGGAAAGTCCACGATGCCATCGAGCGAGCTGCGGAGGCAAGAGCGCAGTTTGAGGAAAGCGTGCGGATCAAGGCTGAGCTTGAAGTCGAGAACATGACCAACAAGGACAGAGTCGCTAGCCTGAAAGAGGAAGTCGAGAGGCTAAGAAGACATGTCCACACCTTGCAGCAGGACAGCGCAGATAAGGAGGTCAAGGTTGTTCAAATGACGAAACAACTTGCTCAGAAGGATGGAGACATTGCCGGCTTAAACATCGCGTTAGACTCCAAACAGCAAGAGTTGGAATTGGTATGACAGCTCCTTATTCGGCGGTAGGGAACTTACGCTTGCGACTAGATGAAGCGGCGGCAAGGTGTACGAGGGATAGCTGGCGCAACGCCTGCTCGACCATCCAAAGCTCACCATCGTCGCGACTCCTCGGTGTTGGACGACATACCTATCGTACCTCGTCCACTATCCGTCATGTCAGACTCCAGTGGCAGAGAATCTGTACTCGGCAACCAGCGGAAGCGCTCTTCCGATTCCACTTTGACTGCGTCGGCAATTCGGATATCGACGCTAGGCAAGAGTAGCCGAATCAATTCTGTCAGCTCGCGCACATCATCCAGAGCCGAAGGATCATCGATGGGCCCACCAATGATGAAGCCTCGAGCCTCGATATCGACGCCAACTCCGATGTCGAGGCCATCTTCTCAGATATTAGCCGTTGATAGACCATCTATCGCCCCTCTTTCTGCTAGGCGCGTGCCGTCAAGTACAATTGACCGTACAAGGGCGAAAACGGTCAAGGCCACAACGACCGCGTCCAAAGTACCCCCTAACAATCTGAACAACTCGATAAACAGCGTATCTGAGGCGGAAGAGAAGGAGAACGTTGCCCTCGGCAAGGGAGTTCCTGTGCCTGTCTAAATCCACCATACCTGCAACACCGCGCATCTAGCTCAGAAATCTCTTGTTAGGCGATATAATCTTATCTCGGTCTCCGCTTCTTGGACTTCCTTAACACATGCTACTGTCTTATTCTCCGTCAACAGTCGATTAAATTTCCTTGTATGCTCTTCAAGTTGCCGTAACATATGACCGCGCTCCCGCGCCTCATGCTCCGCCAAATCAACACGCCTGCTGCATCGCATTATTGCATTAACATACAGCCTATTCAAGACTGGTGTACAAAGATAAAGCATTTCTCACACATCGATATGTCCCCGCCATCTCAGTGTAGTTGTGCACGTTCTGGTTTCTTTTCCTTACTATTTTTGTTTCATTTCCCGCTCAGAATATCTGATACTACTTATCGCGTTGTAGTCAATTGCAGGGTATGTCCAATAAACTTGCTGGTTGAATGAGGGATATTATATTACCCGCCCCACGTTTGCAGTGTGCGAGGATCGAGGTTGTAGTATGTATTTGATACGTGAGGCAGATTCAAGTTGAAATTTTTTTTCTCTCTTTCCCCATACGTATTTGATGCCGTCGTCGACGACTAGATGTGGAAACCGGTCACACCTGGAGAGAATAATCGCGGAAGTGCTTTTTCATATCCTCATGTCAAACTGCACCAGAAGGTCGCCCAAAAAGGCCATACTTATAATCGAGGGCGGGACAAGAGAGGGTCGGCAAGCTTGGTGGAAAATGAAAATGACCCTGCCAGTCATACTGCAGCTGGTCAATGTTTGCTCCATGATTCGTTGCGTAGATAGTCCGAAGAAGGCCGTTGACAATCGTGCATCCAACTCGATTGAAGCGTTGATTAAATTATCATGCATCAAGGGCCGTTCACAAGATAAGGCGACACGTTGGTCAGGGCTATTGACATTTACGGCCAAGCTCGTCCTTGGTGATCGCATCGCAGCAGCAAATGGGATGCGTCACTACTTAAAAAGAAAAGTCAGAATAACCGCTTTTCCTAGTATGACCGCCTCTCTCCGATGTCCATCACAGCTTCCACACACATTCCCGTGGAGGTAGGTACGTGAGTAGAAATTTCCTTTTGTGTAACCTCGGGTGTTAATACAGTGATAACAAAACCCCATTGCCCTCTTTTGTCTGATACTATTTTGGAAAAAACAACGCAAAAAGATCCTTGACAGGCCGGAACCGCAGAAAGACAACTGAAACTGAGCCCATGATGGAAAAAAAAAAACGTTGATATCGGTTTTATGCATGACTGGCAGGGGTCACAAACATGGAAACGGGTTTGTTCTGCTGCATTTGAGGTTCGTACATTTCCTACATCAAAAACACATTCACATCGTCATGCATAGCAACACAAAAAGGTTGCACTCACATAACGATGATTCGGAGAGTAGGTTGCACCATTGAACACGTCTGCAGATACGGGGCTCAACGCAGGTGTTCCCAAAATATTCGGCCGCGGTTGCATTTGTATCTGTGGTTCCCTACGTTGGTTGACCCAATAAAAGATCCCGCCGGCGACAAGAGCTATAAGTGCTAAACCCCCAATCACACCCCCAATCACGGGTCCTATAATTGACGTGGTCTTCGATGGTCTTGACTCATGTGTGGGCGTCGCAGTGGCGCTCACTGTAGCCGTTGTAGTGACTGTCGTGCCTACCGCCTCCGTGGTTTCAGGAGTATCACCTTGGTAGTAGTTAATGATACACGTTGAACAGGATGAACCGACTCTTTTACCTGCAGACGCTGCTTGATTGGCATCAAACAAATTCGTACCCTGGCGGACGTAGATGAATTTATCATATCGATCGGGTTCTTCTTGGATAGAGGACGTACAGAGATATCGATGTAAGCCCAATGAGGCACGGCTGTGACCGAAAGGATGCCTTCAGGATATCTGATCAAGTCGTCAGCGAGATCGACCTCACTTCAGGCACAATGCTGCTCACGCCCCAACGTATTCGTGTGTGCAATTGTTGCTATACAACTTCCACCTAAGTCGATGAACATTTGATACATTATACTTATATTAAGCGCAGAAAATCGTACCCTTGTTGTGACCCTCCTTGACAGATAGCACAAGCAACAAGCATATTGTACATGACAGTATTGCACTCGCAAGCGTTATCAACCGCAGGGGCATACCATTGCGAGGTATTCAAAGGTACCACAGTGAACGCTAAAGGAAAACACCGCGTGATGAGTCCATCCAGGGAGTCAGGCACACGAATGATGCTCACCGCGACATGGGTACGACAAGAATTCCGCGACTCTGCAAGGACTTTGACCCAGAGAATTATACATCTACCTCGCAACATCGCATGGCGAACCTCGAGGCACCGGAAAAAGCGTGACTCACCCAACTGTCTTCGCTAACAGTACAAACGGCCGTCTGATACGCGCTGACGCGACACGCCCACAATACCCCAAGTCCTGCTACAAGCGCAAACATCGAAGGGCAGGGCAGTGTGGGAGAGGTGGCGAGAGAGAGAGAGAAAAGTGGTGGCGCGTTCGCGAACGGATTCCCCTGGAACCCAGGGGCATGCTCATTTCGGACGACACCTGTCCATCAGGTACGTAAATTCAAAAACAAGGAACACAGCTTGGTGGCCACACCTTGACCCTTCACTTATACCACCAAACGAAGACCGAAAAACCCCGGAGTATTGGGTAGAGACCATGGAAGGTTGTCTGC
This sequence comes from Amanita subjunquillea, assembly GCA_020011035.1. Lineage (NCBI taxonomy): Eukaryota > Fungi > Basidiomycota > Agaricomycetes > Agaricales > Amanitaceae > Amanita > Amanita subjunquillea. Next base: position 171,163 of record JAEBUT010000041.1, on the reverse strand, counting down.
TTGGCCCGAGAGACGAATCAGGTTAATGCCGCATCTTCCCCGTCATCTTCTCTTTCTGAAATGGGCAGTGCGCTGCCAAGATATAGCGGTCAGGGCAATGAGTATTAACACGCGATTGCCGCGAGCCTCAGCGAGTCGAATAGACGTAGCCTCGCTTTATACGCGCACACCGTGACCTCGCCAAACTGACAGTTGCCGTGCCAAGTCATCGATGATTGTCGACTTCCCACTGATGTGGAAAAATCGGCCAAAGACGGAGATGTACGGGCAATTCACGCTTGTTGAAATTGGCCGGAGGAGTGGAAGACGATCCACGAGTTGCCTTTTAGGAAGTCATGGTCACCGGAGAAAACAAAAGTCTCGGGTGCAGGGCTCTTACTTCTGAACGACCACCTCCAAAGTCCAAAGGAACGACGAGTTGCAATTCATTGCGATGGTGATCACGTGCCTTGACTTATCAAGTTGAGTCCCCCCGAGGACTCTGGCAGGTGCATTATTCTATCTTCAACGAATCACAGTTTGCCACATGAAGACATGCAGGAACCGTAAGCATCGCATGTCTGGCTCTACTCTAATCCGAAAATACAATCCGAATATTAAAATGTCAACACAACTATTGATCACTGTGTCATAAGTCATAAGGGGCTGCATTGAATAAGTCTGGATGCGAAACACACGCATCAAATGCTAGTGGTCCACAGAATACTCCTACTACTTGTTTAGCTGCTCCGAGGCTTTTGATAGTGTGTGCCGCTGGATCATACCGCGGTCTCATTGAACCGAACATGAGGCATAATGAGGCTAAACATGTTCTCTGTGGGGGGTGGTAGATTCAAACATAGCGGAAAATGGACATGTAATCATGTCAAGTCAGTGAACAGCACTGTCATTGAATGTGATAAACCGGTACGTTTAGATGGGTAAATTGGTGTATTCCTCGGAGACTGCTAATGCCGCAGGAGCCGTTTCACATAAGATTTGCCACTTACTCTGACAAGCGTACTCTGATAAGCAGCATACAAAACGGGCACCTTCCTTTGGATGCAAATATGTGATGAAGCAGAGGTATTTTTGGTGTCCCTATCATCGGCATGGTCCTGTGACTTCTGACAACATCATGGTTAGGGCAGATATATTCAGAACCCATACGAAACGAGCAATAGCGGTCTGGCGACTAGGACCGTAGCACAACTTCTCCGGCCCTGGGCGCCGACTTCCTGACCGATACATTCGCAAGTTTTTTGAGCTACGCTCGTGAGCGTTAAGACGAGTTTCCAGTGCCTTGGCTACGTAGACACGACCTTGGGGCGCGGACTGACCACAGGGATTTTTGCCATGTTGCCATGTCATGATAAGCGCTCACCCGGCCCACAGCGATGAAATTGGGTTTGGGGATTTACGGCATTCTTTTTATTACATTCTCGAGTCCTCCGCACCGTACGCACCGTACGCACCGCGCTCTGTCGCACACGACTCTGCGCCTATGCAACGTGCCATTTATGTCATGTAGCGAAAATAACGCAGTCCTTCGTGGCGCGCTGCCTTGCGGCCAACGTGACATGATATACCGTAATGGACATTGATGAACGACCAGTCTTCCCCAGTTACAATCATGGTAAACGGACATACACATCGGAATATCCCCAAGGTAAAGGACCCTCAGCGCAGCGCAGCACACCGGTATACATACCGGGGCCGGCTAAAGTGCGCGCCGCTATCAGTTGTGTTGAGCATTGTCAAGTGGAGCAGCGTTTATATTGTTGATGTGAACCAAACGAGCAGCAAAATCCTCTCATCCACTGCCCTGGCCACATCAGCAAAACCCGCGCACACGCGCCCGCAGGAACACAAGACTTTTTAAGTCATGAAACACTCGTCCAACAAGGGCACACGCGCAAACATTGGGACATACACACGCGTGCGCGAGACTCGGTGGTTGTGTTATCTCGGAGGTGACGCCGGATTACCAGCCTCTGGTATCCCTTTGCAACAGAATTGATTCGGTAATACACACCCCAGTTTTTTTTTTTTTCTGACAGCGAGGCCTGGCGCCTCTCATGGCCGTGGTCCAACATGAGTGCTGGTCCTGGAGGTCCTACGTCCCTTGACGGACCTATGCCATGAGGACGCACCACGTATGGTACTGGGCTAGCACATTATGAGCGTGCCCTGTGTATCGTCTATTTATTGATTTGAATAGTCATTGATCATTCTCAATGGGAGACGAACCTGAGAGGATTGGGATACCCCAAAAAAACTCACCAACATATATGAAGAAGGGAAAGTCCTATGTAGTCTTGATGACCTGTCAGATTCAGTTTGTCCGTCATGTCAGGCTATCTTGTTTGCCGGCGCCGGTACCGACCTCAGATACTCTCGCAGACAAATATTCGCAAAATGAGGTCCGCGTGATGGTATGGATGCGGGGAGTTGGGCGACTCGAGCTTTGGGCGTTCGAGGAGGTGGTCGGCTGAATACAGCCGAGGCTTGTGACTGGTTTGATCTCTCCAAATATCCGTCTGAAGCTTTTGAGTGGAGGATAATAATGGATGCATCGCATGAACATAGATAGCAAAGGTGACGTGAGGTTTGAGAAGGGGAATGTTAATAATCTATCGTCATCGGCGTATCATACTGCCGCTTCTTAGGCACAGGCTGGCTTCTTCTAGTCAGAATTCCTTCCTCGCTTGCTCCACGCAAGCTGCCCAGCTTGCCACGATTTATGCAAAGTGCCGTGTCTGCATGCTGTCTCTTCTTCGGATGATGCCCGTGTATAACTTCATTCAATGGCGTGATTATTCGTTGTAGTGAAGATGTGATGTAGCATATGCCATAAGTCCATGTAGCTAGCGTGTTAATTAGCCTTTGGGCAAATTGGCTTCCGAACGTACGATAATGTGGGTCCAATCATATGACAAGATCAACTCAATATATCACCATAAACAGTTACAGACCTTCCCCACAACAGATAACGGCATATATTCATGATCAGCCAACAACGGGTCACAAACGTTGGCTAGACAATTTACCAATGGACCTGGACCTCCCCCTGATACCTCGATGTACCTACGAGATGAAAGTGGTAGGGCCGAGATAAACTTAGTAACAGAGGTGCAACGGCGTTGATAGGGTAGGTTGGGTACTGGATGTTCGATTGGTTGAGAGGGAGACCAACGGGTGGGCCGGCGGTGGATACGGGGCCAGTAACGGCCCCGAGTCGTTGGAGACAGGCTGGATACGCCTTGTTCGCGTTTGTCAATAGAAATGTATCCGCGTAAGGATGACAAGGGCGAAAGCGACGGAGTGAAGAAAAGGCAGAGTGAGGAGAGGTGAGGTGAAGAGCAGAGAAACGACCTGAGATAAGCCAAGGAGAGTCTAAGTAAGGCTTGTGATCTTGGCGCACAGGAAGCAGACTTGAGAAGGTTCCCAGCTCGGACAGGAGCGCGGGATTTACGCCGGTTTCGGCGCAAGCAGTGCTCTGATCCGGCGTGCAACGTGTGGCGACAAACAACAAATAGAACCAAATACGAGATACGATGTTTGCTCTTGGCTGCTTTTATAACTCGCCAACCATGCCTGTCCTCCCACTGCGACGCTCGCCCTAGTGTGCTATGCCATACTACACTGTCCCTCCCAGACCAATCCTCAAGCGCGCTGCAAATACCTCCCCAACTCCTTCTCCGAACTCTTCTCACCATGTCGTCCACTTTCCGCCATCGCCCTCTCTCACCCGCATATTCTCTGCCCATTCCTCTGCCACATACGACCGTTCACCCATTGTCATTGCCCCCAACGCTTGTACTCTTCCAGAGCGTGGCTGCCCAGGTCGCACCTACTATTCAGGAGAAGATTCCCGCCCACGCTGTGCCAAGGCTATCCACCCTCGCTCTCTACCTGGCTGTCGCGTTCTAGCGATATTCCTCCTCCCCTCGTCCCAGACCTCTCCTCCGAGTCGGACGAGTCGGACGGCTTTGCCAGCCCCTTCCCTGAACCTTCACTTCAGAGCTCCCATGTCTACAACGACAAGGGGCTTGCGTACTACCCCGTCGATGTCGCTCTCGACACGGCTACAGCCCTATCTTTTCTCCCCTATCCGCCCTCGCCCCTGAATCGCCAGTATGAGGAGGCCTCCTCGCCCCCGTCAATACCCAGACATCGCCGCCCCAGTCGTGAGCGGAAGCATGACAGCTCTCGCGACTTGGGTCGGATACGAAACGACGACGGATGCAGCGAGAGCCAACACCATCGCGGGAGGAGAGGCAAGGGCAGCAGCAAAACCAGATCATCTGACAGGGCATTGTCAATATGCAGCTCGTTTTCTTCATTCGGAGTGGAGGACGATGGTTGCCTTGGAGGATTCTAGAGCCAGCCGCTCCGCCTATACCAGCTTCCCTCGCATATTTCACCTTTTTTCACGCACGCAAAACGACAGAGTCAAGCAATCCAAAATTGTAGCATCAGCATTCCCGTTCTTCAACGTGGATCAGGATATGACCACAATCACTTTCATACCCAAAGTCCAGGTCTTATGAGTACAGCGACGAGTTCATATACCGCTATAGTCGTTCCTATTGTTTCCCCTATTTTGCCCTATTTTTCCTGGACTTTTTTCCTTGATATCCACCATACCCGACCTTATCTTATTGACCACAACGCATGGTAGTATACAGAAGAGTGGAAAGAAATTTATTATTGCTCTCGTTGCTCCGGGTGAGGCACGTTTCAGAATCAGCAACTTTGGCAAGCCGGGAGCTCAGTAGACTGGCGTCGCGGGCAACTGAATATTCTTACTCCGTGACATTGATCTGGGTCCGTGCACCTCATTTATCACAGATCTTGAGAATCTCATCGAGGACCAGAGGTGGTTCGAAATCCTCGTGTCTGTCATGTATTCGACGACTTACTTCTGGATCAATCCAAAGTGGCGGATCGCCTTATCCCAGCGACAAACTACGGGCGTTAGGACTCAGCTGTCCGCGGAAGATATCGATGCAGCCGTTTCAGCCTCGCCGTCCACCGTTACATCGCCGACGGCGATTCGTCGCTTTTCAACCCCCGATGACGTTTCTGCCTCCTTCTTTTTCCGCCTTTGGACCTGTGCGCTCCATTCTTCCCGGCGTGCGGTCGGACCGGGTTCTGGCGACATGGGCTCTCTCACTCAGCCTAGCAGTACCCATTTTTGGGTCCATTACCGTGACGTAGGTGGCGGGGCTACATTTCTCTATCTAAGTATGTCTTTTAAGGGCAGCTGAGGAAGCCCGGTGAAGCTCGCACGTTTCTCTCGCTCGAGCAGTCAATCTCGATCGAGGACTCGGACGACAGTGACCGGTTGGCCAAACGTATTGAATGCTACTACCACTTTTTTTGTCATCCAACTCGGATTCTCCCGTCCGACACGGCCGATTCCACGTCTCGCATGATGTCGATGGTCGATCACTTTTGCACAACAAGCGAGAAAGAACCTGGACTTCTTGGCATTCCTCGACTTGCCAAGCCTGTCGCTGCAGCCAGGGTCGACAGGGTCCAAAATAGCGCCTTTCATGACTTGGCTGGTCCACCGCCTGAAAAGCGGTTCCAGTGCAATATGCCGCCGTATTGCTTTGTTATTCGATTTGGGAATTTTTTATTTATTATTCAAGCCCGTGCACATCCTTTGTGGAGTTCGGTTGATGCTATGACGCGATACAAAACAACGCTGTCTAATTTTCAGGGTCCGGACCATACTATCAAGCTGTTGTATCCTATATGCTCATGCTTTTGTGATCTACTGACCAATCCCTTCGAGGTGAGCTCTCTCGCTTTGTCCTATGGTCCATTCCAGGCGCGAGTGCCGTCGCAAGACGTCATGGTAACTGTGCCTCACATGCTGACGCACCAGACGACGACTGTGAGAGCAAACAGATATGCCGAGGATATCCTTGGAAGCCAATGGAGAATATAGCGCGCGGCTGTTCCATACGTCCGCTAATAGATTTTAGCAGCAAATGCTACAGGAACAGTCGCGTTTCTAGTCATGAAGTTTTATTAAGAGATGGACGGACTACCTCCGCTTCCTAAGCTCAATTCCGACAGAACAACCTTACAAACCCCGAAAATATGTATTCATGGATACTGCGGCTTTGGTTTCTCCAAAGTAGAACTTTTTCTATTCTTTCCGTTCAGTTTCCAGGGAAAATTTTCTCCACGAGGATGAATCAGAAGGCGACATGGCAACAAATGTCAATGAATATACTACGAAGCACGAACTGTTTAAACACCAACGTGCTACGAGTCCACGTATCAACGCCCGGTGCTCGAGCCGATGAACCGGTTGTACATTTGGTCAGACAAACGATGGAGGTTCTAACGCCCCCTTAACCCAGTTTACTTAGTATCGATGGTTAGATATGGGAGTGTTTTTCAGCTTGGTTTCTGTTTTCCGTTTATTTTTGTCGTGTCATTTCAGCTAAGGCGTGGGTTAGTATGTGATGAGCAACGGGCATCGGTCCGATATGTAGCTTGGAAATACGAGTACTTGTTTGCTCGAATCCTCCACCTGACGCGTGACGTATCGCAAAATTTGGGGTGCTTGGACCCTGCAAAATGAGTATCTCAAGCATCAATATCAATCACAAGACACTGATAATGTGTCCTTGACTTGAGCCACCGTTCCGCCCTCCTTTGCGCTCCTTTCTCTTCAATTAACCCTGTGCAAAGGCCGCTCCGAGGATCAGGTGGTCCGCAGTCCAGAGCTAGTCTCGGCGTGGCCCAGGTACATTTGATTATTGTGTCAATGCGGTACGCCATTCTTCGTGATCCTGCACCTACTACCCTTTCTAGTGATACGCGGCTTTTCCGCTCATATTGATCACATGTAAAGGTCAACGTCGACGCATGACCTTTACTGAGCCTTATAACAACTAAATACCTCATCGACCCTCCATCGATTGGTCACTACTTGAATTCGGCGTCTTGGCTATTTCCTTCCTATTGTCGACGGATCCACTATCTGCTACTACCGTCATTCATTGTCATCGATTCATATCGCTCCACAATCTATGTGCGCGCCGTCTTATATTGCGTACGATCACCTGAACTACTATATGGTTATACGTTCTTGCCAGCTGTCTGGGAAACCCATAGGCAATTCTGCGCTGTTAACCAGTATGAATAGTCTTTAGACGAGTCAATCTTCAATCCGTCCACCGTTTTTCCCGCCAATCCCGACAATACCCGTCGATCTTATCTGTCGCGGACTTGCTAATTGCATGACAGGCGACCTTGTGACCGAACTATATTTCCTCACGGTCATTTATCCTGCCGACAACCTACTACATCATTGCCCCGCTTTTGAATTGAGGGCAAGTTGAGAGGGATGTGGAACGTGAACCCATTAGGCATTGTCTCGGAGACACAAGTCTTCAGGCACAGTCAACAATAGGCTCCAACACAGATAGCGCTACAAGTAGCACTACTGGGGTAAGCTCAATCTCTCGCTTCACATTGACAGATGCATGATTTAGGTACCGGCTCCACGTCCCTTGCTACGGATGTGCTGCACAACAGCGAGCTAATGTGCACGGACATGGTAACCATGCTCCAAGCTTTTATCTCCACCGCTCAAGCGCAAATTGAATAATAACCCTTCTTTTTAGACTATTGTGACAAAAACCTTGTAATAGGGCATGAGCACATATGTGATAGTGCTCGCTTCCAGGTCGGCGGGTTGAACAGACGTCGGGAGCGCATCTGCCAGGCGATCACGCGGGGACCTGAGAACATTTAGTATGTCATAAATGTGAGGCCGGGGCTAATCTGCGTGCCCCTGTCTTCTCCCGCGAGGTGTGGATAGATGTGATAACACATGGTATGTATCTGACGGTGGCGTTCGAGCTTCATCAGAAAGGTGTCAAGTGACCCCATCATGCCCGTTTTGGTTCGTCTTTCAGATTTCTCTAACAGACCAAATTCCGAATTCGCAGGTGACATCATCATATGCGAGGAAGCGCCCCGTTTGCACCTCAGTAAATTCAACAACTTCGTTTGTTCTATGTGCTATGTTCGGTGAAACTATAGAATGGTCCATCGTGCACATGTCGTGATTTAATTTTGCACAGTGCAACCGCTATACTTATTGCGGTTAAGATTCAGACGAATTGATCATCCTGAATCCTCGCCAATCCTCCGCGGATGTGAGAGCTTAAGCGAGTTGCTTCTCGTTATAGTCAAGCAAGATTCTACGCATGTTGATTACTTGAGTACGCAAGTTCAAATTGCAATATTTATTCAGCTGAACATGCTCTATATTATGATAGTGATACTCGTAACTTTTTGAATCGATGTCATTCCGGCCATGGATTTACGCCTGTCAAACGCCGGTGAAAATAGGACCTTTAGTTTGGACATGGGCTTGAAAGCCAAACGTCACAAATACGGACGTGGGCGTCAACGTGCCAACAATGACGAGCGGGCAAGTGGGCTTGACATTTTAGACAAGATCAGGCATACCTCGAGAGTGTAATCGTAACGTACGCCCGATGTCGGAGCTAGACGATTCACCGAAAGTCAATATAGTAAGATTGGGACCGCCTCAACGTGAGCCGAAGGCGGGTATGCCGCTGCAAGAAGCCCACTATTGCGCCATGAACGGACCCAAGCATTTCTTGGCAGTCGAAGATGAGAAATGCTGGAACAGATATGCCCCCCCTAACTAGCTAACTGACAAATTTGTGGGTTAAGACTCTTAACGTTGCTGTGTTACCCTTACTACAAATGGTTGTCTTCGCAGATTCATAAGACGAGGACCATATTAGCATCGCAACCAAAAGCAAAATTGTTCGGCTTACAGCAACCCTTCAGAAGCGGGCCACTAACGTTTGACAGTAACCTAGTTGATTGGTGATCGATGTCGATGAGGTCTCGAGTGCCAAGAAACGCCGTGCAAAGTTAAGCCCAATGCAAGTAAAGCGGGTAATTATCTTCTAATGCCGCCCAAGGCAGGCAATTTTTGTAATGCTCTTGGCGAGCGATAACTCTGGGATTTTGAACGAAACACCGTGGACTTGCAAAATAAAGGCGGATGGGCGGATAAGGCTTCAAGCGGCTCAGTGGGCCCGTGCGCCACGTGTACAACAACAACCGTTGGATGATTCGCCCATGGAAGTATGAAGCTGGCATTGAAGATGTAAGTAATGAGAGCTTCCGCAGCAGGCTTCGGCCCCATTTGCTTCAAGGGTACCGAGCGAGACCAAATGATGATTGGCCCCAGGCTGGTGCAGCCCTGAAATTGAAGCTGATGAGACTCAGTGCGTGTGGGAGACTGGCAGGTCCATCTCTTCTCTCATGTCGAGCGGCCAGTCAATTGATAGGCCCCGCGTATCGAGCTGCACAAGTCTTCTCAACTCATCACCATACGCTGATGACCCGTCCTCTAGAGACAAGACGGGCGATCGGTCTTAATATTCCTGAGAGCGTAGTGTCGACCGTGATGTTTCCAGCGTTCAAGTCGCTATTCAATGCGCAGATGTTTGTCTGGCCTCGTACACGTTTCAATGTCTACTACTCTGGAACGAGGTTGGATAGGAAGTAACAATACCAAAAGATTAGAGTCGAGTCCCACCAGTGGTACCGTCATCCTGCCCATTTACGAGTTCACAACAAAGGGATGGGCACGTGTCGTTATCATCAGGAAGGCAGTGGAACGTCAAGAGCGTTGGCTCAATGATGACCCGGCCCTCTCTGAATGGGTGCATCTTCATTACTTACCAATGCGGCCACTATTCCTTGAATGGCAGGAATAAAGACTCTATATGCCCTTTATGAGCGATTGGCAAGCGCAGCAAGAAAACGTGAATGTATAGGTCGGTTGACGTACTGACCATGCACCATGTGCATGAAGCGTTTCTTGACCAGGACCATCAGGCCTGGAAGTGGGTACATTGCAGGAACCCCACAAAGGTGGCGATGCTACTGGTATACTTAGTCCAAGAACGCAAACAAGGCCAGCTCGCGTATCACAAGTGGGCGGTCGCGCTGCTTCATATTCTGATATAAACGAATTGGCGATAAGTCGGGTGTACAAGTACGTGCGTCACCGGTCCAGGTTTGAACATAGATTCGTGGAGGCCTACATAGTACAAACTTATTCAGGCTTTCGCCTTTTCCGAGTCCTGGGATTCTATTTGCCCAGTTTCGTCGGAATGGCGGGCGGGACCGCCTTGGTGTTCACGAACCAGGACATAATAGGTACTGGGAAAAGAGTAAGTGATGAGTTAATGAAATTCTTGAAACTCAACGTACAAGGCTAGTATAATCACCCCCTAGAGTGATGACCTGTGGCTACATTTAGCACCATTAATACAGAGCGGTGGAAAAAGGTTTTACCGATGCATAATTCAATGTTTCGTGCTGTAACAGGCTTGACGGTGGGTATTGAAAAATTATGACAATAAAGAGTGTCCAACAGATTACAAAAACGGCCAAATTCCATCGCCTGTGTAGTCCGGCGATCCGGATGATGTAACTTAGGTCAAGTGCCATCGCCGTGAACGAGAATATGGCGTTAGCAGTATAGGACTTGCAAGATCCAGCAAGCCAGTAGAACGCTAACAAACGTGGCCAACCGCAGTGCACTCACTGGCGTTCGGTCTTTTCAGATATTTTGAACAATTCATGGTCGGGGAGAGCCATGTTTAAAGTTGTCATCATCCTGGTAAAGGCCAAGAAATACCACGATCACACCTTATTGCATGAACAGTCCTTGAACTACCTGGAGCGCAGTCTGAGAGACGTAGCACAGATGAAGGTCTCGAAAATGGGTTAATTGGCTACTTGATTAAAACAATGGCCAACCTACCCATAACGTGAGCACTCCAACTCCAGCCTTTCCCATGCGAAGATACATAATCTTAAAATCGATGTTCATTCGTTTCATCTTAGGAACCTGTCTGACTTACCTGAAGCACAGCCGAGCCAGAAGGACCGGGTAACTTTCCCTGTGACAGATTAGATCAAGTAGTTAGGTGGCGAAAATCGCGCTACTCGACCCGAACACAGGACGAGGGCGATATTAAATGACCACCCGATCAAACCGGTGCCACCGACTGGATACAATCATTGTTAACATTTGGAGACGTCGTCTTTTGCAAACTGACCAGCCCAAAAATATTGCCGAGGGTGCTATTAGTATCAGTGATTTGAGCGACATAAAGCACGACCACCATACCCCGTTTGACTTATTCACTGCAGGGCAATAAGCAGGGGATTGTGACTAAGTGCTTGTAACTGATGTACAAGAATTTAAGAATGAGATATACAGTTGACTCGCTCATAATGCATAATGTAATCATGCATAACATAGCCTTTGTGATGGAACCACTGTGGGATGCAGGGCATGGGGTGCATAATGCATAGGTCTGGTGGTGGTAATATGCAGTATCAGACTGTATTTGTGATGGCAATCATGAATGGTATGTCCAGGATTGCAGACTCTAGCATAAATAGGGTATGGAAATTTTACAAATTCAATGAAATGCCCCCAGAGCCTACTTGAAAAGTTTACAAAAAGCCCAAACCCTACCAACAAAAGCCCAAGGTTCCTGCTGGCAGTGTCACAAAGGATGTGCCACAAAATTCTGTGAAGATGCTGACATTGGAAAAGGGCTGCCAAAACTTGACACTACATGACTGGATGACAGTTTTTGCATTCATTGACCAGCACCCCAGAATGACCCAGGGTGACACTTTGGTTCAAAATCTGATGGTGCATTGATATTCACACAGTGCACCCTGTCCAGGAAGATGAAATTGTGGGAGGGGCTTGAGAAGTGCATCACGTATCATACAGTGACTCAAAAAACCTGTTGGGATTATGCGAGCATCGGATATATCCGAGCCGCAGCACATCAGAAAATATACCCGAGCCACAGCACATATTGGAACCACTTTGCATATTGGATGCGGAGCACTAATCAGAACATCCATGCATTGGATATGATGCAGTGGAAGTGTGCATGAGTACAGAAGTAAAATACTATATATAAGTAAAATAGGGCACAAATAATACTAAGCTTGCTGCCCACACATATGCTCATATGACAAATAGTTTCCACGCTAAACTACTACTTTCCTACACTTTGCACCTGCTCACCTGTGCACTGGATATCACACACAGCTCACGCATCCTGCTTGTGGACATTGCTGCAAACTATCATCATTCTTACAAAACCCTTTCAATGTTGTCAGCTCTGTGAAAGAAGGACTTTTATCTTATCAAATAAATATAGAAAATTCAGGGTGGATCCTCTACCATGTTTATACGATGTCACCAATCACATGTTACATAAGCACTGCTTTTGAATGAGATAGAAATAGGTTTGTTGACACATCTCATTCATAGGGTTTTTTTTGCAGGTAACTCTAATACTTAGTATAACTACACTTTGCCCTCAAAACTGCTTCAATCCTCCTGGGCATACTTTCAATCAACTTCTGACACTCTGCTGGTATTTGATCCCATTCAACTTGTATCCTTTCCCACAATTCATTGATTCCCCTTGGTGACTCCTCATACTCCCCCAGCTTCCTCTTGAGGTGACTCCACAGATGTTCAATATGATTTAGGCCTGGAGATTACCTGCATATCATGGTCTTGGAACCACTCTTCAGCCTTCCTGCAGGTATGTTTTGGGTCATTGTCCTGCTAGAAGATGATGTTGTCAGCTGTAACACCATAGAAGTTCATGGTAGCTTGGAGCTCATCATCCAGAATTGAGATGTAAAGGTCACCATCCCTCCCATCAATCTTGGTTGCATAGCCCACTCCTTCCCAAGTCATACAGCCCCAAATCATGACTGAACCTCCCCCATACTTCATGGTTCCCTCCACCAGTCTCTCACTCAGGTTCTCCCCACTCCTCTTCCATGCCCATTTCCTCCCATCTGACCCTAACCTGTTGATTTTGGTTTCATCTGACCATGTGACCCTCTTCCAATCATCTGCAGTCCAGCACTGGTGGGCCAGAGCAAAGTCCGCCTGGCCTTCTGGTGCTTCTTGGGTGGGAATGGCCTCTTTTGTTTCACCACTACCTTCATGCCCAACTTCTTCAAGTGATTTCTCACTGTCTATGCAGAGAGAGGCTGCTTGATGATGGTGGAAAGAGATTTTGCAATGGCTGTGGCTGTCTCTGCCCTTCTGGAGCTGATGCTGGTGGGTGGCAGGCAGAGATTGGTAGGGAAAGCTTCTTAGGACAACCTCCAGTTGATTTTGATAGGTGAGAACAATGCTTGGTGTGAAGTCTGGAGATGGTACTGAGGCTGTAGCTAGTGGTAGAAGCAATATGAGAGCTGTGTGGCCAGCATCAAGCAGAGTGAGAATATGCTGCTGTTGGCTTTGTGAAAGGTGGTTATGAGGTCACAAATAATGTTCCCTGTTCATATTTAACATGGTCACATGACATGTTTTAAACTATCAACAAAGTCATGTGATCTGACATTCTGGCACTTGGGCAGAAAACCCTTTCAATGACATGCATCTGCTGAACTGTTTTATCTCATCCAAAAGCTGTGCTTACGTAACATGTGATTGGTGACATAATATGAGCATGGTAGAGGACCTACCCTGAATTTTAAATATTTATTTGATGAGATAAAAGTCATTCTTTCACAGAGCTGACAACATTGAAAGGGTTTTTTGAGTCACTGTATCCTCTGCAGTGGACTTAGTCTTTCCAGTGCTTTCACTCAACTAAATCCTATTTTCCAAGTCAAGTTCTATAGCTCCAGTCTTGTGTAAGTGAGAAGAGTTGTAGTATGGAAGGTGCACAACTTTTGTCACTGGCAGGAATGGTCCTGACCAGTGGTTCCAAAGTTATTCATGTTTATCAAATTGACAAGTGATTGCAGACACCTACAGTGCTGATACAGAGCCCCACAGAACCTGGAGATGGTGAATGTTCTGTGCAGTTCTGTCACAGTCTGAGTAAACCAATAAGCCACAGAGGCCCACAGAGCCCACAGAGCCTGGAGATACATAAGGTATATGTTCTGTAGAGTACTGCCACAGTCTGTGGTAGTCTATTGGGCACTGCAGCTGTCTGCAAACATTCTGCCACTTCACTGCAGATTCACTGTGGCACTGTGGGGACTGCAGCTGTCTGCAAACATTCTACCAATTCACTGCCAGTTCACTGCAGGTTCACTGTGGATTCACTGTAAGAGAAACCATCTTAAGTCTGGGGAGACTCAAGCTACTTGCACTACTTATGTATATACTATTCAGAGAAAACCCTGGTCACTGCCTAGTACCTTGGATACTCCTACAGCCTTGTGCTCCTTATTGTCCTTGTGTGAGCACTGCTGTGTGTTGTCACCATTACCCTGCTTCTTGGGTGCAGCTGCTGTAACTCCATCCTCTAGACCAGTCTGGGTTGCTCTAGACTTCCAACCCCAAGGGGATATACTATGACACATCCTTGTTCCTGTGCATCCTGCTGTGCCTTCCTATACTATCAGTCACATAGTTTTGCAAAGTTTTTGAGTAAACTGTGCCAGATTCTAAGACATTACCTCCACTTGGCACAAAACTTGCATATGTCATCAGGAAAAATCCTGTCTACATATTTATCTAGTTTCCAGTCCCAAATCTCAATGGGACAAGCAGTCGGCAGTGTGCCAAATTGCCAAACTGTCTCAACATAGAGTTGCAAAGTCCATGTCACGGATTTGTCATATCACTTTGGAACTCTGCTCACTGCTGTTTCCACCACTGGCTATCATCGCATGCTATCACCATCACTGGGTGTTATCCACTTGCCAGATGTCAATGATATATGTATAATGTTAAGTGTTCTAAGCTATTTACCTGCATCTTAAAGACTGATTATCATAAAAGAGGGTATTAGGTACTGATTCCCTAGTATTGGTATTCAAGCTGTTCAATGCTATTTCCCAGTCCCAAGTGGATCCAGAATGATCATAATAAGCTGTATCAGAGGTAGATGGGGCATATAAAAGGTGAGTAAAGTTTTGAATATTAGTTTCAAGTGGTGCTGATTGATATTGCATTGGAAAATGGCTCGGATGATTTACCATTGGCAATGACTCTAGGTCCTTGCATTAATGCTTGGCACTGGTTGGTTTTCATCGACTTGCTGTTGTTGCTTTGGTTGGCTGAACAATCCTTCATATTGTTTGTGTTTCCACATGCTTGGGTTTTCTTCAAAGTAAGTGTTAATCCATTCTAAAATGTCTTTCTTCTGACCATCAAGTGATAAATCAAGGCTGTATGTGACATCCTTCAGGTCATCCTTTGTTTTGGAGCCAAGGGCACCTCTGAATGGCTCAGTTGGGTCACGTTGCTTGCGAAGGAGCTGCCTTTCTGCCTGAGCAGCTGTATGCTGCTCTTCTTTTTCCTGTTTTCTTGTTCACATGCCTCACGCTCCTCTTCAAGTTTCTGAGCCTGCTTCAATCCTTTGTCTGAGGTTAAACAGTGTGCATCTACATTTAGCTTCCTTCTCTTCTCTTCCCTGTGTGTTTGATTGTAAAGTCTTTTGTTGAGGCTCTCAATATGTCCATGAGCCATATTGAGATGAGCCTCAAGGTACTCAATGCATTGCTTAGATGACTCATGTTCCTCATGTAGCCTCTCCAACTTGTCCCATAGCTTATGCTTTCCAGACCATCTCCCAAGGCGACAGGCCTTGGTTCCGCACCCATCCTCTGGATAACCATTGGATGATAATCTGAGTCTTCTGCTGTCTGCGTTTGAGTTCTCCATGTCCAACTGTGTCATGTCTGTGCCTGTATCCTCCAGTGGTTGGTGCCTGGTTGCGGGAAAGTACGGGAACATGAGATGCTGTCACTGACATTGGAGTGCTTGGTGCATAATCTTTGTCAGTGAAAATGTCAGGATCTATGGGCCAACAACCTGATTTGCACCAGGCACTTTTTATCATGGTTGACTTGAATGTTGTGCTACAGATATCCATGTATTCCTTTATGAAGTCTTCACATGGCATTTCCCACCAGTTTCTGCAGCAATTTCGTCACAGTGAGCAATCCATGCCCTTGAAAATGGTCCAAATACACCAACATCAAGGGGTTGGAGTTTGTGGGTAGTATGAGGGGGAGAAAAATAGGATTACATTGTTTTCTCGAGCCGCTTCAATGAGACAGACTGTCTCATGAGATCCATGGCCATCATATATAAGCAGAATAGGCTTCTGGGATTCATTATGTGCTGTTGCTGGGGAATAAATGTCTTCATAAACCATTCATGAATACAAAGTCATCTGTCCACCCATTCTCCAACATAGATATACTTGTATAATGTTAGGTTATCAATATATTCACAACTGCACTGATAACTTACCATATATTGGGATTGACTTCAAACCACTCAGGGCTGAACTCTTTCCCTGAGAAAACGAAGCCTGGAAATAATTCAGACGTCCCATCTGCACATACACACTCAAGGATTGTAATCAGCTTGAGATTGGAACTATGTTTCCTGTACTGAGGGCGCTTGGTACGAGAAATAAAGTACTTCTGTTGACAAGCTTTCCTCCCTCCTCCTAGTTGACAGCCCTTCTTGTCCATATTATATATATTCTCAATAGGTATTTCATGTTCCTTGACAATTTCGGCAAGAAGCTGAAAGTGATGATGCACTACATTCCTATTGAATGCCCATGCACATTGAGGATCAAGTCCAGAAGGTCTCCCCAGCTTTATCTCTGGATGACGCTGAAGGAATAAGGTAACCCATCCCATACTTGGCTTCTTCCCACATAAGGACTCAGCCTTGTTGAGAATACTGTGCTTCTCAACAGGATGAGCAGTGCCACAGAGATGCTCAAGCCATTCAACAAGTGCATCCTCCTGTTTAGCTGTCAACAGCTGCTGTGATTCATGGGCCTCCCCTGGAGGCCTTGACTGTTGGAGATAGCACTGGCAAAGCTTATCATATGAAGCATTGAAGCCTGTCTGATCACATAAAATACGGCATGCTTCAATATAGTTTGCCTTGCCTGTCCACTTGATTTGATCATTGATTATTAAACATCCTTGTTTGAGGTATTCCTCTTCTTTGTTCTTTTTAAATGAGTGAGAGTGAGTTGGACGGTGGTCATAAACAATCAAATGTGTGACACAATACGACGCAACATGTTGACATGTCAAAATTTGAGTGGAGTTTATACATTATCTTGACCATTGTCACGCACAATTTCTCATTCCATTTTCTCACTTTGCTTGCATCATGGAGAAAATTCTATGTTGGGATGACATTCTGTACTACAAAAGGCAATGTTGTACAGAATCTTGTGTGAAGGGAACATGGCAACCAATTGCTACACATCACTTTTGACAATCAGTGAGAATTTTGAGACACAATTGTGCATCTAGGACTGGATTGTCATATGGTTCCCTCTCTTTTTTTGACATCAAGTATCAAATAGGTCATCTACTAATATATCCTGAGCCTTAATTTGGTAGTAACAATGGGAGGAATGGCACAAAACTCAACTTTGCAACTCTATGTCACTTTGCAAGCCACTGCACGTGATAGTAACTCATGTGTGTGGCACTGATGGTGATGTCCTGATGCACTGACCCTCTAATGTTGAGTACTGATGCCATCAAGGGTAAAATCATCTTGCCTAATCTGGCTGCCTTCCTCATCATCCTGTCCTCTAGGAACTGCTCCCATGTGCTAATCCATGCAAAGTGTCCCTCTAGTGTTTCCTAAGGCCCCTGGCCTTAAATAAAGACTGCAATAGTGGCCCAGGCCACTAGTAGATGAAACAAAATTATTGTGTTCATATCAGTGGGGAAACTCAAGGTTTGCTAATGAAGGGCAAAGAGGCATGTCAGCAAGTGTGCCAGCAGGTAGGCAAACTGAGTGATGACCAAGCAGGCAAACACAGGTGGGCAAGCAGGTGGGTTGGCATAGGCATAGGCAAGTAGGCAAGGGGAGAGGCAAGTAGGCTGGTGATGAGCAGGTGAGTAAATGGGTGGATGGGCCAACAGGGAAACAACTGAGCAGGCAGACAGGCAGGAAGCAGGTGAGCAAGTGGACAAGTAAGTGGGTAGGCAGGCAGGCAGGTAGGTAGGCAAGTGGGAAAATGGGCAGGCAGGCAAACAGGGGGTATGTAAATCCTCCCATTCCATTCCACTACTCCATTGGCTATTTTTAAATCCTTGTCATCTTCACCTACTCCTTTTCAGACCTAGTTTTCCCACTGTTGCCTGGGAATCTAGTGGATATTGTTGATGATGTCTTCAATGGCTAGGGCTCCCAAAGTTTGGTTCAGTTCAGTTTGGGGCCATTTTTGGCCAAACCTGAACCTGGACCAACTAGAAGTTGCCTAAACTGAACCTCAACTTCCAGTCCTGGTTTGAACTGACTTGAACCATGGGAAAATTCCCTTTAAGGAAATTTCAAGCATTTTCAAGTGTCAGGTGGTGTTAGGAGCTACACTCAGACCAAACACAACACTCAAGCTCACTGCAAGTGAGCAAAGAGAATGAGAAGTGAAAGAGAGTTGAATTGAAGTAAACAGTAGTTGTCTGAGCAAGACAAACTATCTTGAGTCTTAGAGTAGCTACTAACTACTAGACCTCCTTATATACCTCTAATCCTAACCCAACTACCACCTGCCATCTTCCTCATTCCCTACTGTGCACTGCTGTGCCTCTGCCTCTCTGCCTCCTCACACTCATCCTCATTTCTGACTCATGGTCCGCTTACATAACCTCCAAGAGAAGATCTTGATAAGATCTTTGATAACCCAATAAGGGTTTCTGTTACAATCACAAAATTGACATCACATTTTCAATCTATCTATCTGTGGTCTGGGATCACTACCACAGTCTTTATACAGGCCAGGAGCCTTGGGAGGGAGCCTGGGAACACTTTGTGTGGGTTAGTGCATGGGAGTGCTTACCATGGGACAAGACAATGGCCATACACTATACTAGGAAGGACAGCCGGATTAGGCAAGAGGATCGCGCCCTTGATGGCATCATTGATCGATGTCAGCATCAACACATCAGGGATCATGCCATCACGCATCAGGAAGCAGCAGTGGCAGCACATATGGTCATATGGGATTGCAGCACAGCCTATGGAGACAAGGAGGTCTTAAGGATATAGCCCCTTATGGTTACAAGGTCTAGAGCAACCCAGACTATGGTGTTACAGTGGCTGTGCCCAGAAGCATAGCAACAGTGACAGCGCTGAGGCAGTGCTCATACAGGACAATAAGAAGCATGAATGCTGTAGGAGTGCTGGTGGTACTAGGCAGTGGCAAGGGTCTTCACTTCATAGAGTAGTATATAAGTAGTGCAAGTAACTTGAGTCTTCCCAGACTTAAGATGGTTTCTCTTATGCCCATGTAAGACTCTGTCTATAGCCTATATACCCCTTCCCCCTCTCCCTTCTCTCCCTGCTTGATGAGGCCTGTGAGTCTGTGTCCTAAAGGATGGTGGGTTAGTGTTGTTGGGCATGAGCTCATAACATAATCTTAAGTCTCTATTACCACACTCCTCATCATTGTCAACAACAGTGTCAAGCATGCCTTGCTCATCATCACCCATGATGTTGACAACTATTTCAAAAATTATCTCTTACCATCATCACTGTGTACAGTGTTGACCAGTCCTTCAAATCTGCCCATCTGACCTCTGTGCATGTCACAACACATGGCCACAGAGCAGCTCTCAAGGATCTAGGTGACTTCAACTTCAATAACAGATAGTCTCAGTTGACCATTGTCACTGACTGCTAGTGTATCTGTTTACTGGCAACAAAAGGCATTTGGATGAGAATAGCACTGTGTGATTGAAAGTGCAGGCAGGCACTGGTCAGCAGACTATACCATTTGTCTTGGAAAAACCCAAGGAATGGGTGAAGGCAATCTTTTGGCATGTTGTGTATCAAGGAGAACAGTCTCAGAATACCAATTACATATCAGATCTAACAATATGAGCACAAGGACATCTGAGTGAAGCCCCAGGCACCATGTCATTAGGTCAGTTGGTGGAATTAAATCAAACAAGCAAGTGTGGGTGCGTTATTGACCACATTGCTCCATGTCTGTGTTGGGAAGTGCAGATATTGAAGAAGAGTCAACAAAATCTCTACTTGAGATCCAGGTTCTCAGTGACTTGCTGTGACAACAACCTTGGCAACAATCTAGATATGTGGAACCCCTTTTAGAAACTAGGTTATAATGAGATGACTTAGTATTGGTCAGAAATAGAAATATGGGTGCAAGAGTGTGAAGTAAAAATCACTCAGGCAATCACCATTGACCAATTTGACACACAACCATGGGATGCTCATGTCAGGGCTTACTATTCCTGGTGCTATGACCAGGAGGGGCAAAGGGATGTGATAGTGCATGGGATTTATGAATACTGCTAAGGAAGTGATACCTCTCCTGAGGATATTTTGGAATTACAAAAGCTGGAGGAAGAGATTGATTGCCAGTGGAGTGCCCAGAATTAATTGAAGATCCTGGGAAGGAAAGCAGATGTTGACTGCTTGAACAAATGGGTAGTTAATTCATCACACTCATTATGGAAGGATGGAGGCCACAAAGAACATCAACCATGTGATAGTCAATTGCAAGTGCAGAGGCCAGTTGCAGTATCAAACAAAGGCATATGACATACATATCAGGGGAAGATGACCCTGAATTAAGAAATCATCAACAGGATTGTGTGTGGATCAGGAGTGCAATGATCTATGATCAATGGAATGCTAGCACCATCAGAAAGACTGCAATAGGAATGATCTAGCTGAACAGTTATCAGAACAGCAGGGATCCATTTGGAATGTGGGTGCCCAATGTCATAAAAAGACCACAAAAGGAAGCAGCCCCAGATTGGGAACTGCACAAGTGTTGTAGGAGCATGACATTAAATAAAGTTCTGACTAGTTGCCCAAAGGAATATTAATCACGACCCAGTGGATGGATTATCAGGGTGACAAAGTAACAAGTGTTGTTGGAGTGCAACATTAAATAAGGTCTCTACTCAATTAAGCAAGAAAGGTTCTAAATGGAATCCTTGATTAGGAATCAGGTCTATTGTACCAAGCGATGATTGCCCAGTAAGGTGCTGGGATATCAAAAGCAGTTATCTATGCCATCAACAAAGGATGAATGATGGAATTCTTGCCATCATTGACAACAGTACAAAAGCATTGCATGGATCATTGTCACTTGCATCTTTGGTGGAATTTTATTTTCAATCAACAGGACTGGCATACCCTTGTCAGACTATGTTCAGAACCTGAGCTGGGCATCTCGTAAAAAGGTCTAGCCATGGAAATGCAGGTGCCAGAAAGATTGCTTTGGAATAGTGGACACCAGGGAAAAGTCACTAATGCAGGATCAACTGCATTGAAAAAATTAAATGATAAAGAAGGATATTTGAGGACTGATTAAGTTCACAGAGTCATAAGCAATGACACTCCCTTGGATAGGGATGTGAGGATATTCTGATAGCAGTAGCAAACTGCTGAAACAAACTGCAGTTCCAGAAGGGTCCAGTCTACTTAGGTTCAGATATTATAAGACAAATACATGGACAGCAGGGACTCTAAAGGAACAAGCACTGGAGCTATACAGGGAATTTAGCCTAGGGCAGCCTGAGGAAGAGGTTGTTTCATGACAAGCAGTTGGCAGGACAAGTTGATGTGATAAAAGGGTTGCAACCTTACAACAAAATAGCTAAAGAATGTCAAGAAAATGGGAATTTTTTATTATTACTCCCTATGTTATTTGCTCTCACCATGGCAGGTCACTTGGTCATGTTGCCTGGAATTCTCCATTCCCAAGTAACCTGTGGATTTGTTGTGGAAGACAAATCTTGAGGAAGAGGTGAAGGAGATGAACAGAGATCTGACAGAACAAAGGCAGAATGAAGGAGACCCAAAGTGTGTGAACAGATTGTGAGCACATGAGGGGTCTATCCAGAGTAGCTGCAGAATGACAAAGAGCTCTGGGCTCTTCCTCAAAAGCAATGACCTGAAAGGGAAATTAAAAATTTGGGACTTTTCATTTTTCTGGATGCAAAGTGCCCCAGTAAGGTGCTGGGTCATAAAAAGCAAGAACATAAATCAGGCACAGGATAAGAAGTGCAGAGGATTCCAGTAATGCACTGGATTATCAGAAGCAAATATTAAAGTCTGTAACAAGGGAGCCTAAAGCATAGGCATAGGAAGGATCACTTAGGAAGGCAAAAAGGATTGTAATCAGCAGGATGCCAAGGATTAAATCATTGTCAAAAGGAGGATCAATATTTTGTCAAATTATAGGATGTCCAGTGGAGAGCTGGAGTATCAAATCTCAAAAACAAATAGCAAACTTGGTGGATGACTAACAATCTTTCATATTGGGATATGGGTTCTTTTAGAAAATCAAGATTAGCATTGTGGTGGCAGGACATAGTCACACATTGGTTTCTTGGGACAAGAAACCTTGAGGAAGAGGTGATGTTATGATCACAAAATTGACATCATTTTCAATCTATCTATCAGTGGTCTGGGATCACTACCACAGTCTTTATACAGGCCAGGAGCCTTGGGAGGAGCCTGGGAACACTTTGCATGGGTTAGTGCATGGGAGTGCTTACCATGGGACAAGACAATAAGGCAGCCATACACTATACTAGGAAGGACAGCCAGATTAGGCAAGAGGATTGTGCCCTTGATGGCATCATTGATTGATGTTGGCATCAACACATCAGGGATCATGCCATCACACATCAGGAAGCAGCAGTGGCAGTGCATATGGTCATATGGGATTGCAGCACAACCTATGGAGACAAGGAGGTCTTAAGGATATAGCCCCTTATGGTTACAAGGTCTAGAGCAACCCAGACTGGTCCAGAGGATGGTGCTACAGTGGCTGCACCAGAAGCATAGCAATGGTGACAGTGCTGAGGCAGTGCTCATACAGGACAATAAGAAGCATGAATGCTGTAGGAGTGCCAAGGGTCTTCATAGAGTAGTATATAAGTAGTGCAAGTAGCTTGAGTCTCCCAGACTTAAGATGGTTTCTCTTATGCCCATGTAAGACTCTGTCTACAGCCTATATACCCCTTCCCCCTCTCCCTTCTCTCCCTGCTTGATGAGGCCTGTGAGTCTGTGTCCTAAGAGATGGTGGGTTAGTGTTGTTGGGTGTGAGCTCATAACAGTTTCCATCCTGATGTGATAAGATAAGATAAGATAATGAGATAAGATTGAATCTGTATTGAGCCTTGATCCTGTCATCCAAGTCCATGATCCTACTCTGATAGAGTCTGTCTGCCTTCGCCAGTGTATACAAGTCTTCATCCTAGCTGCCTCTATGACTTAAGAGATCCAATGGTGTTATCATAACACCCTTCATGCTAAGTGACTGCTGTCCACTATCACCTTGACTATTCCCCTTCTGATAGATCTGCTAGGCCTGTACATTGGCTCTGTCTCCAGCTACTATCTTCAGGTTGCAACTGACTTCTACTCTGGCCTGTACATCAGCTCAACTGTGGTGGCTTTGCCAATGCTCTGTCCCTCCTCTGTACAACTTGATAAGGCAGCTGCACTCCTGCCATTGTTGGTGAGTATACACCCTATGCCTTGCATAATAGATAAAGATGAGACATGTCAGATAAGGTGTTGAATGCATCAAAACATCACTTAGGGGCTGGTTTGTAACAGGTGGTCCCACAGTGAAAATAAGTGTTAGAAGCATCAGGAACATGTCTACATGCCTACACAGTTCATATGGTTTGTTATGAGAGTGGATGTAGCAGTAAGTGGGCAGTGGTGTAGCAGTAAGGTATGGTGGGTTGGGGTGGTGAGATAGTGAGGTAGCACAGCAGTGGTAAAGTGAGCAGGAAGTGGTGGTCCAGTGGTGTTCAAGGCAGTGGAGGCAGTTGAGTCAGTGGTGGGGAGAAAGTAGCAACCTTGTTTGTGTGTGCCAGCAGGCAGGTGGCAAGCAAGTGCATGGGTAGGCAAACGGGGAGATGACTGTTCTCACTCACAGGCAGGTGAGCAGGTGGGTAGGCATGGGCAGGCAGGCAAGACAACAGGAGTGAGCAGATGGGTGAGCAGGCTGGCCATAAGTGGGTGAGTAGGCAGGTGGGCAAATGGGTGAACAGCTGGCCATGAGCAGGTGATTAGACTGGCCACAAACAGGTGAGTACACTGGTTAGCAAATTGGTCAAAACAGGGAGACAGCCAAGAAGGCAGATGGGCAGGGAACAGGTGGACAAGTCACAAGTAGGTGGGTGGCAGGCAGTGGGTGGGAATATCCAAGTAAGCAGGCACTAAGCAGGTGGGCAGGTGGTAGGCAAGCAAGAAATAGGTTGAACAGACAGGTAAAATTCTGTCTTGGCTGCCACCAACTACTCCACTGGCTGCCCCTGCACCTCATGTCAGTTTGGGTGGTTCAGTTCAGTTCAGGCAGTTCTGGTGACTGCCTGAAGCTGAACCAAAGTTTTGGGGACAAGCCCACACTGAACATAAACTGAGCCCAAACCATTGGTTCAGTTCAGGCAGTTCAGGTTCAAACCAAACTTCAGGAGCCCTATCAATGGCCCTGTCATTGTCATATAAGACAGCCAGTGAGCAGACAGGAAGGAAGGTACATCAGGAAAATGTCAGGGTTGACTTTCAGTACTTTCATCACTTCCACAAGCACTGCAACTGCTGAAACTACAGAAAGTCTGAGTACTTTCAAAAATCCTGAAAGTACTTGGGTGTGTGAGGAACATTTACTTTCAAAAGTGCTTTCAGTAGTTTGCAAAGTACTTTCACAACTATCCAATACCCTTGTTCATACATTCATTCAGTTTAATAATTGCAATTTTATTTTATTCATGGTTTGACTAGTATGTACAATGATCATACAGCTAAGACTGTAGTCATGAGTTGAATCATGACTTGGTTAAAAGCAATGCATGAGGAGGCCAATACAAAGAGCATTGATGAAAAGTGAGCAACAGAAACCAATTGCTACAGACGATGCCCTCGTCGTGGTTCATTCTAAGTCAACAGTGACAAGCAGAGTCTCGGTCCGCTCCCAGCCACTGGACAAAGAGTTCAGATGCTAAGTCAAACGATGACAAAGGTCTAGAGAGTGACAAAGAAAGAGAGCGTTAAGGTCAATCAATGTTGAGAGCAAAACTCGTCTAAGTTGGAACTGGAGTTACTCTACAGTACATGGGGTTTATATACAATTAGAGAACAAAGGAAGCTATAAAGGGAATGAGGCAGTGACTACCTAAGAAAGGAAATGTGAAGGTAGCTATGAAAGGAGATAGCGTCCAGGCAGGACAATGCACAGTTTAAGGAGAAATGATGGATATGAAACAATACATGAAACAGGAAGACGAAATGAAAGAAGGAACTGTAACATTACCCCCTTTGTATGTGAGAAGTCACTGACTTCTACCATGCAGTTGTCCACGCGTGATCTTGCCATGACTCAAGCCAAGTGACGACGTTGCCTAAGTCTGCTGCTGCTGTCTCTGCTTGCCATTGAAGGCTCCGAACTGCTAGTTGCAGTTGTTTTGCCTGTGCTAATGCCAAATCCCTTTCTTCGAGAGTAAGGGAGTGAGGGTCGGTGGTGATGGTGAGCCCTGTGACAAAGTCCAGGGGTTCGGCAAATTGAGCATAGAGGATGAGTATTTCAGCAAGTCAGTCACTGACATTTTGAAGCATTGCGTTATGGGGGGCGGACGACTATGGGAGGAGCAACGGTGGTGGTAGGTTCAATGAGTTCTGCAGGATGTTCATGCAGCTCGGGGAGGTCAGCGAAGTCAAAGTCGTCGATGGTGACAGTGGTCTCAACAAAGACTTTGAGGGGGGAAATTGTGGGCGGCAGCAATGAAAGGCGAGAGAAGATTAACTGGCTTGATATAGTAATGGCCACATGCGGTGACCAACAAGGCAAAGGAGAGGGCGGCGAAGTAGGTGATGACAATGAAGAGCAACATTTGTTTGAATACGTGTGGTTTGGAGCGTTCAGGTTGTTAGGAGTGCCCCTTTTTATTCTTCATTGAACACTTCGTCATCCCAGTTGACTGTCCGGAGTTCTCCATCCGTAGATCGGTAAGTGAATGTGGATGCTCTGATGCTGGGAACATATTCAAGTTCTTCATCAGATTCTTCTGATTCGCTTAGCTCGTTCCTGGTAGTGGTAGAAACTTCGTTCTCATGATCCCCGCCTGGTTCAGGGATAAGGTCTTGTGGCGCGACACTTTCAGGCGAGTTGGGTATGGTAGGTCCATCTGTACTGTCAAATGTGTCCAAGAACTCAAGGCTCTCAAGTGCTCTGTTGAGATTTGATATTGCATCTGGGACTCATAGCATAGTAGTCCATCTGAAAATCTCTATCTCTTTACTTGTGTCTGCTAGTTGTTTAGCAAAGTCAAAGAGTGTGGGGTCTTCTCGGCGAAGGGCGGCTTCAGTGTACACATTACATGTGTGATTCAAGGGTCTGTTGGGTGACAGGAGATAGGGTGACATTGCATCAGGATAATATGGTAGTTCTTCTGGGTCAAATGTAAGATCCATGTATTTTGGGAGGTAATGTAGGTGAGCATTGAATGGGATTTCAATGTAACCTTGTGGGTGTGTCAGGTGTCCATAGGTGAGTCTGGGAGTCCTGTATCCAATTAATCGAGTTGCTTGAGTTCGAATATAATTGATCAGCCGAGGCGGTTCTAAAGAGGTGATCGGAGGGCGATAGATGGGAAACGTGATGAGTCGTCCCTTGAAACTTTCATAGAGTTTTGGGGAGTATTGTCCTTGAGTTGAGCAATATTTCTTTGTATATCAAATGTTTTGTTTGAGAATTTGGTGGTTGTGATAGCGAGACATGAAGTTTCACAGTTGTCTTCTGATTTTATATGCTTGTAAAACATCCGTAGCATTATTCAAATTGCGCTCAGGTTCCCAGGAGTTGTTGTTCGGACTGTATCCCTTCCATTTAACCAAATACTGATATCCTGCTCCGCGTTTTCGATGCGTGAGAATCACTTCTACTTCAAACTCCTCTTGTCCATTTACGAGATCAGGGGGTGGAGTCGTGTAATTTGGTCCATGCGTTTCAGTTTCTTTTTATGGCATAAGGAGTGATGTGTGAAAGACTGGGTGAATGCGCCATTGTTTTGGTAGCTTGAGTTTATATGTTACTGGTCCTAGTACTTGTTTGACAATAAAGGGTCCTTCTCGTTTAGGCGCTAATTTCCTAGACTGGTATTGTTATGAGCTCACGCCCAACAACACTAACCCACCGTCCTTTAGGACACAGACCCACAGGCCTCGTCGAGCAGGGGAGAGAAGGGGGGAGGGAAGGAAGGTATATTGTACTACAGACAGAGTCTTACATGGGTGTAAGAGAAACCATCTTAAGTCTGGAGCGACTCAAGACACTTGTACTACTTATATACTATTCCACCAAGACCCTTGCCACCACCTAGAACCCCCCAGCGCTCCACAGCATCCATACTCCTTATTGTCTTTGTATGAGCGCTGCCTCCACGCTGTCACCGTTGCTATGCTTCTGGGTGCAGCCGCTGTAACGCCATCCTCTGGACCAGTCCGGGTTGCTCTAGACCTTGCAACCATAAGGGGCTATATCCTTAAAGCCTCCTTGTCTCCATAGGCTGTGCTGCAATCCCATATGTCCATATGCGCTGCCACTGCTGCTTCCTGATGCGTGATGACATGATCCCTGATGCGCTGATGCCGACGTCGATCAATGATGCCATCAAGGGCTCGATCCTCTTGCCTAGTCTGGCTGTCCTTCCTAGTATAGTATATGGCCGCCTTGTATGGCCATCGTCTTGTTCCACAGTAAGCACTCCCATGCGCTAACCCATGCAAAGTGTTCCCAGACTCCCTCCTAAGGCTCCTGGCCTGTATAAAGACTGTGGTAGTGGTCCCCGACCACTGATAGATAGATTGAAAATGTGATGCCGATTTTCATGATCGTAACATCACCTCTTCCTCAAGGTTTCTTGTCCCAAGAAACCAATGCGTGGCTATGTCCTGCCACTGCGATGCTAATCTTGATTTTCTAAAAGAACCCATATCCCAATATGAAAGATTCCTAGTCGTCCACCAAGTTTGCTGTTTGTTTTTTTTGAGATTTTGATACTCCAGTTCTCTACTGGACGTCCTGTACTTTTTGACAAAATATTGATCCTCCTTTTGACAATGATTTAATCCTTGGCATCCTGCCGACTACAATCCTTTTTGCCTTCCTGAGCGATCCTTCCTAAGTGCCTACGCTTTAGGCTCCCTTGTTACAGACTTTAATATTTGCTTTTGATAATCCAGCGCATTACTGGAATCCTCTGCGCTTCTTATCCTGCGCCTGATTTATGTTCTTGCTTTTGATGACCCAGTGCCTTACTGGGGTCCTTTGCGTCCATAAAAATGAAAAGGTCCCAAAATTTTTATTTTCCCTTTCAGGCTGTTGCTTCTGAGGAAGAGCCCAGAGCCCTTGTCATTCTGCAGCTACTCCGGATAGACTCCTCAGGTGCTCATGATCCGTTCACCCCTTCAGGTCTCCCTCGTCCTGCCTTCATTCTGTCGGTCTCCATTCACCTCCTTCACCTCTTCCTCAAGATTCCTCGTCCCGAGGAATCCGCAGGTTACTTGGGAGTGGAGACTTCCAGGCAACATGACCAAGTGACCTGCCCCTGGCGAGAGCGAATAACATAGGGGGTAGAAAAAACAAATTTCCCATTTTCTGACGTTCTGTAGCTATTTTTGTTGTAAGGTTGCAACCCTTTTATCACGTTGACTCATCCTGCCGACTACTTGTCTTGGAACAACCTCTTCCTCAGGCTGCCCCCTAGGCTAAATTCCCTGTATAGCTCCAGTACTTGTTCCTTTAGAGTCCCTGTTGTCCATGTATTCGTCATATAATATCTGAACCTAAGTAGACTGGACCCTTCCGGAATCGCAATTTGTTTCAGCAGGTTGCTACTGCTATCAGAATATCCTCACATCCCTATCCAAGGGAGTGTCATCGCTTATGACTCCGTGAACTTCTGGTATTGATGGTGCTTTTGTTTATCCAGTGCCTTACTGGAATCTCCATGCATTTTTTACAGTGGTTGGCTTCCACTCTTCTGTACTCCTTTCGGTTTTGATTGGGTTTGTTGAATGTCATCTCCTTTTTCCTGTAATCCTTCTGATCTAATCATTGGGGTATGACATTATACAAGGAGAGCATTGTTTACGCTCCCATCCTATGTTTCCAGATTTGTTTGCTGATTCAAAATAACCAGCCATCCTTCTATTTGCACCGAGTACTTTAATCGGTCAAATATCCCTCTTTATCATTTAATCTTTTCAATGCAGTTGATTCTGCATTAGTGACTTTTCCCTGGCGTCCACTATTCCAAAGCGGTCTTTCTGGCACCTGCATTTCCATGGCTAGACCTTTTTACGAGATGCCCGGCTCGAGTTCTGAACATAGTCTGACAAGGGTATGCCAGTCCTGTTGATTGGGAGTAATAAAATTCCACCAGAGACGCAAGTGACAATGATCCATGCGATGCCTTTGTACTGTTGTCAATGATGGCGGGAATTCCATCGTTTGTCCTTCGTTGATGGTATAGGTAACCACTTTTGATATCCCAGCGCCTTACTGGGCAATCATCGCTTGGTACAATAGACCTGATTCCTAATCAAGGATTCCATCTAGAACCTTCTTTGCTTAATCGAGTAGAGACCTTATTTAATGTCGCGCTCCAACGACACTTGTTACTTTGTCACCCTGATAATCCGTCCGCTGGGTCGTGATTAATATTTCTTTGGGCGACTAGTCAGAACTTTATTTAATGTCACGCTCCTACGACGCTTGTGCAATCTCCATCTGGGATTACTTCCTTTTGACACGCGCCTTCATATATGGATCGGGTCATTTTCCATAGAGGCTGGATATTCAATGGCGTGTCAAACAGTTGTTACCGGATTTCGGATTCCGGATCCATGTCGTGTAGCAGCCCCTTCAGGGTCTGCCTTTTTCCATTTGGGCGAGCTATTTCTCAACCCATTTCTGGTATCGCCGTTTGTTCCAGCGCTGCCTGAGAAGTTCCTCCCAAACTTCCTTTTGTGGTCTTTTCATGACATTGGGCACCCACATTCCAAATGTATCCCTGCCGTTCTGATAACTGTTCAGCTAGATCATTCCTATTGCAGTCTTTTCTGATGGCACTAGCATTCCATTGATCTTAGATTATTGCGCTCCTGATCTGCGCACAATCCTGTTGATGATTTCTTAATTCAGGGTCATCCTCCCCTGGTGTGTATGACGTATGCCTCGTTTGATACTGCAGCCGGCCTCTGCACTTGCGATTGACGATCGCGTGGTTGATGTTCTTTGTGGCCTCCATCCTTCCATAATGAGTGTGATGATTTAACTACCCATTTGTTCAAGCGGTCGGCATCCGCTTTCCTTCCCCAGGATTTTCAATTAATTCCGGGCGCTCCACCGGCAATCAATCTCTTCTTCCAGCTTTCGTAATTCTAAAAATATCTTCAGGAGAGGTATCGCTTCCTTGGCGGTATCCATAAATCCTATGCGCTATCATATCCCTTGTCCCTCCTGGTCCTAACACCAGGAATGGTAAGCCCTGACATGGGCGCCCCATGCTTGTGTGTCGAGTTGGTCAATGGCGATTGTCTGAGTGATTTTATTTCGCACTCCTTGCGCCCATATTTCCATTTTCGACCAATACTAAGTCATCTCGTTATAACCTAGTTTCTAAAAGGGATTTCGCATATCTAGATTGTTGCCAAGTTTGTTGTCACAGCGAGTCACCGAGATCCTGGATCTCAAGTAGAGATTTTGTCGACTCTTCTTCAATATCCGCGCTTCCCAACACAGATATGGAGCAATGTGGTCAATAACGCACCCACACTTGCTTGTTCGATTTAATTCCACCAACTGACCTAATGACATGGTGCCTGGGGCTTCACTCAGATGTCCTTGTGCTCAGATCGTTAGATCCGATACGTAATTGGTATTCTGAGACTGTTCTCCTTGATACACGGCATGCCAAAAGATTGCCTTCACCCATTCCTTGGGTTTTTCCGAGACAAACGGTATAGTCTGCTGACCAGTGCCTGCCCGCACTTTCAATCACACAGCGCTATTCTCGTCCGAATGCCTTTTTGTTGCCAGTAAGCGGATATGCTAGTAGTCAGTGACAACGGTCAACTGAGACTATCTGTTGTTGGAGTCGAAGTTGCCTAGATCCTCGAGAGCTGCTCTGTGGCCATGTGTTGTGACATGCACAGAGGTCAGACGGGCAGACTTGAAGGACCTGTCAACACTGTACACAGTGATGATGGTAAGAGATAATTTTTGAAATGGTTGTCGACGTCGTGAGTGATGATGAGCAAGGCGTGCTTGACGCTGTTGTTGACGATGACGAGGAGTGTGGTAATAGAGACTTAAGATTATGTTATGAGCTCACACCCAACAACACTAACCCACCGTCCTTTAGGACACAGACCCACAGGCCTCGTCGAGCAGGGGAGAGAAGGGGGGAGGGAAGGAAGGTATATTGTACTACAGACAGAGTCTTACATGGGCGTAAGAGAAACCATCTTAAGTCTGGAGCGACTCAAGACACTTGTACTACTTATATACTATTCCACCAAGACCCTTGCCACCGCCTAGAACCCCCCAGCACTCCACAGCATCCATACTCCTTATTGTCTTTGTATGAGCGCTGCCTCCACGCTGTCACCGTTGCTATGCTTCTGGGCGCAGCCACTGTAACGCCATCCTCTGGACCAGTCCGGGTTGCTCTAGACCTTGCAACCATAAGGGGCTATATCCTTAAAGCCTCCTTGTCTCCATAGGCTGTGCTGCAATCCCATATGTCCATATGCGCTGCCACTGCTGCTTCCTGATGCGTGATGACATGATCCCTGATGCGCTGATGCCGACGTCGATCAATGATGCCATCAAGGGCTCGATCCTCTTGCCTAGTCTGGCTGTCCTTCCTAGTATAGTATATGGCCGCCTTGTATGGCCATCGTCTTGTTCCACAGTAAGTGCTCCCATGCGCTAACCCACGCAAAGTGTTCCCAGACTCCCTCCTAAGGCTCCTGGCCTGTATAAAGACTGTGGTAGTGGTCCCCGACCACTGATAGATAGATTGAAAATGTGATGCCGATTTTCATGATCGTAACAGGTATGGGATGTTGAGATTTCTGTTTTTGAGCCATACTTTGTCTCCTTGTACAAACTTGATTGCTTTGTCTCTGACTTGTTGTGCAACCATCTGCCTTGCTAGCTCATGTGCTGCTAGCACTTCTTCCCTAGCTTTTTGTAACAACTGTAGGCGCTCTTTGGCGGCGGGGGGTTGTCATCTTCTGTATGGCAGTTGGTAAAGCAACAGGGTTTGTTCCATACATGAGTTGGAACGGGGAGGCTTTAACTGAGTCATGATGCCAATTATTGTGAGCAAATTCAGCGATTGGGAGTAGTTGTTTCCATTTGTGAGGTTCATTCGCGCAAAATATCCAAAGATATACTTCTAACTCTTGATTAACATGTTCTGTTTCTCCATCCATCTGTGGATGATAAGCTGTGCTCATTCTGTGATCGATTCCTAGTGTCTTTCTGATTTCCTGGAAGACCTTAGCTGAAAACTGTGGTCCTCAATCTGAGATGAGGATATCAGGTAGTCCAAAGCGTTTGAATATTTTGGAGATGTAAAGATCGGCTGTTCCTAACGCATTGATGGTTTTCTTGCAAGGAGTAAGAATTACCCCCCTTCATAAGACCATGGTCCACCGTGACCAGAATCAAATCATATCCATCTGCAATAGGAAGATCTGTAATGAAATCTAGTGTGACTTGTTGAAAAGGGCAAGTCACTTTGGATCCAATGGGTAGAAGAGCCAGAGTGTTTGGATGAGTATTCACTTTCATCTGTTGGCAAGTGGCACAACCTGTAATCCATTCTTTGACGTGTTTATACATTCCTGGCCACCAGTAATCGCGTTGCAGAAGTTCAAGGGTCTTCATGCATCCTGGATGTCCTGAAGTGAGCGATTCATGAACTGTCTTGACAATCTGTGTCCTGAGCATTCCATTATCTGGGATGTACGCTCTATCAATATATCAGATGATCCCATCAACAAATGTCCAGTCCTGAAGTTTGGATTTGATCAGTGGAGCACATTGAGTCTCAATGACTTCAATGATTGTGCGTTAACAAGCTCCAACCTATCAAAGCGACAGGCAGACAGGGGTTTTTTGTGAGCTAGGTAAAGTTTTCCCATCAATTCCAGTTCCCAAAGTCAACTGCGCAAATGGCTATTTCGAACTGACACAGAGTAACACGAAGAATGTGACAGAATGTGAAGAATGCAATGGATGCGACAGAATGCGATGGATGCAAAAGAATGCAACGGATGCAAAAGAATGCGACTGATGCAACAGAATGCGACGGATCACGGATAACGCAAAATAGATAAACGGAGTACTCAATGTGCGTGGCGGTTACGTGATGATAACCGGGTTTGGGGCAAAGTTGTCAGGCAATGGCAATGGCGATGAGTAGCCTAAGTCTTTTCGCAAGTTGGGCTTTGGCAACGGCTGCAACGATGCGGAGAGGAATTTCTCAAGAGACAGAGAGAATGAAAACGAAGCAAACACAAAGGGGAAACTTGGATGGATAGGGTAGATTATTTTCTACTATGAAACATTGTGGTTTATATACATTTTACTACACTACCAATGTGAAAAGACTATGAAACTCTTGCAACTTCTTCTCCATGTATGCGCATCGTCTTGCTGTCCCAATCCGTTATCTTGAAAGGCTCCCTCCGATGCGGCTTAGTACACGAGCATTTTCTTAGTATTTTTCATCCGGCTGCCACTCCGTAGCGGAACCCTGATCGTATGGTCATTGTCCCTAAGGGCGTTTGAATATGAGTGCGGTGGCTGACGATCGAGCTCCGGTGTCCCTATTGATTACCGTTGATGTTTTCCCTGGCGACTGCAAACCTGTTAACGGAATTCTTCCAATCGCACTCCATATAGCCTTCCCATTGTATTCTCCAATCAATGCAAACCGCCATGAAGATTTTGTCCCCGGTATCCTGGGTGGACTAATGATCCCTCCGTTGATCATATGCGTATGCGGATGTAGGTTTTGATCGTGGTCCCCGGAAAGCTAACTTGCCTATCACGGATGTGGCAGTGCAGAGCTGTCGCATGCGACAGTAAACTCTCGATGTGGCAGGTCCGTTTAGTCAGTGCGGTTTAGCGGATAATGGGATTTGTGCTCGGTAGTTGTCAAGCACAATGGCGCTTGCTGCTAGTGCGAAAGGGGGGCGGATTATGCTGTGGGTGCATGCAATGATAACCATGTTTGCGAGGTCTGCGGAACTGTAGCGCATCAGATAGTTAGTGACGGGGTCAGTGCATGTGTATAATCCTAGTGACGATAGGACTTCTCTCACATAGCACGGCGCATATACGTGATGAGGTCACTACACGGTCACAACAGGACACTGCTCATCAGCGTCCAAAGCTGTCAAGTGATGTAGCATCCCTAATTTCCTAGGCGAGGTCTGCAGCAATGAGACGGATGAATTTATTGTCAGGTAACATGGTGACATCCTCTAGAGCATCATTGTCCTTCATGTGATCAGGTCGGCAGGATAGAGCATCTGCTTCAAACATTTTGGTGCCAGGTATATGTTCGATTTTCAAGTCAAATTCTGAGAGCATCATGGACCATTGTGCTTGTCAAGGAGTTAATCATTGGGGTGACCGATAGAATAAAAGATTTTTATGATTGCAGTGAACCACTATGGGATGTGGCGATCCATGAAGTAAATGTCACCATGCCTGCAGTCCTTTAATGATTGCTAGTAGTTCTTGATCATAAATCTGGTAATTCTGTTCTGTAAGCATCAAGGCATGCAAAATAAATCCACATGGATGAAGCATTCTGGTTGTATCTGCTTGTTTAAGCACTGCTCCAGTAGCTTTGTTTGAGGCGTCCATCTGAAGAATGAATGGTCGAGTGGGGTCGGGCATGCGTAAAATGGGCATGGAGGAGAACTTGTTTTTAAGCTCCTCAAACACTGTCTGACAAATGGTTGTCCAGTCAAAGAGTAAACCTTTCTTTGTTAGATCTGTCAACAGTTTTGCTATGGCAGCAAAGTTGCCAATAAACCTCCGATAGAAGTTTCCGAATCCAAGGAAGGATCTGACTTGTTTAACCGTTGTTGGTGTTGGCCAGTCACAAATTCCTGCAAGTTTAACAGGATCCATTTGAATGTGTCCGGGTGTAATGATCATGCCAAGAAATTTGACTTCTTGAACACAAAATTTGCATTTCTCGAGTTTCAAGAATAAGTCATTTTCCTGTAGGTGGTTCAAGACGTGTTCTGTACACTCCTGCATTTCTTCTTTTGTTTTTGCACAGATCAAGATGTCATCCATATAAATGATGAGCCATCCTTTGTTTATCATATCCTGGAAATATTTGTTCATCATCATCTGGAACGTTGACGGGGAGTTGCAAAGACCAAAGAACATGACTGTTGGTTTGTACAATCCTTGATTGGTTATGAACGCTGCTTTCCATTTGTCACCTTCTTTGATTCGGACGTTGTTGTATCCCCAGCACAGATCGAGTTTGGTAAAGTAATTTGCGCCTTCTAACTTCATCATTAAATCAGAGACTAAAGGTAACGGGTAGGCATTCTTAATTGTCCACTCATTCAGGTATTGATAATCTTGGCAAGGTCGAAGTGTGCCGCTTTCCTTTTTAGAGACAAAGAAAAATGGCGATGCTTGTGGTGATTTAGATGGTCGAATGTATCCTTTATCAAGTTGTTCCTTAATCCATTCATTGAGGGTTGACTGTTCTTTTAGTGATAACGGGTAGATTTTGTTGGCTTTCTTCTCAAAGGTGGCGTGCCAGGGCGTGTACTCGGAAGGTAGAACTATGGGCACTTCGTCTCTTTTTGCTTGATGTTCAAGTGCCTGTGATGCCGATGTTTTCACCCTGATCCAATATTCGTCTTCTCCCCATTGTTGGTTGTCTAATGCCACGTGCCAAATAGGTCTGGTGTCTTCTGAATCATCGTCCATTTGGAGGGTTTTCTTTCACCAATCGATCGTAGGATTATGCTGTTCTAACCATGGTATTCCAAAGATTATCACCTGATCTCCTAGATTGGTGATCCATAACCAGTTGTTGTACATTTTCCCTTCAATAGAATAGGTGAGACAAGTGCAATGAGTGATTAATCTGTTCTGATTGATTGTTCCGTCAGTGTTCTTGACTTTAATTGGTTGTTTTAAGGGTTCCTTAGGTAGATCTTTTGATATTTGTTCGTCAATGAAGTTTCCTTCTGCTCCACAATCAATGAGAGCAGATATTTCAGTGGGTTTATGGGTTGTTTGCACAGTAATGGAAATTCATTTGTTATTATTTGAATTTACAATTACAGAGTCAAGTGCTAACTGTTCAATGGAACTGGAGGCATCAACTGCTTTCTGGTGTCTCCTTCTTAAAATCCCTTGGATTTGAGTTCCTGGAGGGTAGTTTTGCGTTCTTCATCAGGGAGTTCTTTTAACAGGGCCCTAATGCGTTGGGCAGCTGATTCATCTGAGGTTGTTTCCTCTACTGCTCTGATTGAGCGATTCTGTGGGGAGGAGGACTTGTAGGACGGCATTTGGGTATTCCCCTTGTTTGGGCAGTCCCTGGATATGTGTCCCTGTGTTCCACATCTGAAACACTTGCCAGTCCTTTGGTATTCCTCCTTTTGGGCATCTGAAAGATGTCCTGTGCTCACAGCATTGATTCCCCTTGATCCTGACACAGAGGGCTTCTGGTTTCGGTTAAATTTGAAATGCCCCTTTGTGTCTCCTGGTCCAGATGATCGGTTCATCAATTTCATGGTCTCCCAAGCATTGTGCAGGCATTCTGCAGTGTTGTAAGCTGTTTCCATGCTGACAACTGCAGGATTTTCGATGATCTTAGCTGCTACTGATGCAGGGAGTCCTTTACAGAAGTAAATGCGCTGCACCATGAACCCTGTAATTCCGGTGGAGTGTATGAGTGATCGGAATTTCTGAATATAGGCAGGGATGTCGATGTCTCCGCCCACTTTGACTTTATCTAGATCATTCAGGGTTCTGGCTGCGCTGTCAGATTCTCCCCAGTCGCTCAGGAATCGTTGCCTGAAGCTGGTATAGTTATCCCAAGAGAGTGCATATGCACTTCCCGCTGATTTTCCTTTGGTTGTTTCTGCTGCCTCTAATTCTCCTCGAA
Source organism: Amanita subjunquillea (assembly GCA_020011035.1). Classification (NCBI taxonomy): domain Eukaryota; kingdom Fungi; phylum Basidiomycota; class Agaricomycetes; order Agaricales; family Amanitaceae; genus Amanita; species Amanita subjunquillea. Next base: position 133,849 of record JAEBUT010000041.1, on the reverse strand, counting down.
GATTGGCTTTCCAATCATCTAGTTCTTCCCCTAGGTGAAGGAGAACATATTTGATTCGCTTTTTCAATGTTTCAAAGTGCCCTTCATCAAGATTGAATATGTCATCAAATGTGTTGATGAAATGTTTTGCCTTAGAGCACTGTCCTTTGAATTCCTTAATGGAGATTCCCTTTATTCCTTTCGAGGATGTTTCTTTGTCGTCTGACATGTCCTTCTTTGGTTTTGGTTCAGGTGTTTTGGGTTTCGGGTCCTGTGTTCCAGGTTCGTGTTTTGATTCTGTGCCTTGTTTCGAGCTTTCTCCTTGTTTCGATTTATCCCCAAAGGCTAGATCTATCTCGATCTGTTGTTGTTCTCTATATTCATTCCACTCAATTATTGTCTGCTCGTCGAGTGCAAGGAAAGTGAAGTCTCCAAGTTTCTTGTCAACTCGAAACTCGTGCCACCAAGTGAGTTTGGGTTTGGTGTTTGGGGTTAGGAATAACTGATTGTTTTCCTTGTTTGTTTCGTTGTACCAGTGAATCCAAATATCTCCTGGTAATTTGATGTTATGGTCTCCTTCCTGGTATTCTCCTTCAAAGAGTTCCTCTGAGACCGGTAGGTTCTTTCTCTTTGTTCCTGAAACGTAGCACCAGACCTTGTGTGTTGTAGAAAAGTAGACTTCTCTTCGATTAAGGTAGTACTTCTGTTTGTAACAAACAGAGTCATTTGGGGGTCTGATCTGGGAGTTCCTGGTATCAATGGTGTCTGGCTAGTGACGATGCACTGAGCAGTTTCTGAGTTCCAACTTGTGTTACGGACGATGCCCTTGTTGTGGTTTGTTCTAAGTCAACAGTGACAAGCAGAGTCTTGTTCCGCTCCCAGCCACTGGACAAAGAGTTCAGATGCTAAGTCAAACAATGATGAAGGTCTAGAGAGCAACAAAGAAAGAGAGCGTTAAGGTCAATCAATGTTGAGAGCAAAACTCGTCTAAGTTGGAACTGGAGTTACATGGGGTTTATATACAATTAGAGAACAAAGGAAGCTATAAAGGGAATGAGGCAGTGACTACCTAAGAAAGGAAATGTAAAGGTAGCTATGAAAGGAGATAGTGTCTAGGCAGTACAATGCACAGTTTAAGGAGAAATGATGGATATGAAATGATACATGAAACAGGAAGACGAAACAAAAGAAGGAACTGTAACACCAATACCAAAAGGGTTGATGAAAAGCAAGCCACATGCCTGGAGACTGATACAAAAAGCATTGATAAAAACCAAGCCACAGAAGCTGATAAAATGAGCATTGATGAAAAGTGATGTGCAAGGAGACCAATATGAAAATGAAAGGATGGAATCAGAAGTGGTACAGTTGCAAGCTCAGAAGTGATCCAGTTGTAAGCAATGCAAGAAGGCAGGCTAGAGATGAACTTCAGTTTATAGTCACACAAGCAATGTGCAGTTAGGCAACACCAGTTTAGTAGTTTATAGCCAGCTTGAAATTGGCATATGGATCCACCTCCACCACTGTTGTGGTGCTCAACACATGAGCACACCCACTGTTCTCCAAGTCAAGGAACACACATGTGCCATTGATAATCCTATCCCAGTAAACTTTGTCAAGGTCCTTGAGTGTAGGGACAAATATAGTTGCCCTGCATATACATTTCTTTGGCACCTTTCCACACACCCCAACTGGCTCCTTTGAATCTTTGAATTTGTTGCTTCCTTTACAGTGCTTGAGTGCAAGCCCAACCTATCCCTATTAACCATCATGAAGAAGAAATAAGAATATCACACACTGCTTGCATAGAGTAGATTAAGGTGCCAACTGGTTTCTCTTGGGTGAAGTTGTTGATGCTGTCAAGGTGGGCAAGGTGTGAGAAGGTGAATGTTCATAAGACAATGTCACTTAAGCCAAAGCCCTGGATTAATGATTGCTCAGTAGCAATGACTGCATCATTTTACAGCTTACACTTCATTCTGCAGGGTCCATGCTCCACTCTTTCCATTCATATGTGGATGTATAAAGTTTGCTACCAGGCATAACTGGGTCATTCTCAAGAAGGTATGCAATCTCCACTGCAATTGCTTCCTTTGTGTTCAAATCAATCTTGTTATCATTGATTAGTTTCACTACTGATTTGAAAGTGTTCTTCATGAAACCATTGTGGTAATTGTGAATATGAGTGGTGGCCTGGGTGAATGATGATCAAAGACAAAAGCACCCATCCAGGGGCCTCTGCACTCAACCTTGTGGATGTCCTTCCCAAATACTTCATCTACAATCTCTCTAACATGATTGAGAGATAAATTGTCCCAAGGGTTAAGGGCACCAAGCTTCCTCCAAGTTCATGGCACAAGAGCATTAGTGAATGGGGCTGCTAAGTCTAGGCTGGGAAGGTGTTCCAGTGTCCAATTCTGGGCACCATTTTTCAATGGATTTGCTTTGGGGTTTTCTTCAATTTTGACCAACAACTATAAATGATTAGCTATCAAGTCAGGAGATTAAGGAAGATATGCAATGTATTGGTTCACTTGCATTGGCATTCCTACACTGGCTCCAGTCTTAATGTTGATAGCCTGGGCTTCTATTGTGTCCATCTCTCCTTCAGGGATAAGGCCACCAGCCTTGATCATTGATTCAGAGTTGTCACCATAGGTAGTGGCAGCAAATCTGACAATTCAGTGGTTTCATCCCATTTGGGATCAATGCCATGTACATCTTCTGTCCTCTTCTTCTTTGTTTTTGAACCACTGGTCCTGGGACACCCAATTAGACCAGTGAGAAAGACATGAGTAAACTTAAAAGTCCCCATTTTTAGAAGCAATCTTGGCAATCTTATGCTTGCTGGTAGTGGTGGGAATACCTGTCACTTCTTGTTTCATACATAGCCTTTTCAGTAATGGAAAGAGTACCTGTAGCATCATGCATTTTGTGCATAGCCTTGGTCTCAAGATGGCTCCTCCTACCCCTCAGCAAACCCAAGTGCCCTTGGCCATGATTCAACCCCTTGGATGGCTGCTTGCTGGTTAGCTGATCACCTTCACTTTCAACCTCATCACCCTCAGACAAGTCATGGGAGGTCTCTTTTGTACCTTCATCATTGTTGGTGGAGCCTGAAAAACATCAGCAATTGACACAAGGATTGTAAGTATCTCACCATCAGAGCCACCACTTGTGTCTTCAATGGTATATTGTCTAAATGCTGATATGGTTTTTGCAGCAGTATTTCTCATAGCTGTTTTTCTATCCCTGGTAATTTTGGCATTCTTGTGTCTATCAAAGCCTGAAACAAAGTGAGTAGATGAGTAATTATATGCATATGTTTGACAGACTTTCAGAATTGGTTTTGTTATCAGTAACAAAGTGAATGTGAGGATCAACATTTTCCTTGTTGAAAGCATGGCCAGTATTGGACTTGGGCACCACTATTTTCTCAGTAGGTGTGAGCACCACACTGTTTTCAGAGGGTGTGTTGGTCAAGGCTAGAAGTCAAGTGAGTTTCTGAGTGCATATAGCTAAAGTTCTTACTGATTTTGTGCCTCTCAGCATGAAGGTCTTCTTTCTCTTGGTCTTGCCAATGAAGGTGGCCCTGGAGGTCAGCAGCTTTTTTGGCAGCCTCTGTATGTCACAATGCTTGTTCTTCCTTCTCTTCTACAGTCTTCTGACTGTTTGCGTCAGGTCAAGGATGTTTACAATGAGGACTTTGGAGGTGGCATTGAGGAAGTTTATCAGACAAGATGCAGCAGGAATGAAGGAAGAGTGACAGTCCTGGCATGCCAAATTAATACCACTTTGCACTTTGTATGACTTACCATATTGGACAAATTGCAGTTTTGATTGACACATGCATCTGAAGTGACATCCACAAGCAAATGCCACACCCAAAGAAGTTCACACCATGGAACATACCCTGCCCTGTTGATGGTTGCAGGAGAGCATTTACCAATAATGGGGGGCTCTCAGTTCATCTTGGCTGGCACAGTAATGTATGGGATGCTCAACAACACCAATAGTGGCTGTGTCAAGAGCAACAGCAGAACACAGAGTGTTGGCATCAACTTGCCAACCAACAACAAGTGGACAACAGCCAAGAAGATGGGTCCTTCAACACTGATCCCTTTGATTGGCCAGGTGACAATGATGATTGTGAGCTGGAAGGCATAGGGCTAGGTGCAGGGATTCCCAATGACTTGCAAAGAGTTGAAGATGTCAAGTGGCACCCAAAAATCAATGGTTAGTCATCATTCTGTATTTAAAGGCACTAGATTGACAAGTGCTTTCTATTCTAGGCCATCCACATGATAAAAATGGCAACTTCCTACCTTCAAATACTCTGTCTCCTCCTTGGGAAGTGCTGGCATCTGATGACTTTTCTCCTTTTGCATTGAGTGAAGCATTTTGCATCAAGGGAAGCATTTTACATTGTGGACTGGCTGTTCCATCACAATCATGCCTCAGGATCAGATCAATGATCTGATGCAGTTTTGGGCCAGGTCCATGCCCTTATGACACAACCCACCCTTTGTGGATGTGGACAGCCTCTATGAGACCATTGATGCAATCCAGCTTGGCCATGTTCCATGGGATTCATTCACAGTTATGTATCAACCAAAAGAGGGTGAAGATATCAACAATGTGGCTTGGAAACTGAAGTCCTATGATGTCTGGTACTGCAATCAAGAAGTACTGAAAATACAAGTATTGAACTGTGATTTTGAAAATGAGATGGACTTTGCTGCAAAGAAGGTAGTGGATTTGAAGGTGCAGGTTTGGCACTATCAAGATTATATGTCTGGTGAGTGAGCTTGGGAACAGTCAGTACATGATTGGCTTCCTGGACAAATACACTTGTTGACAATAAACACTAGGATATCTTAGCCCAGGATCAGAAGAACATTGGAGCCACATTTTGTCCAATCATTCTTGGAAGCAACAAAACCACTGTGTCTGTAGCCATGGGTCAAAATGAATATTACCCTCTATATATGTCAAATGGGCTTATTCACAATAATGTCCATCATGCACATTGTGGCAGTGTATCTCTAATTGCATTTTTGGCCATCCCAAAAAGTGTGTTCTGCACTCTTAGTACCAATCTCTTACTATATGATTATAGCCAACAAGGAACATGAAGATTCTGATGGATTTGCTGGTTCAGATGGCAGCTTTTTCACATATCACTCAGCCATATATTGCAAGAAGTCATTTGTTATGCAGATGGTTATTATCAAAAGACCCTGTTTGGTCTTGGAGCATATATTGCAGATTATCCCAAGCAAGTTCTTCTCAGCTGTATCATACAAGATTGGTGTCCCATGTGAGCATCATTGTATAGATGCATTCACAACATAACACAGATACAGATGTACAGCATCTAATAAGGACCTTGATGGAAGATGCAGATGATGAACACATGAATTGACAAAGGCATTAATGCAAGCACATGACAAGAAAATGTTATGGTTAGGGTATGGCATTGTTGCAGGAACCATGGTAATCTTAGCAACTTATTTGTTTGCCAAATTTCAACCTGTGATACCTGTATAGCCTTTTACATATGGATTTCCAAGAGCAGATATCCACAACATCATTACACCTGACATCCTCACCAGGTGATCAAGGGTACTTTCAAGGACCACTTGGTGACATGGGTTGAGGTGTATATCAAAAAAGTCAATATACCTAAACATGCCAAGCAAATATTGATTGATGGTGAGTATTTACAATTTGTCTGCCAATACTTCATCTCAAATCTAAGTAGAATTGCAGCTGTTCCTGTTTTTTCTGGCCTTTGTTGCTTTCCTGAAGGCTGTGGCTTCAAGCAATGGACAGGAAACAATTCCAGTGTATTTACCTGCAATCATTGGCTATGTGCTGAATCAAATGATCAGGGCAATTTCAACATTTATAGAGTTTTGTTACATTGTCCAGCACCCAGTCATTGATGAAAACAACTTGGAGAAGCTCAATGAGCTGCTGGCTAGGCACCACCATGAATGACAAGTATTCCATGACACAGGCACACTCCAACTTCAACCTTCTAACTCATTACTGTGAATTGATCAGAAAATTCAGCACACCAAATGGACTTTGCTCATTGATTACCAAATCAAAGTACATTGAGGCTGTCAAAGATCCTTACTGGTGCTCAAGCTGCTTCAATGTGCTGTCACAAATGATTGTAACAGTTCAGTGGCCCAGATCTGAACATAGGATTACAAAAGGCTATAGGCAATGACAATGATGATGGTGGGGCAATAGATAATCATGAGATCATTGGAGAAGTTAAACTAGCTAGTAAACCTGGTGTGTACTAGTAAATGGGTCAATCTACATATTAAAACCCATACAAATGTACTGCATGATGTAGAAAACCTTTTGCAGTGGCTCAGAATCCCTGATCTTCAGGTGCTCATCTCCAGGTTTCTGTGAGCAACCAGCAATCATCAGCTAGGAATAGATGAGGAATTCACTGGCAAGGTTTACCTACAGTGACTCACAAAACTGTAGTGTATCTTTAGAACCAAAGCAAATATAAACAAACAATTAGTGTATCAAATAAACTATCCATCAGGGCTATGTGAGAAATTAAAAATTATGTAATTCCAATCAGAACCCATGGAGATATATTCAATTTAAATCAGGAACTCATTGACTCAGTTTTGCGAGGGGGATCAGAAATATCAGAATCTGATGCTCCACCTATTGTATAGCAGCCAGCCCTTGATAGGTGGTCACTATGGGAATGTTATCTTTCATGGGAACTCAAATTGAGCTATTTAATGAGGGCTAACATTCACAATTGTCCAATGCATCCCACCTCTTCTTCTCAGAAAGAAAACATCCTCTCTCTAGCCAATTCAACTTGCAACATTGCATCCAAACTTAGCATCAGCCAGTCCACAGTGTCCAGGACACTCAGGACTCTCCATCCCAACCAGGAATTCTCCTCTGGGGGTCATCCTTCCAAGCTTTCATCCACCTCTCAGAGGGCCATCATCTCCCAAATCACCATGGGCAAGGCCTCCAATGCTGTCCAGGCCACCAATTACATCAATACCATCATCCCTAACCCAGTCTCCTCAGAAACAGTCAGAAGAGTCCTCAGGAAAAATTCATTTAAGGCTGTGGTAAAGAAGAAAAAGCCCTTGCTCAGTGCAAGGCACAGACAGAGGAGGTTGGCCTTTGCTTTGAAGCACATAAATGGACAGTGGAGGATTGGAAGAGGGTTATCTGGTCAGATGAGACTAAGATCAACAGGTTGGGATCAGATGGGAGGCAGTGGGTCTGGAAACAGAAGGGGGAAGGATTGACTGAGAGAGAGGTGCAGGGAACAGTCAAGTATGGGGGTGGAAATATCATGGTATGGGGGTGCATGGGGCAGAATAGAGTGGGACACCTTGCAAAGGTTGAGGGGTGGATGAATGCTGATCAGTATGTGTCCATTTTGGAGGACCACATGGTGCCTAGTCTGGAGGAGAGTGGGATTTCTGATGAGGAGGTCATCTTTCAGCAACACAATGATCCCAAGCACACCTCAAAAAAGGCCAAGAAATGGATGGAAGACCACAATATCACTCTTCTGGACTGGCCTGCACAATCTCCAGATCTCAGCCCCATTGAGCATCAGTGGGTTCACCTCAAGAGGGAGCTTGCCAAGTACCCATCACCACCAAAGGGAGTATGTGAGATGTGGGAAAGATCAGCAGAGGTGTGGAATGGTATACCACCAGAGGTGTGTCAGAATTTGATTGAAAGCATGCCTAGAAGGTTGGAAGCAGTGATTAAGGCAAAAGGAGGTCAACCAAGTACTAGAATTGCATTCCTGATACCCCCTCACAAAACTGAGTCAATGAGTCCCTGATTTAAATTGAAGATATCTCCATGAGTTCTGATCGGAATTACATAATTTTTAATTTCTCACATAGCCCCGATGACATAGTTTATTTGATACACTAATGGTTTGTTTATATTTGCTTTGGTTCTAAAGATACACTACAAACAATCCAAAAGTGCCAAACATTGACTCAGTTTTGTGAGTCACTGTATATCCCTTAGCTGTTGCTACATACTTTGCTCCAAGTGACATATCTGGGATTGGAGGAATGCTTCATGAGCATATTCACTCAACACATAAATGGAGGAATTGTTACAGTCAATTGCGATTCCCTAACTGCGACCCTAACCTAGGTTCCTATTTGGTCCGACCCTGCAGGATTGATCTGTTTCACCTGGTTTCAACCCTGTATCAGCCCCTGGTTTCAACCCTGTATCAGCCCTGGTTTCAACCCCTGTCTCAGCTCCTGTATCAGCTCCTGTATCAGCTCCTTGTCTCATCCCCTATACTCTGATACATGTAGCATACCCCTAGGTCTCTAGGTATATAAGTAGCTAGGTAGAGCCTGTAGCTCCCCATCTTGACCTTAGTCGAGTAACAGTCTTAGCTCTAGACCATCCTCTACTTCTCTCCTAGTCTAGGGTCAGAACCTAGGGCTATGGCCTTCGACCATAACAGGAATGGTCATGATTGGCATGATTGTGTCTTTGTTGAACATGATCCAGATGTTCCTGGATTTCATGGAATGTATGTTGCACAAGTATATGCTTTCATCAAGTTCAAATATAATTCTGTCACCTACTCTTATGCTGTTGTCAAGTTTTTTTCATCAGTCAATGATGTACCCTGCCCCAATACAGGAATGTGGAGGGTGCAATGAGATGATGACTATGACTTGATCCATATTTACAGTATTGTTCATGCCACACACTTAATCAGTATTCCCAGAACAACTATGATTCCTTACAATTTCTTACCATCCAATATGCTCAATGCCTTTAAAACCTTTTACATTAACAAGTTTATAGATCACCATGGATTTGAGATTGCATTCTGAATCTCATATATGAGTACACATTGACAATTACTACTATGGATGGAGGATGACAGTGTAGAGGAGCAGAGATGCATTGATGCATGTGAGGGATCATGCCCAGTCAAAAACAGTCTGCGAAATGTAGCGGAACAGCCATGTGAATTAGTGCTGTCCATAGTGCATATGTGCATTTATGTTTCCAAAATCAATGAGAGGCCTTAAAGTGCCATGTCTGAAAGTCAAAGTATAGTAAGTTCCGATGCAGAAAGTGAAAGTATAGGAAACTGCTACCCTGAAAGTCAAACTCCTAAAAGTCAACAATGACATAGATGAGCAGGTGGTATGCAGGCAGGCAAATGGGTGAACAGGTAAACACAAGGGGTGGTCAACCAAGCAGATCGGTCAACCTGACAAGCCAGCCAATCTGACAAGCCAGCCAATCTGACCAACATTGTCACCAACTGCATTGAATTAATAAAACCATTACCTTGGCATGATGCCTCTTTGGTGTCAAGTGGGCAGAGAGTACCTAGCAGTGGTTTATTCAATGCAATGTTAGGGCACATATCGACCTAAAGAATACCCACAAGCCACCGCAAATCGGATAGGCGCTAGCGATCTCCACGTACAGAAGAGGGACCGCGCAGTGTCAGCAGCCTGTTGAAGGCAATACTTACCCCCTGCAGAAATTCGTCTGTCAGCGCAGTATTCCCAAATACCATTGCTGGATATCAATACCATTATGCTGAACGCGAAACTGATCTGTACATGGCATGTAGCCTCCTCGACATCTTTGAACCGGCCCATTGAGGAACTCCTTAATAGTGCCGTTCAGATATCCCGAGGAGGGAATGCCTTGTGACCATCAGCAAACGTTGAACATGCCAGCAGTGACACTCGTAGCGTAGATAGATTGGACGACTCTCGTCTGAACAAGGGTTTGTATCCAAGTGCAACGAGGTACCTGCCCTTCATAGTTGTGTCAACGTCACCATGTCATGAATCAGGAACGTTCAGATGCAAGCCTTTTTTGTCAGTTGCTCAGCGGCAGTAGACACAAAACGTGATAGAACGGATCAGTAGCCAGCGGCGAGAATGACCGTAGTTATAGTGTGATAGAGTGCGAGGAATACTGAGCAGCCTGTAACCCCATGCCTGCCTATCCAAATTGTGGGTAAAGTGCGATAGTACATATCATACATGTCAAAGTTAGAAATGCCAGTAAACATCCCACCCTGCAAGAACATTGAGTCAATAGATTCGCAGTCAATTAGTTGTGCACTGCTTGATATTCAGAAGGTGCATAGTTTCCTTCACAGGATTTTTTTTTTTGGCCAAAGCCTTGTTTCTGCGGAGATAGCAGCCTTGACAATTGGCGTTATGAGGCAGCCTGGGCGTAGCGACACCAATGGGAGTATCAGCTTTCAAATTGTATTTATATACCGCAGGTGATTGGATTACCTTTTTCACTATCTGCGTACTCAAAGACTTCCCCTGGCCGGGCAGGGTTTTCTTCCGGTACATCTGGAGATGTGCAACCAAAAGGTTTGGCGGTGGGACCATTGACACTGAGTTTATTGAATAAAAAGTCTATTATGTATCGTACATGTGGTATACGTGTAATACAACGATGTACTAATGGAAACAAGAGCGATGACGAAAAGAGATATTAATATGTACCAGATGACCGTCCATTACCGCCCTTTATAGCCTCGCACTTTCGAGCAGCACAGCGCCCCTCCTCCATGCTAACCGGTTCTTCCCAAACGCCGCCTCGAGTGCCTCCCGGACCGTCTTTACAAACACAAATTGCATCTCGTTCCTGATTTCCAGCGCTACATCGTGCTCCACATCCTTGCGGTTTCCCCATGGCAAAATCACCTTAGCCATTTGCGCCCGGTGGGCGCCCAACACCTTTTCCTTGATGCCGCCCACAGGTGTGACGCGTCCCCTCAATGTGATCTAGACAGACTTGGCCATCAGCGCAACGAAAAGGTGGAGGTGAATCCGGGAATTGATCACGCACCTCACCTGTCATCGCCACGTTCGGCGATACACATGCTCCTGTCAAGAGACTCACAAACGCACACACCATCGCGATCCCCGCACTCGGGCCGTCCTTCCTCTGTGCTCCCGCCGGCAAATGGAGATGAATATCAAACGGCTCGGGCACCTTGAGCGGATCCTGCATCCGTGTATCTGTGATACACAGATCAAATGCTTGCATCTTGACCCAGCTGAGTGCCAACTCGCCGCTCTCCTTGATCACGTCGCCCAGGCTGCCGGTAAGCTTGAGCTTTCCGCTTCCAGGAACAGCGATCGTCTCGACAGGGAGAATACCACCTTCGCCCTGGCCCATCACCACCAAACCGTAAACGACACCTCTTCTCTCCTCCCTCTCCTTCTCTTCCCCGTCCCACCGCGCGATTCCGAGGATCTTCTCTAGCTCGTGTTCTTCCACGACCCGTTTGTACTCTTTCTTCCCCGCCAAAACGATATTGCCTCGCTCTGGTGCTGAGGTCGAGCCAACGGCCTCTGCATTGTTGGCATCATTGAAGGATTCTGACCATTCCACAGCCTTGTACCGGACAACGGCGCCAATGGCACGTTCCAAGCTGCGAACGCCCGCTTCCCTCGTATACCGTGTGGCAATATGCAGTAACGCAGGTTCAGTGATGGCAAACTGGTCCTCGTCCAATCCATTGGCTTTGAGCTGCTTTGGCAAAAGGAATCGCCGTGCAATGTGCATCTTTTCGTCGTGAGTGTAGCCTGCGTTAATTAGTCAGGTTCGATAAGGACATCAAGGACGTCGAAAAAATGCACCAGAAAGTTGTATCACTTCGCATCTATCTAGAAGCGGGCCAGAGATGGTATCCAGGGTGTTTGCAGTGCATATAAAGAGGACTTGACTCAGATCAATCGGTACATTGATGTAATGATCCTATAGCAAAACAAATTAGCTTTCCGCTTGCCCAAAACTTGCGAAAGGCATCATACATTAAATGTGTGATTCTGCTCCGGATCCAAGACTTCCAACAGTGCGGCAGCAGGATCACCATGAAAGTTGCTTTGTCCAATCTTGTCAATCTCGTCTCTATATCTACTCAACCAGTCGCACTGGGCGGTAACATGAGATAAACTCACAGTAGCATGACCGGATCAGGCCTCCCAGCCTTCCTTAGAGCTTGGACGATCAAACCAGGCCCACTAGCAACATAGGTCCGTCTATGCCCTCTAATCTCAGCTTCGTCCCTCACGCCACCTAGTGATATGCGTTGGAACGGCCTGCCGAGCGCCTTGGCAATAGATTGACCGAGCGAGGTTTTGCCCGTCCCAGGTGGTCCGACAAATCTGTGAGCCCAAAGCTATCAGTACATTGTTTACGGCCAATAAACGAGACACCTACAACAAGATAGGTCCCTTGACCACTTTCTTATTCGGAGTCCTAACCGATGGCTGGTGCTGATGTTGATGTGGTACGACTTGCTGGTTCTTTCCAGCAGGGACCAACGCTCCCTCTCCGCTCGCTTTTCCGTTGCTTCCTTACCCTCCACCTCTTTCATCGTCACCTGGTCTGCCGCTTTTGCAGCCATCTTCTCCTGCTCTTCCTTGTTCTCCTTCTCCGTATTCAACTCCTTTAGTCTGACAACGGCTAAATACTCGATCAGCCTTCGCTTGATCTTGTCCAAGCCGAAATGGTCAGCGTCTAACTGTGCCCGAGCGTTGGTTAAAAAGCTCCGGTCTTTGATTTGGAATTGAGACAGCCCGGAAGTTGAAGAGACAGAAACGGAATTTGGCCAGGGTATCGAAGTTAACCATTCAAGCTGGTTGTGAATCAATGATTGCGGAAAACAAAAATGGATACCGTGAGACGTACGTAGTTTCTGATAACGCCGTGCTCGACGCTACCGTGGGGTATGCGCCTCAACCTCCTCCACTCCCTCACACCCATTTTGCGTTCTTCAGAGCTAATAGCCATAGCCTCAATCTTCCGCTTCAGATCCGCCATATCATCTGCCTCGTGCTGTTCGTCGTCGTCCAACTCTGACGATGAACCACCCTCGCCAGAAGAACCCCGCTGCAAAGCACTCAACTCGCGTTGAATGGCGGCGAGCTGCTGCCGGAGGAAGAACTCTTTCTGTTGCTTGGAGAGCGATTCATCGACGGCTGTTGCAATCTTCTTTGTTACCTCGGAGATGGAAGTCTGTTTAAGGAATATTTCCATGGCTAGTTTGAGCCTCGCTTCGGAATCGGGTGTGCTCAACATAGCTGTGCGAAGATGGTAAATAAGAGCATGTCATGACGTATATATGCGCATACTCACCCAGCTTATCGGTAAACTCCCCGTTAATTGTTCCCACCAGCACGTCTGCCATCCAAGGTGCCCGAGCGTCAGTTATGTCCTCCAGCATAGCCGCAATCTTCAAATACCCGTCCCGCTTGGACTGCTGTGCGGAATCCTTTGCCAGTCTATCAAGAAGCCGCGCTGCTGAATACTTGAACTTCTCGACCGTCTCCCGGCTGGGAATTTTCTCAGTCGGGGGATACTCCACTTCGTGCACCTCGAGTGTATTGGCCCATTCACTCACAGGCAAAGAGACTGCATTCGAGGAGCTGCTGCCGATCTTAACACGAGTAAGACCGTGCAGCGACAGAAGGTAGGGTTGACGTGAACCCCTAGCTGGAGGCCGTACAATTCTCAGGACCCTGGCGGCGGTGCCCCATTCCGCCAGAACGGGTTCTGAGAGCGGTAGAGTCGGGCTCTGTGGGTCGCCTGTGTTATATGCGTCAGTGTGCGATGGAGTCGGTATACTGGCTGTCGGTACTGCAGCAACAACGGGGAGGGCGTCCGATTCCTGGATCAGGGTGAGGATAGCCTCTCCGACGTGCCTGTGGACAGGCATTGTGAATCTGGAAGCGGGGAGGAGGATGAGGGGATGTGCGAGGGCGAGGATGGGGAGCTTTGATGTTGCCATGGTCGAGGATAGCCTTTGATGGAGGTTTATACAAGATGAGCGACGAGAAAGGCTCGTGAATTTGAAATCATCGGATCGGCTGCACGTGATCATTCTGTCTATTCTTATTCTTATGCATAAGATACATGGAAACGATTCATTCTAAAGAGCAGGCTTGCCAGCTTCCGCCACAATAAAGGTGACGCCCTGTACAACACGTTAACGCCAGCTGTTGCTGTATAAACACATGACACAACCCACATTCTCAATATTCTTTTTCAACTCAGGCACAGCCGCCTTGACAAGCTCCTTCTCCGAATCGCTGATCCTACCAAGCGGTAAGATCTTCTCTACTCCGTTGCTCTGCACGTTGGCTCAGTTATCAGGTTTCGCAATTCTGCAACCACCTACCCCCAACTCGACGTTGCTCGCAAAGAACGCCACATCAGCCCCAATTTCCTTCTTCAACGCTGTGCCGCCCTCCTTGTCCGCCTCCAAGTTCACAAAGGTGGGAGTCACAATGCCCTTTTCGCCCCTGACCGCCCTGATCACCTTGGACGCAAACTCGGCACCGGCATACGCCATCGACAGCGTCGCAGATCCCGCGCCATTCTTGGCCTTGACAACCTCATCACCGCCGTACTGGATTCGCTTCACCAAAGCAGGTAAGTCTGCCGTGGGAGGCAGCGGGTGCGAGGACTGTGACAGCAAAGGCACGATCTGAGAAGCCACGTGAGATCAGTATCGCGATCTACATCTTGAGCTCCTCACCGTCACGCCGCTGTGTCCGCCAACAACCGGAACAGTGACATTGGTGGCGTAGGAAAGGTCACCGAAGATTTCCGACACAAACGTGGACGAGCGAACGACGTCCAGGGTCGTCACTCCGAAAACTCTGTCCGCAATGTCAATGACGTGACGGCTCAAAGACGCCCAAAATATCCTCACCTTTTCGGGTCATAGACACCGTGTTTCTTGAAGACTTCTGCGACGATGGGAACAGTCGAGTTAACGGGGTTCGAGATAACGAGGACGAAGGCCTTGGGCGAAGCTTTGGCAATACCCGTAGCTAGATCTCTCACGATACCAGCATTGATCTATTGCGCAGATCAGGGCGCATACATATACATCTTATCAACCAAGCGCTCAACGTACCTTGAACAGGTCATCTCTTTGGTTAACACCTTGTCAGCTACACGTAACACAATAATCAAAGGCTATCGCACCTTGTCATCTGTTATCATACACAATCAGCTGTCACACGCATATGAGTAGATTTAGAACGTACACCGGGTTTACGGGGGACACCGGCTGGAATGACAATGACATCGGCGCCTGCCAATGTTTTGGCAAGACCATCGTTGTCAGGAAGGTACCCCTCGACCTTGGCATTTGTCGGAATGTGCGACAGATCCGCAGCAACTCCGGGAGTGTTGACGATATCGTACAAACTGAGCTACATCATCCACACACACACATCACTCATGCTATCGCAGTCTACGAATAGATATAGGGCGAACCTCGGTGACGAGAGGGTTCGCCTTCAACAAGAGCGCAAGAGGCTGTCCGATACCGCCTATCACACCGACGATAAGATGTCTCGATCAGAAATCGCTAGCATCGCTGGACGTAGCTGTTACTCACCGGCAGCGCCGAGAACAACAGCCTTGACCATTCTGTGCGTATTCGTGGGGATATCTAGAGGATGAAGGTGCGAAGATGTGGAGGAATCCGCCAAGGAGACTATATATCGTTCACATGAACCAATGTCCAATCAGGATCTTATCGGTTCCTTAAAAGGAAATTCGTCTGAGCCAGACTCCTCTCTCAATCAAAATGCTACAATTCTATGAACATACTAATGAAACATTATTTAACAAAAAAATTTCATACAGAATCTGCATAGCGTGATGTGGGGCTCGAAGCCGACGGCTTTATATGGTAAATAGGGCTCGTTGGTGAGGCTATTTGCTGGGAAGGAATCTCTTAACAAACTTGTTTCGTGGGAGCATCTGACCTACCAGAGTTGGATATGGGGTCACAGGTGTCGGACTTGGCGGTGGACGCCTTTGACGGTAGAAACAATATGACGTGCCGATCAAGACTGCCACGACGAGGATCGCAACGAGCACGACAATGGAGACGAACAGCGTCCTCTGTGTGTGGTTGTTCTGATTCTCTGGAAGCGAGTCTGGAATGGCAGTTTCCGTAGGCCACCAGGTAACACCGGACGTGCTCGTAGCGTACGTCTTTGTCGCGATTGACTTTACACTGATCGGCTAATGAACATCATTAATGTCGGGCGCTCGCAGATTCAAAGTATCCGTCCACCAGACCCACCAATAACGATGGCATGCCAAAATCCACGTTAGAAATAGAGGCGATATGAATCGCGGAGGTGTGCGCTGCCCCACTTGGGCTTGAAGAGCTGGCTTTGGCTTCCATTCGAGGTTCGTAACATCCTGCGACTGGCAAGTTTTAAAGACTTCGTGAGCTATAGCATTAGTAGAATACCGAGAATACAGCTTCACCAAATGATCTTCTATGCAATAATCGCGTACTTCCGTGAGAGTGATCAAGCTCCTGTATGCTACTAGGGCTGTAGAAATAAAGTTCAGCCCCAATGGAGATAGAGGGAGTCAGGGGCTCACCTACGTCATCTCTTGCGCTGACATGACCGCGAAAAGGGTGCTCTGCCACTACCATGTACGACGTATTATTGTTTTTTGAAAACCAGGCATTTGGCGGATATGTCGAGCCAGCCGTATGTGATTTTCGACATGGGTGTCTTGAAATCAAGTCATATGTGGCTGGACGACCGGGGCGACTTTCCGTAGTGCCGTTTGGAAAATCAAACGAAGATTGAATGGCGATGCATTAGCTGTGGGTATTTCTAATGAGTATCCTAAACCGGAATAATCCTACTACACGTGTCCTAATAATGACGTTTGCCACGGCATGAACCGAAATCGAAATACTTAAATTAATTGTTGAAATTGCTGTTAGACAATGTCTACTTAAAATAGCCTTTATCACAGCGGTCGACACTATTCTCATCGTTGAAGTAACGGCACATTTCCTGGACTCTGTTGCTGAGCTGTCTACTGTGCCTCAGTCTCTATATGGATATTTGGTTTGAGTCCCTGTTTGGTCAGAATCTACAGTAGTTCTTGGTTGAAAGATTCGTGTCATCTAGTGGGTATACGCGAACTGAATAATGATAGCATCTCGATGACAGTCGATAATGGTGGCAATTCAGATTCATATTTACGGAACACGGAACAGCAATACCAGCAGCTCGCACGCCGCAGACTACTGCAATCAGATAATCAATCATAATGCATAAGTTATGCTCTGAGGTGCTTCCTCCAAGCGTCTCTCACAACCAACTCGATCCTTCCAGCCTCTCTCTCAATGCTTCTTGCAGCATCCTTCCGTCTATCTCTAACATTCTGAGATCCATAACTATCTATGCTGTCCAACTTTGTCAAAAGCACATTTAGCTTTTCGAAGTATGCATGAACCGGGTAGTTTCGTGTAGTGTATGCGAGTTGAGGAGTGACCTCCTCCGAATCGACGTTGTCGACTGTCTCTTCACTCGACCTCTCCGCATTGTCCGTGATGGCGGCGGGGGACTCGACGCTCGAGTTTTCACCGGCCATTTCGACTCGATTATTCGCCGTGGTCCCTGCTTGTGCGACGGACGACTGATCGCCCTCTATTATCACAAATTCGCCGTCCCCAGAGGGTATCGTCGGCGCAGATGGTTCAGACATGGTGTTTGACGACTCGTCGTCCTTGACAATCACAAATTCGTCATCTGCCGAGGATGTCGTTGGCTCGGGTATCTGACGTGTGCCATCGAAAGCTTCGCTGTCCATGGTATTTGCCCCATGCATTTGATCTCGGGAAGCTGCATCGATCTCTGATGGTGCAACATCAGAATCTTCTGTATCAGCGGCGTTGACATCTATGTTACCGCTCGGGCCTGATACATTAACACCCGAGTTTGTCACATATGATGTGGTATCCACAGTAATAACGTTTTCATCTGTCGAGGGCAAAGATGAATTTATAAAGTCAATAGCCTGGGGCACTGTAAAACTATTGCGCGTCTCCTGGAATTGAGAGACGATATTGTCGATGGAGTGTAGAGAGCACCGCTGGCGGTATAGCCTCTGTATTTGTCGTGCAGCTTCGTGATGAACATCGGTGTATTCAACAGGTGGAGTGGGAGGCCTTGATGAAGAGTCTTTAGAAGGAATCTGTGTGGATGTAGCCGGCTCCTGCACATGTCCCTAAGCACATATTCAACAGCATATAATATCCGAGACTTACATTATTGGGTACGTGTCGCTTGCGCTGCACATACTCGCGATGGCTGCGCCTCAGTTCCCCTAATTGCCGTTGGTATCTTTCAGCCTCAGCATCTCGGCGTCTCCGGTCATTATCGAGCGCCTGTTGTCTCCTAGCTTCGAGATACAAGTTCTCGCGTAGACCGATCTCTTCGTGGGGCAGGTACTGCGCGCGGCGAGCGCGTTGTGCAAGTAGGGCCTCTTCGCGAGAATGTTGGCGTTGGCAGTTATAGTTATAGACAGGATAAGAAGACTGGAAATAGGGATTGTAGAGGCCGGTGAACATGCTGAGAAAAGTGGGTGTTGCGCTTCATTTCCTTTGTGAGCATTTTATAAGGCGCACACTCGTGTTCGGGGAGATTCGACCAAGCCGTTGACTTTGCCTGAAGACCGTCGAACAGTCCAGAACAAGCCGAATTAAGCAACATTACTAACGAGCGCTGGGCTTAGTCATTCACGCGTCTTGTCACGCGCGTCACAGTGCATCGTCGAACCATCGCGATGGCTCCATCAAAAAAACTTGCCGGTAAGATTTTTTTCACTGCCTCACCCGCCGGAAATAGCGGGGCGTCAACCACGTCTGTGAGCCTCAACCGAGGCACCAAAAGGCCTGTCGTTATAAGTGCGTATTTAGCAATTTCAAGTCACTGAATGGGCTGAGTAGATGATGTTCAGGTGATGACGAGGATTCAACCCCCGTGCGTCGAAAGAAGACATTTATTGTGGGTCTGTACATATCATGCATGCGTGCTTTCAAGGTGGATAATGAACTCTGCAGACGACAGCGACGATGATGAAGACGTGACCGAAAAGAAGAGCACATCCGGTCGTGTTGCAAAGTCCCCAATAAAGGCAAGGTAGCTTAATCTCATCATCCGTGGTGCTGCAGAAATTCAAGTTTCTATACAGTAAGGCTCCATCGAAGGCACCTGTAAAAGACGACATAAAGGAGAGCCAAACAGCAAGTACGGGTGCTGCAAAGAAACCAAAGTGTGTAAATTTTAGTGCAAATGACATCACGGAGATTTATAGCTCGTTACATAGCTGGGTTGCAGCAAAGGCTGCAAGAATGACTGCCCCACCCGCTCACGGATCGAAATCCGTTCCAGAAGGAGAACCGAATTGTTTAGCCGGATTGGCGTTTGTATTTACGGGAGAGCTAAGTAGCTTGACACGGGATGATGCGATAGATGCAGCCAAACGATACGGCGGGTGAGCCAATTCCTGTCTCAGCCTACTCGCCACTGATTTGATGCAGACGTGTGACGCTTCAGCCATCAAGTAAGACAAGTTTTGTCATCTTGGGAGATAATGCCGGACCTGCCAAGCTGGCGGTGATTAAGAAACACGGCCTCCAGACGCTCAATGAAGATGAGTTTTTGAATCTCATAGCTACACGGAAAGCTGGTCAAGTGGACGGGAAGACAAGGAAGAAGATGGAAAAGGAGGAAGGGGCTATACGCCAAGCCGCGAAAGATATGGAGAAGAGAGAAAAGGCCGATGCAAAGGAGGTTAAGCGGGAGGGTTTGAGTTCTGCTGGGTGCGTCGGCTACTTTTGCATCAGCGGTGTCATAATCACAGGCTTTCTAGTGCAAAGGCAGTTCCTTTGTCGTCCCAGCTTTGGACAACCCGGTATGCGCCGCAATCACTCAAAGAAGTGTGTGGAAACAAGTCTCAAATAGAGAAACTTCAACAGTGGCTACACGATTGGTTATCCTTTTTTCGATGCGTCTATTGCATATTTCTTAATATTTGGTCAGGTCACAGAGTCTCAAGAGCGGTTTCAAAAAGCCTGGTAAGCACGGAACGAACATGTTCCGCGCCGTGCTTATCACAGGACCACCCGGCATTGGAAAGACGACCAGCGCCCATCTCTGCGCCAAACTCGAAGGCTTTACGCCTATAGAGCTGAATGCCAGTGATGCTAGGAGCAAAAAGCTTGTCGAGGTGTGTATTCACCTGCCGATCTGATCTTGAACAAATCTAACTGCTACTTCGTAGAACGGAATGAATATCAATAATACGTCGTTAGATGGCTTCTTCAAGGGTGAGAAGGTGAATGGTGACCTCTTCGGTGCTAAGTCGGGATTAACAAGTTTCCAAAGGCTACGAATGCATTAGGCGTAACCATTACAGACAAGTCGTGCATTATCATGGATGAAGTTGACGGAATGTCTGCAGGTGATCGCGGAGGCGTCGGTGCTTTGAATGCTCTCATCAAAAAATCAAAGGTCATGGTGGCCACATGAGCCTGTTTCGCGTACTTACCGCCGTAACAGGTCCCAATCATCTGTATTGCCAATGACAAGCAGTCATTAAAGCTGAAACCGTTGTTGCAAACTACGTTCAGCTTGACGTTCTCAAAGTGTGGATTCCAGTGCCCGCAGGGTGATAATCTAACCACCGCTTCGTAGACCTGCCCCAAACATGATCCGGTCACGCATCCTGACAATAGCATACAAGTAAATGCTCCTGCCATTTCATCATGGACGCTTGTGTTGATTACCCATCTCTCAAGGGAGAAAATGAAAATTCCTGCGAACGTCATTGACCAACTCATTACCAGTGCCCAGTCAGATATTCGGCAGGTGCTCAATATGCTTTCTACCTGGCAACTCTCCAGCGACACGATGGACTTCGACGAGGGCAAGGCGTTGTAAGTGGCTTCACATACCCATGCTTGAAGACGATTTGATGCTTTGCAGGGCTAAAATGAATGAAAAGTACACAGTTATGAGTCCTTTTGACATTACCTCAAAAATTCTTGGTCCACAGCTGTTCTCAGCAACGGCACGAGAATCCCTTGGAGACAAGATGGATTTTTATTTCCAGGATCATTCATTTGTGCCACTGTTCATACAGGTTTGCCGCCCTGTCGTACTTGCGATGCTCTGTCGTTTATACTCAAAAAGGAAAATTATATCCGAAGTCAGCCAGCACGAGCGCGAAATCTGGTTGGACCAGAGAAGGTTCTAAAAGAGTTGGAGCTGATGGACAGCGCTGCTTCCGCGATCTCGGATGGTGATTTGGTTGATTCCCTGATACATGGGTGTGTTTTTGTTGAGAAGTGCTACTGTTTGGATCAACCTCAATGTTCAAAAGGTCGGAACAGCATTGGAGCTTGATGCCTCTACACGCTATCCTTTCCACTGTGAAACCGGCGTCGTATATGTATGGTAGTGGCGTCCACTTCGGAGGACCCAATCCCTTGACATTTCCTCAGTGCGCGATCTGGCGTTTTGCCCCTGTAAATCGTTGCTAATCACTTGCGTGTAGATGGCTTGGTCAAAATTCGAAGCAGAACAAGCTTATGCGACAGCTAGGCGATGTTCAAGTACGCATGCGCCTCAAAGTGTCAGGTAACAAAGCAGAGATCAGACAATCGTACATTCCTGCGCTTTATCCGCACATCGTACAACCTTTGGTGGATGAGGGAGCGGTAAGCTCTTTTGAGCAAGCGAGACATCTTCCACTGATTTTTCCTAGAGTGTCGTTGATCAGATTATCCAGCGTATGGACGAATACTATTTGTCAAAGGATGACTGGGACACAATTGTTGAGCTGGGTGTGGACAGTCGCAGGGACGAGACCGTACTCAAGAATATTCCGTCAGGGACCAAGGCCGCGTTTACAAGAAAGTGAGTTTGATGCAGGGCTCATGAATCGGCGCTCATGAGCGAAAACGTGTAGGTACAATTCGACTGAGCACCCCATCGCATTCCACAAGGCGCAGGAACTTGGAAAGGTGGCAAAGAAGCTTGCAGGGGGCCCTGCGCCGGATTTGGAGGAGGCTTATGAGGTTAGTCCAACGCTGTGTCGTTGGCGGGTGATGCTCATATTATCGCTTAATGTGGCAGGTCGATGACGTTGTTGATGACGCCTCGGATGATGAGAAGAAAGGGAAGAATGAAGATGATATCAGTGGTGATAAGCTTATCCAGGCACCCAAGAAGAAGAAAACGGCCACCGCGGGGAATAGTAGAGCACGGAAGAGCAAAGCCAAGGGGTGATTGGAATGTATTGATGTTGTGAGCTTGGTTACCGTACGCTTTCTTATTAGTCTATGAAAGTCGCGACTATTTCAATGGATGATTAGCGCATATTGTAGCTGCAGGTCGCCAAGCAGTGACGTGACAACTTGATGCTCCACAGTTCCCTTTCTTTGCTAAGACAACTCCATGGACATCAACAAACCTCCGATGACTCCTAGTCCTTTCAAGGATGCCTCTGTATCTTCATGTAGATCTCTTTCCATCAATGATTCTCCTGGGTGCCACTGTTGCATCAGATTTCCAAGTTCAACTCCATCATGAATGACACAGCATTAACAGAATACTGGCCAATCCACCAAACTGATGCTGGGAATGATGGAGGAAAATGATTAATACAGTCATTGGCAGTATATCTTTTCACATCCCAGGGTTTTTTTTGTATTTATACCTAAAGTCCCAATGATAGTCAGCCAACCACTTTGCAGCTGAAAGAACAAATCCTACCAAATGCAATTGTCCATGATAAGCCTTTGCTTTGATACTTCCACAAGGAGATCCTGGTTGTGAGGGTGCAGCCAGGTAGGATACAATGGTATGCATGAGGAGAGTGGAAGGGTCATGTTATGAGCTCACACCCAACAACACTAACCACCATCCTTTAGGACACAGACCCACAGGCCTCATCAAGCAGGGAAGAGAAGGGGAGGGGGGAATAGGGTATATTGACCTATAGACAGAGTCCTACATGGGCATAAGAGAAACCATCTTAAGTCTGGGGCAACTCGAGACACTTGTACTACTTATATACTACTCTAGAAAGACCCTAGCCACCACCTAGTACCACTGGCACTCCTACAGCATTCATGCTCCTTATTGTCTTGTATGAGCACTGCCTCCACACTGTCACTGTTGCTATGCTTCTGGGCACAGCCACTGTAACACCATCTTCTGGACCAGTCTGGGTTGCTCTAGACCTTGTAACCATAAGGGGCTATATCCTTAAAGCCTCCTTGTCTCCATAGGCTGTGTTGCAATCCCATATGACCATATGCACTGCCACTGCTGCTTCCTGATGCATGATGGCATGATCCCTGATGTGTTGATGCTGATGTCAATCAATGATGCCATCAAGGGCACAATCCTCTTGCCTAATCTGGCTGTCCTTCCTAGTATAGTGTATGGCCACCTTGTATGGCCATTGTCTTGTTCCACAGTAAGTGCTCCCATGTGCTAACCCACACAAAGTGTTCCCAGGCTCCCTCTTAAGGCTCCTGGCCTGTATAAAGACTGTGGTAGTGGTCCCAGACCACTGATAGATAGATTGAAAATGTGATGCCAATTTTCATGATTGTAACAGGTCACAATTGACCAGTAGAGTTTCCTGTTAAGTAATGATGCCAGTGTTTCCTCTTTCACAAGTTCACTGTAAACCTCTTTCATTAATTGCTCCTTCTCAAATACATTAGTTCAGTGCTTAGCAGTGTGTTGTAAAAGGATGTTATGATCACAACATTGGCATCACATTTTCAATCTATCTATCAGTGGTCTGGGACCACTATCACAGTCTTTATACAGGCCAGGAGCCTTGAGAGGGAGTCTGGGAACACTTTGCATGGGTTAGCACATGGGAGCACTTACCATGGGACAAGATGATGGCCATACAAGGTGGCCATACACTATACTAGGAAGGACAGCCAGATTAGGCAAGAGGATTGTGCCCTTGATGGCATCATTGATTGACATCAGCATCAACACATCAGGGATCATGCCATCATGCATCAGGAAGCAGCAGTGGCAGTGCATATGGTCATATGGGATTACAGCACAGCCTATGGAGACAAGGAGGTCTTAAGGATATACCCCCTTATGGTTACAAGGTCTAGAGCAACCTGGACTGGTCCAGAGGATGGTGTTACAGCAGCTGTGCCCAGAAGCATAGCAACAGCAACAGTGTGGAGGCAGCACTCATACAAGACAATAAGAAGCATGAATGCTGTAGGAGTGCCAGTGGTACTAGGCAGTGGCAAGGGTCTTCATAAAGTAGTATATAAGTAGTGCAAGTAGCTTGAGTCTCCCCAGACTTAAGATGGTTTCTCTTACACCCATGTAAGACTCTGTCTATAAGCCAATATACCCCTTTCCCCTCTCCCTTCTCTTCCCTGCTTGACGAGGCCTGTGGGTCTGTGTCCTAAAGGATGGTGGGTTAGTGTTGTTGGGTGTGAGCTCATAACAAAGGACTGGCAGTAACTAGGGATTGGTATTTCATGTGTTGGCCAGTGGGAGCATTGCTTTTCATGCTGCTTGTCTGCCATCTTGCAATTTTCATATTGGCTTCTCCCACTAAGTGTGTGAGGCTGGTTGTCACCTTACTATGTAGCTATTGGTAGATGTCTTTCCTGCTTGCTTTGTAGTTGGTCCTGTATTGTGCCATATGCAAGGGTGCGTCTAGGGCTCCTGAAGTTTGTTTCCAAAGTTTGGAACTTGAACTGGCCAAACCAAACCAATGGTTTGGGTATGGTGATATACTACTCTGCTATCTAAAGACAGATGAACTAACTGTCTGTCAAAATCACAGAAAACCATGGCATGCTAGTGGGGTGAGACTGGTGGAAACCTGTCAGATAATGATGGAGTATAATGATGGCATAGGATAATAACAGGGGCATGGGAAAATCCCAAATGTAGTACTGGATAATAACAGCACTGAACACTGAGGGGACTTCTTCTATATGTTTCTACTGACAACATGAGACTTTATACACATTTTATTTTCTACCAATGCAAAGTGAACTGTAAAATTTCCCTTGTAAAATTTCACCCTTCTTTGTGCTGTTACCTATCTTTTCCAAATCTGCACTGAAGGTCTTTCTCCAATATGGCTATTGAGTGCTGTGATTGTGGAATATTTGAACCATTGTGTGAAGCTGTATTGTTGTCCTGACCAGGCTACAGGATTATCATTGTGTTTGACACTATAGTTGCTGAGTGCTTGCATTCTGATCCCAATTTGTGCTAGATCTTTCTCTGATCTTTCTCTGGTAGCTGTGAACCTGTAAGACAGGTTGTTTCTCAAACTCCATAAATCCTGTTGTCATGCACTGTGCATCATGCCTGATTGGAGTCTGATATCCATTGTTTTGGGCATATGTGAGCTTTAACTGAAGTTGGCATGCTGGTGACTAAGTTAATTGCAGTCCAGATCTTGCACATGGAGTTGATGTGGGAGTGGTGATGTGTTGGCCTTGGGTTTATTGGTTACTCTGCCAGCAGCAGGCCTGGCATATGGCTGCTTGGTAGGCCTCCAGCCCTTTCGGTAGAGTGGAACATCTGAAGAACGTCTGCATGGGCGAGATAACACGAGACATTGTTCGGCGACAACGACGACGAGCAACGATGGAGGCTTACTCCTGTACAAGAGCGTAATTGAGTTGATGTATTGTCGCTGTTACTGTTGTCGCAGAGAGTGATTATATATGCAGGTCAGCCTCCAATGCGCCGAAAATAAATTATAAAATGTCGTTCCACGTCCATGCATTTGTCACGAAACTGTGGAATCACGCATTATTTCACAATAATTGCAATAGCTATTGGCTGTTTAGCGGTAAGGTGAGATGTACGAAAGAAACGCGTCGACGCGTTGCAGGCGTGACTTGAGTAAAGAATCGAGTCAACGATCAAATTGCAATCGATCAATACGGACGCCGCGGAGCCGTCTGGGCATTGGCATTGGAACCCACCATTGTAACAGCTGTTGTGAGTTGTATGGCGCAGCACCTGGGGTGAATTGACGGTCGAGCGTGTCGCTCACCACATGATCTAGAAAATCCATGTCGGATCAGAATGACTGTAGAAAGCACGCCAGCCCACGTCGATAAACAGCTCGCGTGCTCTCCAAAAGCCCCTATCGCTTCCCAAACCGCTGCGCATAGATCCACGAAATCCTCAACCTCGCCGTTCAAGGCGCCGCGATAGCGGTTGATAACCGTGCGTGCTCCGTTTAGCCAAACTGTCGCTCGAGATGAGACGGGTGTAAACAGCGTAGATGAACGAAGTGATGACCCATGTCTCACAGCGAACGCTCTGAGATTGATTCGCATATAACTATAGCGCGCCAAAGGATGCGATCCACCCAGCGCCATAGTTCCTGGAATCGGGAGCGCGTCGGCCTCAGTCGCAGGGTTTGGTTGAAGGAAAATTCTGATGCAGCTACGCGGAAAAAGCCAAAAAATTGGTGTTTGCATTATTTGTGCTAACGCGATCGCGTTATTTTGACTTGTTTTTACGTACACTGGCGGCGATTTGCCTGCGACTATTTGTGTGTGCAGCACCCACACGGAAATTCTGAAGCTTCCTGGAAACCCTTATGGTCGCGTAGTGCAATATTGTGCATAAACAAGTTATGTAAAGGCTGTGTAGTTTCAAATGATCGTTTTGAGGAAGGCAATTGATTGTGCCACACCCGGGGTCTGGAATTCTGACAAAATTGGAGCGCGACTCGGCGTAGCACGGACACGTCCTCCACTTGACTAACATACACGCAAGATCATTTGCCATGGACATCTCGTAGGCCGTACTGCGTTTTTGGTTGGAAACCTTTCACGGTTTAAATCAGGTCGGTTTTACAAGGCGGATACCAGCATGCGCTGTCGAGGTCATGGCAGAGCAGACGCGCTCTTACAAAGTCCATGTTCATGTATCCGATCTTTATTACCGACGATCCGGACGCAAGCGTTCCCATTCCATCCCTCCCAGGTCAACGTCGATGGGGAGTCAACCAGCTGCAAACCTTTTTGACACCGCTCATCGAGAAGGGACTGCAGAGCGTCATCTTGTTCGGAGTTCCCTTGAAATGCGTTAAAGTGCGTTATCTTGATCGATTCATCAATTCCCTCAATTGATAGTTCAAAGGATATGCGCGGGACACCAGCAGATGACCCCCAAGGACCTGTCATCTTAGCAATCCTGAAATAGCGCCAACTCTTTCCTTCGCTTTACATTGCGGCGGATGTATGCTTGTGCGAGTATACAGACCATGGTCACTGCGGTCTACTCAATCCCGACGGAACCATCAATACTATTCCATCAGTTGAGCGCGTCGCACAAGTTGCGGTGAGCTATGCAAAAGCAGGTGTACACTGTGTGGCTCCAAGTGACATGATGGACGGACGTATTAAATCTATCAAAAGGGCTCTTATCGATGCCGGCTTCGGAAACAAGGTGACGTTGATGAGCTACTCGGCCAAGTTTGCCAGTTCCTTATACGGACCATTTAGACGTGTGTTTCCCTCATTCCTTGCGACTAACGCTAAGAATAGCCGGTTTTAGGGATGCTGCTGGTAGTGCGCCCTCCTTTGGTGACCGCAAGTGTTACCAGCTCCCACCAAGTGCCAAAAGGCCTTGCAAGACGGGCCTTCGTGCGTATTACTTCACTTATGATCTCATATGCCTTGACCAATGATATTTTGGAAGAAACGTGATACTGCAGAAGGCGCAGATATCATCATGGTCAAGCCAGCCTTGCCATATCTGGACATTGTATCCGACGCGGCTGAACTCGCCGGCGATTTACCAATTGCATGTTACCAAGTGAGCGGTGAGTTCGCAATGATTCACGCCGGAGCCGCAGCTGGGGTGTTTGATCTGCGGACGATGGTGACGGAAACACTTGATAGTATGGTGCGAGCAGGAGCCACAATTATTTTGACATACTTTACGCCAGAATTGCTGAATTGGCTATGGATCAGAACTCCATAGATGTCTCCAGTGTATATGTAAACTATCAATTCAACTGGCCTCGAGTCTGGAATTTGCGCTTCCCGATTGTCTGGTAAGTCTGCCAGTTGTTTTGTAGGACGTCAAAATGTCCCGAACGTCGTTGGCAAAGTTTTACTAAGATATTCCCAGCTGTCGTGTCGAACGGCTGATTATCAGCTTTAAGCTACATCGCACGCCTGACGCTAGTAGTATCCGTTGCCCTCGTGCATGGCTCAACTAATATTGTCGAAAAACGTGCTTCTGAGCAGGTCTGGTCTCGATCATGCATGATGGAAGTATGACATAGATATCCTTGGCGAACAAGTACCAGAAGGCAAAACACCGACTCACATTCTCTAATTGACCTGGTCTGATCGAAAATACAGCATGTATGTGACCATGGCATTTACGATCTGTGATGAGATGGGCGTGTCAACCAGTTTGAAACATTGATGTGCACATTGTCTACAGTGAGTAATACTGCAGGAGATGCGTGACGCCGATCAAATAACTATTTTATCAGAATATACGGGTGTAGCAGTAGGTGTGTGGCATATGACAGGCAGGAGAAGAAAGCGTCATGTGTTGACTCGGGAACCGTTGATGATAACACGGAAGTTGAGGTCATCAGATCAACAATGAGGCACGGGTGAAACAGGGCTCGTTTGAGCTTTTGTGTAGTCGTGCTCATTGAACACATTGATGACTCGATGACAACTTACCAAATTTGGAAACACAAACATGAATCCGTTAGACGTTGACTTGGCTCACCATCGCATCCCTCTGCCCCGTCTCATTGCATCAATTTTAGCCGGGCATCTCGCTGTCAGCACGTTGCGCACATGCAAGTTCGCGTTAATATCGAGTCTCAGTGTCGCTAATAGTACCTTTCAAAAGCACCCCCAAACCATATCTCGATTGTGTTTCTTCCCTTTATTTGCTCTGTTTAGGAAAAATGACAGAAGGACAACAATTGCAATTATTTATAAAACCTGGCAGGGCTACTTTGGAAGTGTCTTGTAGAGTGCCACTTCGTTCTCGTCTACGCTCTGCCATCGTCTCTGCATCTCGTCGATTTTTCCGAACCATGGATCAGAAGGAAAAATTGTATAAATCCGCAAAGGATGCAGAGGAATTCAATTTCGTACACGAAGTTGGCAGTGTCGACAACTACCGCCATCGCTTGTGTCTTGTGTACACAGATCCGAAAAAGACTCACGTTCATTTTCACCGTTGGGATGTAGCAGAAGTCCGTACTTACAAGAACAAAGGTTGCTCTGTCAGACACAAATACCTTGTTGCTAGGCTCCTAGACAAGAATGGCCTAGATATACTTCTTCGCATCGATCGTCGCATCCATGGATCTTCAAATAACATGTTTTTCAGCTCGCTTTTAGGCTCTAGCACACCCGCCACTCCCTCCCCACCAACTGCTCCTACTCATCCTGCTCTCCCCACCGACACCGAGGCAGGGCAAGCAAAGTTCAGAAAGACAGCCACAGATGAGGTTTCTATCATTCCCGCCTCTGGAATCAAGAAGAAGAAATCTGTCGCAATTGTCCAGCTCACCAAAGGGCAACTTTGCCTTCCTGAACTGATTGTACTTGCATGCGAAGTTCACCAGTACTCAAGGACCTATCACTTTGCAGAGGAAAATTGCTATTGGTTCTGTTCCATGGTGTTGGAAGCGATCACAGAGAAATTAAGAAAAGATGCTGGCAGTCCACACAATCCCCAACACAACAAACTCCTGCCCACTGATCCTCCACTCGCTCTACAAGATGCCATACAAGAGTCCATGCGGGATCCTTTCGTCACCTCAAGCCTTCCCCCACACGTTGAGCCCTCTTGGCTGGATCGGCCAGGCACTTGTAATGGGATACTGGCCACCAAACCCTTGCTCGCGATTAATATCCATGAGTTGGTGGCAGACTATGACAAGTCGTGGAAGGAATTTCAAGATGATGTACACTAATTGCTAACTATTGAATGGGCTAGTTTTGACTGACTCACATATGTCATTCAGGTTACAGATAGGATCCTGAAAAGTAAGGAGTGTGCCAATGAGGAAAGAAAAGAGTATGAGAGGTGTGTGGAGGATGAAAGTAATTGTGCGGATGAGGAAAGAAAGCGTGCGGAGGATGAATGGAAGCACGCGGAGGAGGAAAGGGAGCGTGCAGAATGCGCAGAAGAAGAAAAACAGGAAGAAAGGAAGTGTACGGAGGAGGAAAGGAAGCGAACGGAGGAGGAAAGGAAGCGTATGGAGGAGGAAAGGAAGCGTGCAGAGCGCGCAGAAGAAGAAAAACAGGGGGAAAGGAAGCGTGCAGAGCATGCAGAGGAGGAAAGACAGGAAGAAAGGAAGCGTGCAGAGCGCGCAGAGGAGGAAAGACAGGAAGAAAGGAAGCGTGCAGAGTGCGCAGAGGAGGAAAGAAAGGAAGAAAGGAAGCATGCGGAGGAGGAAAGAAAGGACGCTGAGCGTCGAATTGCGGAGCTCGAGGCCAAGCTTGCCGCCTTTACCAAGGTAAGACTCTGCGTGATTGTATTCTCACCTCCAGCTAAATTTCTCTACGACATAGTAAACTTTTAACTGATGGAGAGCGAGCGTCTCGCTTTACAACCCCTGACGCCGACTAACACTTACGCGTATATACCATGTAGCTCGATCTTCAATATACATTTGTTTTTTGTGGAAAAAGATCGTGGGTGTGGGATTTCGTTATTCGATTATACGGATATTGAAGTGATAGCATCAAACACCCCAGAAATTGCTTCACGTAAGATGGTTTTTCGTGTGGGACTTGGTGAAGATTTTCTGCTCGCAAGGCAGTCTGTTTTCTGAGTTTTGAGTACGAAAGTGTTACGTGGAATTTTTACGCAAGGAAAACTCTCATGGATTGGAGTCGGCAGAAGCCTGATTGCTGTGCAAACTGCACCAACTGATTTCTTTGGTTGACTTTCTGTTCGGCTGGAGTCGCTTCTCGTAACACAATCCCTCCCTCATGGGACCAACGACAGCCATGGGCCCAACTCCAACCGTTCCCCTCTATTTTCCATCTTTTATCCGGAAGTTTTGGCTCTCACAAACGTGCGCATATGGTGTCGCCTATGTTGAATTTACCCCGGGCTCACAGAATTGTCAGCGATTGTCAGAGGGAGCCCACCATGCACGTTTACGACGTGTCTGATAACGTGCTATTAGAGAGCACGGGAGTTCACTTGAACCGTTCCATCCTTCATGATTTTCTCCGCAGCGCGGATGCCAGTACGAAGGTGGAGTTGGATGCCGCTGAAGATGCGTTTGCGAACCTCGAGCACCAAGTAGAAAAAGCCCTTTCAGAAATCATTGGCGGCGTTCGTTCCAACTACAACTGCAAAGAAATGCCTATCGAGCGCCGTGTGCTCGATAAAATTCGTCGCTATTTTTTGTTCCTCAGACTCCGCAACTGTGAAGCCTACCGGACGCTTATTCGCTCCGTCGCGGACTCTTTTCAGGCCAAGTCGACAAGCGGGGTCATATACTCGGTTTACTATCCGTTGGTCAATCAATTACACCTTCGCATCATTCTGTGGACGATACTGGCTTTTTTGACTTGCAACGATAACCCGCTTTTTAAATTCAGCGAGACACGTCGATGTTCGTCAACGTCCGCCCTCAGGCATATCCGCGAAGCCATGGGCTTCTGTTGCTGGTCCTTGCTTCGTGCGGAGGTTAGCGTCGGCGTTGCATGTGAGGAGCAAGAACCCGTGTTGCCCGAGACTTGCTACGGAACCCTAACTGAGAATTACCAAGAAACTTTGTACGTTGCCTTCTACTTCTGGTATCTTTGGTTCTGACGCAACGTCATGTAGGGAGTGCTGTGATCTTTTCTTTCCCATCCTCCCCACCTTCGCCCTCTATATCATGGATAGCGGGCCACGTGGTGCCGTAAAAGAGAGTAGTGAACCAGACATTACATCGATCTCTGTTGGGGCAGAATTTGCTATTGACGTTGACTTGCGAAACGCCATGATCCTCAATACCTATCCGAAACGCCTTTGCTTCAATTCCCTGACGTCTACCACCCGGACGCTGTCCAGCTATGATCAATTTCGCTGGGTCCCAGAACATCGAGATTATAGCCGACTGAAGTTTCGTTGTCGTCAAAAGTTTTTGCAGCAAGGCGTGACAAAGACGTTGGTGGTCAAAGGAAGCGTTGCTTTGGTCGATTTGACGGATGATATTGAGCTTCTCGGACATTCGCCGGTTGGCTTTGGTTCGTTTTCCGACGTGTGGAAAGGCGTTTGGACAGACAATGTCGAGAAGAGCGAGAAGCTGGTAAGCCGCATCCGGTCCAAGCAGGTTGGCAAGGCTGTTGATCACGATCGTCTGTCCAGGTAGCTGTCAAATGCCTCAGAGAATGTATGTTTCGAGGTGTACGAGACCAGTTAACAAAGGTATTGGATAATCCCTATGTTATCAACACGCATTGCGCTCACACTCTTCCAACAGTGCATAGCGTGGCATCGCTTATGTCACCGCAACGTGAGCCAGCTGTATGGTCTGGTACAGACGTCGCAAAGGTTTGGGATGGTATCGCCGTGGTGCGAAAGCGGAACGATCATTGAATACGTCAGGGCGAATTCCGCGGTCGACAAGATGAAGCTGGTGAGAAAAAAATATATTCGCGTCGATGACAACTGTTTGACGGTCGGTTCTTGTTTCAGCTGGTCCAGGTTGCATCAGGCATGGCCTACCTCCACTCGTGTCAACCTGTCGTCATACATGGAGATCTAAGGGGTAGAGCAGTGCGATATGCCATGGTTCTGACGGATAGAACTTTTCGTGCGACATGCTTATTTTCAGGTTTAGTACACCAAAGCACTATATGTATGCGCTTGATAGCAAGCGTACTGACCTTGTAGACATATACTCCTCCACGCTTCAATCACGGCCCAACTTCTCCCATCCTTAACCTCGGCCCAAAGAGAATCCATAAGATGAGCCCCCGCTCATGAGGTTGACGCTCGTGCGGATGTTGGGACCGAACTCTTTGCAGGTATGTGTGTTGCTTGTGTCTTGTAGATAAACATTCAGCCGGCTTTCTGTCATTCTGTGCGTGCGCACCGCGACCCGCGGTCAACCTCTGGTGGCTGAGGAGAACAGGAAAAGTTGTTCGCCATTTGCAGACTTCAGCGCCAGCCCTGGTGCCAACACTTGTTTATCGAGTTAGTTACCAAACGGCTGCTCGACGCCCAAGTGGAATATCGATACGTCGTTTCGCTACTGCGGGATCAAACAGTTGAGGTGCACAGTGATACCGAAGCAAGATCCCTCGTGCAAGTGATTCACGCTCCGATGACGACAGTGATGATGGTAAGCATACAAGATTATTTGGTGTCGTCCACACAACGATCAGAGAAAATGCATCGATAACCACTGGCCCTTGGCGAACTATTCTGCGTTCAGCGTAGTACATCCCAGAGTAAAATTTGACATTGAGCGCGAAGTATGAGACGCCATCGTCATGCCCGAAGCCCGAAACTTAGAGACACGTATTCGGACTATGACTATCTCTAGAGTTCAGTTCAACGTAGATGTGGACAGTTACCTGCATATTGAGAATCATAATGTTATGCGCGGTGCCAACAGCGATCTTCTTTGCCCAGATATCTATTCTAATTGCAGACCCTGCCTTTATGGCAGCCCTTTTTGCACCTCCAGAGTTCCCACTCCTTGTGGAACGCGGTAGCCTTGTGCTCTTTCACGGTTGTCAACCTGGAACGGTCGGCGTCCATGGGAATGAAAAGAAAAAAAAACGTACACCTTTTCTGTCTCTGACACATTGAAGGCGACCATTGGTCGACTGGTCATTCATGCCGCTGCTGCTGCCAGTGTGTCGCTGACGGTTGCATCACAGGCTGATGAGGCACGCCGATCAAGCTAACTAAGCACGGATTGCTTATCCGTCTCTGCTCTGAATCACATACGAGTAGAGAAGGACGGACCGTATACATACTATGAGTTTTCGCTTCGAGGCTTGACCTTGCGTATTTCGTGAACTAAACAGCCGGGTGACCAAATTTCGTGCCTCTTGACTGGATCTCACATGAAATTTCCCTGTCGGCGTGCGAAAAATAAAAATATATCGTGACGCTCGCGACGATTGGCTTCAAAGATGACAAGCCTTGCAACCCAATTAGCGCAGAATGCGTCTCTTAATAGTGGGCTTCTCGTGGACAGGTCAAGGCGCAAAACGAGGGAGTCGTATCTCTTTACCGGAAAAGAAGCCGACAGTCATGACTTAGATTCTCTTCACGCCCTTGGTATAAATGGCCTCATCCAGCTATCCTCGTTGAACACATCTTGCGCACGTTTGAAGATAGTCTTTTCTCGGACCAGGCCAGATCTACGGATAGAACACTGCTCTCAACCGAACTCAATGAACAACTGAATAAAAATATCGCGTCCTTCATGCCTTTGCTTGGGCCATTTCTACTGGAATCACCTACTCATAAGGTTTTGGAGTGGTTGGTCAGAAGAATTAGGTATAGCTGTGCATACATATATGACGGCTCGAGGCTAATCTGTGGATCAGAATCAATGAATTCAATGTCGAAGATGTACTTGCAGTTTTCCTTCCCTATCATGAGACGCCACACTTTGCAAAAATGCTCTCAATACTTCACATAAAGTAAGTTTACTCTCCTACCTACTTTTTTAATCCTAACGCAGAGGAGACCAAACTCCACCTGGGGTTTCCTATTGCCATTTAAATCCGCTGCTCAGCCGGTTCCTCGACTACCCCTAGTTACTGAGATGCTGCGGAATACGGATGTTGCTCGCTTTATCACGTCCTTGTTGCCAGCTGCCCTAAGAAAGACTCGTGTTCATAAGGTTCTTTTGATGTTCAACGCTGCCTGTCTTCACGAATTCATAACCAGAAGTAAAGCCCTGGATGAAGGGACGGTTGCTTTTCTGTTGCCAGCAATCTTAGAACCATTGGGCTCGACGGGCCACGAGTTTTCGAAGGATACCATAGTATGTTCTCAGGTGCTAGTTATGTTTGGTGCTGATCATCTATTAAGCTTGGTTCATATGTTCTCTTAGCTGCATTTTCGCAAAAATGCCACCTTTCTGCACCAGCTATGAAAACTATTATTAGCGCAATGGCCAATGCCGCTTTGCACGTTCAAACGGGACAGTTCGTCACAGCTATAGTTGCTGTTTGTGCATCCCAAGAGCAGCAAGGACGTTTTTCAGAAAAAGCCAGCAAGGCAATTCTGAGGCTTCCGTAAGATCTCTTTATATTTGGACCACCGTTTTTTAACCGCTCTAGTTCAATTGACATTGAGCTGCGAAATTCGGCTAAGCTTGTTGGCTTTGACAAAGTGATGTCCCTTTACTGAATGGCTTCGTCAAACAGTACGCACTATCCATGGATCACTGAAATGGCACTGATTTTGAAAAGCTACATGATGACGAAGTCCGGTCGCTGATGTCGTACTTGCTGACATGCCAGGATATGCCAGCGAAAGTGTTTGAGCAGATTACGAGGCTTGCCTTGGAGCATGTCATCTCTACCGGCTCACTGCAAACTGAACTACGACCCATTTTGTCTTCTATTCATCAAAGGCATCCAGAAATTCTTCATTTAGCATCAGAGGGAATGTGCCAGGTTGATCCATCATTTCAGTCGTCCCTCCAAGCCCTGCTTGTTTCGCTCTCCCTTGTAAGATACGCACTTCATCACGGTACAGTGACTCACGCCCTCATTTGTACAGGATATACCATCGTCGTTAAATAACAACAAAGGGGAGAAACTCGATATGGTCGTTGCATCTTTCAGTTCAGAATATAATATGAGGATAATTGCCGTCAAAGAATTGATAGGACTGCTGTCAAGTTCAGACCTGCTGAGAACTTCAGAATTGGTTAGCGCCGAGTTCTACCATTCTATATTGACAAATTAACATTGTTAGGAGTCGGTCGAGTCTGCACTGGTTTCGCGCGTACAAGATACGGACGCGCAAGTTCTCAACGTGTTATATGAAAAACCAAGCATCATAGCTCCGCTGATGCTCAAAGATGCGAAGAAATTTGTGCGCGATCTGGCTCAGTGCCTTTGCTCTCCGACGTCAAAGCCCAAACGAAATATTCTCAAAATTCACATGACCTTCCTAACGAAGTATATTTGTAGCCAGGCTGACCAAGAGGTCCTTGCCGAAGTTTTCTACAAACTCCTCTTCCCATTCCTGTTATTCTCGAAGCCGAGGCAACATACAGCAGAGATGGTATGGGATATCATCAAAGAAAATTTGCCCGATTCGGCTTCAAACGCGTATGAACTGTTACAAGGTTGTTTAGTGCTTGTAGCTGAAGGAAAGGCTAAAAACGAAGAAAATGTGCTCATGATGAGCCAAATCAACCTGAGTATCGCTACAAAGATTGCCCGTACGTGAATCGACGCGGTTCTCTGATGCTCGTTGCTGAAGATTTCTAGGAAATGTGCTGACGTCCAATGACTATAAAGCACACTTCGACTCTCTGGTAGCCATGCTACGAGATGATAATCCTCACATCCAGGTTTTGACGCATCTTGTTATGCACGCGCTAATCAAGCAGTTGTCTGGCGAGCATCAGATTGACGCGGCCCATATTATCATGGAAAACATCGATTGTGAACAATTCTCATCTATTCAGAACCTCCCAGAAGGTATCGATGAACTCTTACAAGTGAGCATAATTCAATCTCCACTTTTCCTTGAGCGTGTATCGAATGAATCACCAGGGACTTGATGGCGCGGAACTAGTAAAACACACAGTTGTAAAACCGAGCAGCAGAAGCACATTACACTGGATACAACTGGCTATAATTGCCGTCATATCGACTATACCGGCACCTGTCCCCGCACTTGATTGGACGACCGATTTGAACAGTGTATGTCCTTTCAAATCACTCATGTAAGCGCTGATAGTAATTATGACAGACTTCTACATACGTAGAGCTGATGCGGTCCGTCTACTACATAGCAAACGCGTCATCATCACCAGTCGTTTCCATGAGTCTTCTTCATGTTTTGTTCATCAACTTGAAGGACGAGTCACTGGCGTTTCTTGCTGGTATCTGGTCGGGGGCTGACGGGAAGACGGATGATGATGAACAACTGCGTCTTATAGCAATTCACCACGCGTCAGCTTTTCTACAAGCTCACATTGATGAAGATGATGGCGTCGATTTCCAGACGATCATACCTCTTTTGTTAATTAGCCTTTCAGGTCGTAGTGGTTTTGTGCGTCAGGCGGCGTTGAAATGTATACCACAATTGCAAACTCTGGCGGAGCGTAAGCTTGTCACCGTTTACAAGTTCGACGGGATATACGGTATGACAGACAGTACGTGTGCTGGGTCGCTATCAAAACCATTCAAAGAGCTGACTATTCCCCAAGGAAAATTGCAATATCTCGATCAAAATGATCTCAAAAGATATTTGGCGGCTCTGAATGAAGAAAGTGATCATTTAATGCACGACAGTTCATTCCTGCGACTGTTCCACGAGCGACACCTCAAGAGGACCAAGTCTGATAAAAGGAAAGAATACGAGTAAGCTATGTCGTTCCATCACGTTTCTACAAAACTAAACATCCAAAGGTACAAACACCGCGTGCTATGCTATCTCTTATCGCATATCCAGGCGCTATCTTTGCCCGCCGCACAAGTTGCTCTGCTCAGACTTCTGGAAAATGTCTTCGACGAGGCCAAAGCGCAGATACTCTTTCCTCTTATCAAAGAGCTCGTTTCTGCAGACCTTCCAGTGCTAGGAGGCGTTCAGGAGGATCTAACAAGCTTGTGTATTTCGAGTTTCGACTCATCGGCCGCTGCGGAATTAAATGATGCTCAGGGCTCTCTTTGGGGCCTGTACATGTCAACGATCCGCCGGTTCTATGTATCAGGTACTCTATGTGACGTTTGTTTTCTCGTTAACTCAGACTTTTGATCAGAGGTACCGCTTCGACTTCGCGCTTTGCTCTCGATGTCGATGGAAAAAGGGCTCTTTGCAGGTCTTCATCAAGAGAGAAAGATCAGCCTATGTGAGCTCATTTTGGAGATAGGTGTTCAGGATCATGAGATGGTATATATGGCCATCTCCCATCTTTCCTTTGCTGATCCTTTTGAATTAGTATGGTCAATGCAAAAAGTTGCTTGCGATTCTGCTTAGCGAAGTATCACTTATACTCCACCTTTTGGGCCAGCTCCAACCTGCGCCCGCTGACCCCGGTTCGAGGGTGAGAAAACGAGCGAAGACCACTGAGTGCGTATACTTTTCACTGATTTAATCTCACCGTGCATGAGCTGATCGGCTGATGCTGGGTATTTCAGTGATACTGACAATACTATTCGCCGTCTGACATTATTGGCAGA
This sequence comes from Amanita subjunquillea, assembly GCA_020011035.1. NCBI lineage: Eukaryota > Fungi > Basidiomycota > Agaricomycetes > Agaricales > Amanitaceae > Amanita > Amanita subjunquillea. The sequence continues at coordinate 95,538 of JAEBUT010000041.1, read as the reverse complement.
AGTCCTGGGAACAAGGCCTCTACCTGGCTCACTTGATCTCGTTTCTCAGTTATTGGATATGAGTAGCCGAATCATGCATTCCGTCTCGCAAGCGGAAGCAGACGTTGCATATATTGAACAGTTGTTGATGTCCGCGATCGAGAATGCGGCCGATAAGATCATGGTGAGTCGCCTCGGGATACTATCCACAGCTGGGCTGACTCCAATCTAGCAGGCACCTAGTGCCTCGGGCAGAACCATCAGATTAGAGATCCTAGTCGAACTTATTCGAGGTACAGCTCTACCGACGTTTGAACCATTCTATGCTGACGCTAGAGTAGCATCCGACAATCCGCAAACGTTCCATCAAGCACTTTTGCTCATATCCAAGTTGTCTCGACTGGCCCCGGAATCAGTGTTGCACAACGTGATGCCTGTATTCACGTTCATGGGATCAAATGTTTTCCATAGGGATGACACCTACAGTTTCAAAGTGGTACAGCAAGTGAGTCCCGCTTACGCTTGTCACGTATAAGCTTACCTGGATGCAGACGATTGAAAGTATTGTGCCTGTCATGGTTTCCTCACTGAAGCAGTCCCATGCTAACAAACTGGACTTGCACATCGCGTCAAGAGACTTTTTGCGCGTATTTAGCGATGCCTCGAACCACATTCCTCGACATCGGCGAAACAAGTGAGTTTCCCTGAGATTTTGATCTAGCTTGTCCCTTTTCTTACGTTGCTTGTTTGCAGCTTCTTTTCTCATCTCGTAGATGTACTTGGGCCATCTGATTTTCTTAGTCTTGTTTGTGTGCTACTCGTCGGCAAGGTTGCTAAGGGGGTTGTTCGTCAATCCGCCGGGAAGCTCAAAGTACTCTTGCTTTGCCCATCTCTATCCTGCAACACAATCAACCTTCTGTGCAGATTAGCGTATGTTCATAAAGTTGGGTATGACCTTGGCTCATTGCATGGCAGACGCTTACCGAAGTTTTGTGCGAGAGTCAGCGGCTTACTAACCTAGTTGTCAATCCGCTCATTTCGCAACCAACGGTCCTGGACGATCTCATGTCAGTTTTCTATCCTGGATGCGGTGATGAGTGGCTAATCTTAATCCCATGACAGAGATGATGAGAGTGCGAGGGCGACGATACTGAAGCGGCGGGCAAAGGCGCTAATAATATTTGTTGGCTCTGCTGTCACCTCAATATCAAAGAGTGTCTTTCAAGCATCGAGCGACGAAATTGGCACATTCGTCTCGACACTGGTCTCTTTGGCGTGCCTGCCAGCTGGTTTGGATGGAGATACAAACGTAGATGACGTCCAACAGGCTGCGTACTCGACTATGAGCAGTATTTTGACATTGATGCCGGCCACGGGCTTCGTTTCGTCTGCTTTGACGATGCTAGAGTCCCAAGAACAAAGTGTGAGTGTCTCACTGTGGTTGCCATTTTGATCTGAGGGTTGATGACGAGCTTCCGCTAGGTTCGAGCGGGAGCCCTGGATCTTTTGGCAGAGCGCCTACCTCTGGTAACAGACCACATCCGACAGCAAGTGACGCTTAGCGTCAAAAGCATCCTCCACTTGGTTTGCAAACTCGTTGCATTGCCGGACGAGCCCATTGCCCGGTCTGCCTTCCGAGTACTAAGGTCGATAGGCTCGTCCCTTCAGTCTGGAGAGGAGTCAGTGGTCACTGAGGCCGTGCCGCTGATGTTAGCCGCCATCGAACAGCAGACACCTTCCGCTTCCGAGGCATTGTCATCTCTGATTCCTCTCTCGTAAGTAGACATTTCCAATTTACCGATATAGTTATTGATTATATCCTTGATACAGAACAAAACTTGGACCACGGTATATACCCTACGTGCGCGAAACAGTTGTGATATGCGTTGCTATCATATCAGCAGGACGCGATATAATGTCGCAGGATGCACATGCTGTGTTACATGGACTCCTCGCATCGATTCCTGCGTTTTGGGGAACTAAGGAGATCACGCAAGTCGTTTCGACGTATACCAAGCACTGGGCGACTGTTCAATGTCATGGTCCCTCCAAGGCGATGAGGAGTTTGATCAAAAGTATCACCAAACGAGTACCATCAAGGGTGCTTCTTCCGTCCCTTGTCGAGAACTGGCCACTCTATCGAGATGTTCCAGAGAAGGTGAGGATCGAGTCGTATATATTGACACCGAGCCACTGATAACAACGGTGTGTGCAGAAAGAGATGGCTGCGTATTTCGATGTGGTAGCTCGGATGTTACGTGATGCAGAGCGGCCTTTGATCCAGGAATGGTTGAAGCGATTGTCAAGGATGTTCTTGGAATCGTTCGATGCGGCGTCTGCGACGCATGCAGAGGCGAGGGAGGAGATAATATTGGCGTTCCGACAACTGGTCGTGAAGCTTGACGAAGCGAGTTTCAAGCCACTGTACCGGCGGACGTACGACTGGGCGTATGTAAGCGAGGCAGGTTCGTTATCGGAGGTAAGGAAGAAGGAGACGTTCAACTGCCTCTACGCAAGTTTGTTGGACTATTTCAAGGCGCTGATGACGCCTTACATGTCGGTCCTGCTGCAAGCGTTGATACACGACTTGAAGTCTTTTAGCAAGGGCAAACTGCAGGACAAGGAGTACTGGGTCTCGATGTTGGATGTAGTTGCCAAGAGTCTGAGGCACGACGATGGAGGTAAGAGGGGGAGTTTATAGATGATATGCGTCTAATGTGTCTCGCAGGGTATTGGCGGGATGACAAGCTGCGGGAGCTGTCCAAGCCGCTCGTTGCCCAAGCGGCGGTGTGCGTTGCGCGTTTCTCAGACCACCGGCCACGGGTGCAAGATGCGCTGAATGTGCTGGTGGAGACGGCGACGGACGATGCGCTACTCAAGGCAATCAACCTGGACGTGCTTTTGCATACCCGGTCTGAAGATGTGCGGTTGCGTGTGTATGCATTAGGGTGTGCTGAGCTGATGTGGAGGAACCACGGTGCAAAGCTGGTTGGGTTCGTGGCCGAGACGGCGACGTTCATTGCTGAGTGCAACGAAGATGAGAACGAGGCGTGGTGAGAGCGTCGTCCAGCCTGAAAAGCACCGTTGAAAGTGTCGCTGGAAGTATCAGGGACTTGTGAAGGTGTAGGGCGATCCCTTGTATTGATGTTGTCCGAGTACATTATGTTCTAACACGCTGAGCCAGTCCATCTCTTCTGTGCAGCGAGATATTCCGTCCACTTCCGCCGCTCCATCATAGTCTGTCGTCTATGTGCATTTCGCCCGTCTTTTTAAAACTGTGAGAAGCTTGTGCTCGGCCAGCAAGGGGTGCGGCCAGTCCCCGAGCACCAGAAGGTGCGACCAGCTCGCAGCTAGGTCAAGTCCATCCGGTCGCGGAGAGGTCCAGCAGCCAGGCACGACGGGCGCCGCGGAGTGAACACAGCGTTCGACCACTGAGTTCGTTGCCATTCCGCCTCGTCAAAATACATCTTCTTGCCTTTCCCGTGATGAGAGCCTAACTGCAGAGAGATTACTGTAGTGATGGCACAGAAAAACGGAGAAACCGACGGGACGCGGGACGATGTCGGGTAAATTTCCCACGGATCGAGACTCCAAATGAGGAAAGAGAACAAATTAACATGGAACTAGCTCGTCTCGGGGCCAAGAACGGTTATGGACTGGATGACTGTTCTCTGAACACAAGGCTGTTCCGGGGTCCTGTCGCGGCGTTTGGGAGGACTTACGTACACGTCATATTCGGCATATGCCGATATTCATAGACTTTAAGCACACACCCACCTCTCCTCTCTTTTCCCAACCATCTCGTGTCCAGTCATGAAGCTCCGCACCTTGAAACCCCACTTCTTCAAGGAAGGCTCTGTCGATGTGGCACCGCCTGCCAGCTCTGCGGAAGGTCCTGTGCGACGCGTGGCCATCACCAAGGACAAGCTCGTGACTCAACCGTTTGAGGGCATTGAGACACTGTACGATGTGCTGGCATATGCGGCGCGCACGCACGGCACCCGCAACGCACTCGGCTGGAGAGACATCGTGAACATTCATGAAGAGGAGAAGGAGGTCAAGAAGGTCGTCGACGGCAAAGAGATCACGGAGAAGAAGAAGTGGAAGTACTTCGAACTCAGTGACTACAAGTACATGAATTACGTCGAGCTTAAGGAGGCTGTCTACTCTATAGCCCGGGCTCTTGTTGATGTTGGCATTACGGCTGATGATGTGTTCAACATATATGCGCAAACAAGGTACGTTTTCCCTTTCTTCCGTTGGCATATGCTTTATTTAGATCATAAATAGTGTCAGTTGGCAACTCATGGCACATGCCTGTGCGACTATATCCACAACTGTTGCCACGGCGTACGATACCCTTGGTGAAGAGGGTTTAACCCATTCGTTAAAAGAGCCTAGCTCGGCTGCTATTTCACCAATGCCGAACTTCTCCAACGCTGACGAAAGTGCTCCCCAAGACTCCTTCTGTCAGGTTGGTTGTATATGATGGAGAACCTTCTTCAAATACCCTCGATTCTATAAAATCTATCAACAATTCTATTCAGATTTTTTCTATCGACGAACTACGCGAGCGGGGCAAATCTTTGTCTGACGATGTAATTTCTTCTCGTCTTCCGAAGCCCGATAGCCTAGCATGCATCATGTATACCTCTGGTTCTACTGGCCCTCCCAAAGGTGTAACTATCACTCATGCCAATCTCGTTGCGAGTATTGGCGCGGTATATCATCTCCTTGGGCACCATCTCACTGAAGGCGACACGCTCCTTGCCTATCTTCCGCTCGCCCACGTGCTCGAATATATTGTCGAACTTATCATGATCTTCGTCGGCATTCCGTGTGGATACGGACGGGTCAAGACATTGACAGATACGAGCGTGCGTAACTGCAAGGGCGATATTAGCGCATTCAGGCCCTCCATCATGGTCGGTGTGCCCGCCGTTTGGGAAACTATTCGCAAGGGCATATTACAGAAAGTGAATGCGGGCGGCACGATCAGGAAGAGCGTTTTTAATGGTGCCATCGCAGCAAAGAAGTCTGGAATTCCAGTTGTAAGCCAGCTGGCGGACAGTGTTGTCCTTGCCGGCGTTAGAGCTGCTACTGGCGGCAGGTTACGAGTTGCCCTGAGCGGTGGCGCAGCCCTCAGTAGAGAAACGCAAGAGTTTTTGAGCGCTGCGCTTGTTACTTTGTTGCAAGGTATGTACAAAGTTTAACATTGCGCTCAGTTTGACTGACAATTCGGGCAGGATATGGTATGACCGAGTCCTGTGGCATGTGTGCTATCCTTCCTCCGGAGCTCATGCAATGTGGCTCTGTTGGTTTGCCCGTGCCGTCGATCGAGGTCAAGCTACTAGACGTTCCGGAGGCAGGTTACTTGTCTTCGAACAACCCGTCGCAAGGCGAGGTTTGCATTCGGGGGAACTCTGTAACAAAGGGATACTACAAGCGACCTGATCTCAACTCGGACGAGAGCATCTTTACCAAAGATGGTTGGTTGCGGACGGGTGATATTGGTCAATGGAACAAGGACGGCACGCTGAGTTTGATCGACAGAGTGAAAAACTTGGTGAAACTTTCACATGGAGAGGTCAGCCACCCATCTGATTCTGTTCTTGCATCAACCTGATGTTGTTATTGTAGTACATTGCGCTGGAGCGTCTTGAAGCTGTGTACAAGTCGTGCAACCTGGTTGGCAATATTTGCGTGCACGCTTCACCAGAGGCGACGCAGCCCATGGCTATTATTATCCCTCACGAAGGGCACCTCCGACAGGCTCTGGAAGGCGACGAGTCGATCAAGAACAAGTCTCTCCCCGATCTGTGTCATAACAGTGCGGTGAAGGAGCTTGTGCTCAAGCAGTGTAACGCGGTTGGCAAGAAGAACGGGTTCAAGCAGGTAGAACTGTTGCAGGCTGTAGTATTGACGCCGGAGGAGTGGACGCCAGAGAGTGGGTTGGTCACGGCGGCGCACAAGGTTCAGCGATCGAAGATTGCCAAGGCGTTTGAGGCTGAGATCAAGGTGGGCGTTTCCCGTTGTCTGTCTCTCGGTGTTTCTCATCGGTTTGTGACTAGAGTGTATATAAATTGGGCAACTAACTGACTTGCGACCCTCATATGTTTTCTGCGATACGTTGAGTATTTGAACTTTGGTTGGGGGCGCGATCAAATCTCATCATAGCGGATGGTTGTATCATGTTATTTGAAGAAATACCTTTTTTGCCACTTGAGCAAACATTCCACTCCGTTTAGCGGATGCGACTAGCCGTCAAACACGAGCATCTTCACTCGAAGTGTATCTGTGTGGATGCGCTGCGTGATGAAATTCGATGTCCCAGATATCGGAGATGTACATTGTATGGTGCCGTTGTGATACCTAGGCTATTCGTTCGCGAAAGGACACCGTGACTCAATTGAATTTTTCATGGGACTATTGGCCCTCACATTTTCCATCCATTTTGCTTGAATTTCAGGTTAGGCACATGAAGTGCAATTAGATTGTTTAGCCTGATAAGTGGACAAATAGGCAGATCATTATTGGTTCAACTTATCTTTATATTCGTTCCTCTTTTTTTCTTTCTTACCATGTCACCGTCATCCCCTTACCAACCTCTAGATACTATCCCCCACAGAAAGTAATTTGCCCGAAACACTTCTATAATTTATCGATAAGTGTTATTTTGAAGAAACCTATGCACGTCGGATTTACGAACGAAATTCAATTCCAGGAGACAATAGTGCGAAAGTGGTCCTTTGAAACGCGATACAGCCTGCAGGTCCTCGGTGCATATTAAACCTGATACCGACTCGCTCTCCACAGGATCAGTGACCAAGCACAGATCACCTAGCACATCTCCTCTCACCCCTTGAAGAAGTCGATTGCTACTTCTACGACGAATTCACTGACACAGCTCGATGCACTGTCTCATTAAACACAATTTACACCAGATGTTACAATTCATCTTCTATGGCGAGTCCCTCAGCCACTACTACAATACCATGGACTCCGGCGTCCGTTCGACTGATCGTAATTCGATCGTTGACTCGATTGTTTGCTCAAGTCACGCTAAATGGCCAATAGCGATTGCAAATAATGCGTGATTCCAACATTTCGCGACAAATGCATGGACATGGAATGACATTTTATGACTTATTTTCGGCGCACTGGAGGCTGACTTTCAGTTTTAACAATAACAGCAACAACGGTTCGACCCAATTACGCTCTTGCACCCGAGTAAGTCTCTATCGTTGCTCGTCGTCGTCGTCGAACAATGCTATCTCGCCCACGCAGACGTTCTTCAAATTGTTCTGGTCTACCGAAAGGGCTGGAGGTCTATCAAGCCCAGGTACAAGCCAGGCCTGCCGCTGGCATTGGGTAAGTGATTTAAACCACCTGGCTGTTACTGGAACTTATTTTACATCGTCGTTTTATGGATCTCTCATACCCCATAACCCATAGTTCTGGGGGTTAATGGAAGGGTATGGATTAAGAGAGTGACGACTGTATCCTCTGAATCAATCATCCCCGATTGCCTTTTTTTTTTTTTTTTTTTGTAGCAGTGTTTGGGGTCAACTAGTGACTCGTCACATGGACACGTACTAGGTATGTATAGACCAAGGACCATTGACGAGCCGTCGCCGGAATCGCCAGTCGTCGCCTCCATTTCGTGAATCGCCGCGATGCCCGGCATCTTCAAGTTCAGTTCGGCAAGGTGTTACCTAAAGGAGATTGTGCGAGGTGCTGCACATATAAGAGAGTTCCCACGGCGGGAAAAGCACCTGTTGTGCTGGTCACCGCATCCTCTGGCAGGAATTCGAATGATTGTATTCGCTCCCATCTTTCTCATCCTCATGGTCCCTCTTCTTGTGCATGGAGCCCCGACTCCCCCCCCTCCCGAAACCAAATACAGTGGGCTACCGCCCGGATTCGCTGGCGGGTTATTGCCACCACCCACTTCTCGGCCTGGAAACCAAATTACATTACCGCCAATCAGTGAAGTATTGTCACCAGGGCCACACGCAATTGCTGCCAAACCGCGACACTCAAAACCCCAAAACCCCGACCGTTTCGTAAACCCTGACTTCCATAAGACCATTAAAGCACCAAAAGGCACCACGTATCATGTATCGACACGTCTGGATCGGTCCCTTCCGCTTGAGTCAACTATATTCATGACAAGAACAAAACGGGTTGCTACCACACACGGGCCGCTGAAATTGACCATTCTCTTACCATCAGGCACTGATATCATTATGTCAGACAAGGACGACGAACTTTTGGTGCCTCCTGAGCCGACTGAAATCCGAATCATTGACGATAAAGTAGGCAACCACGGTCTTTCTCGACTGTAACGTGTCTGACTTTCACAAAATGTAGGACAAGGATGATATCGTTGTGGCATTTTGCAAGAAGCTTTATGAAGAGACCAAGCCTAAGCCTGGACATGAAAAGCAGATATGGGAGCCATATAAGCGCCGCTGTGTAGAAGAGAATTTGTGGAATTACGGATCCGGGCTTGAATTGGTCGAGGTGCCCGTTGACACGTACTACGCCAAGGCGCACTAGCTATCATATTATATTATATTACCGGTTGTGCGTGGCAAGGTCGCCCGGCATCTTGCTGCTCCCGTCTTTCTCATCCTCTTCGACCCTCCCCAATACTGGTCCACAGCTCGTTGTGGGGGTCCCAATGCAGTGGTTGGCAGCACTACGCCATGGTTGTCAAGTGTATTCCCATTTGAAATGATGATCGTGCGTCGTTGGGCTCGGAACAGGAAGCCCAATGTGCACAATTAGCTAATGGTAAACTGGGTGGAACTGTACAAACCCAGGGACTGCAAAAGGCGTGCTTGTATAGGTATGCTACCAGTCTGGACAATTGCAACCGTTGTGGGACTCGCATTTATTCTCGCTCCGAATACGATCAAAATCACAATGGTCGACGAGTAGTGTTACTATGGACAAGACCAATAATGGTGCCCATCACTTCAGCGACGAAGTGTGACTATACTGCTCATCAACGCACAGCTGTGGTTGTTATCAGAGGCTGGTGTTGCACATAGTCCCATGGCGGAAGGTCACTGACGTTGTGCTGGTCACCGCATCCTCTGGCAGGGATTCGAATGATTGTATCTGCTCCCTCTCATCCTCATGGTCCCTCGTAGAAATAATTAGCTTGGATCCCAAATTATATTATTACCACTGGGTGAACCTGGATTATTGCCACCACTACTGGAATCCGTTCCTCTGCTGCGACACACAAACCCCGTACAATTCACAGACTGTAGCTTGGGTAAAGCCAGTTGTAAATTACCAAAAGGCACCGAGTATTACTATGTACCATCACATGGAGTCAAGTTCTAATTACAACACAAGATCAAAACGGGTTGCCACACCGCAGGGCGACATCGTTCTCCTACCATCAGGCACTGCTATCGTCGTATCCGACAAGGACGTCAAAGAGAACTTGTGGAATCTCGGATACGGGATTGAATTGGCGCCCGTTGCCATATGCATGCGCATGCTACAATTCAATATTCAGCCTCAACTTGTATTGTTTGGCATAGCCCTTTCAGGCCGAATTTCTCCACATCCAGCGTCGTAATTCCAACGAATATGTTGGAGCCTATAAATCAGAGCGCTCGGCACTGTTTGACATTCAATAGTTATAGTTCGCAAGTGCGTGCATCGAATGCAATCGATCTTATTAGTAATCTAGTAATCGCTGATTGGTTAGATAAGTATTTCTGCCGTCGTTGACCTTTGCACATTATAAAGTATGTGTCAATACTTCTCTCTTCCATACTATTTATCGACAAGTTAGTCATTTTTGGATGAATACAGAAGGAACGTGTGTTTGCGTCGAGCACACGAACGAAATTCAATTCTTACAAGGACAGAAGACGATGACGCAAAAGTGACGTGGGTCATTAAATTGTCCTCGGTGCGCATTAAATATTAAACCTTGGAACTGTAATCTAAGGTGGTTCACAGGGTGCTGACTCTCTCTTCAGGATAGCCTATGATATGTACGTCAACCTGTCAACTGTATTTTACCAATGTCACTGTCATCCCCTTGCCAACCTTTTAGATGCGCTATCCCCCACAGAAGATTGTTGACCTTTTCATTGCCAAAATATGTGTCGATACTCTACGGAAGACGATGGTGCGAGAGTGGTCCTTTAAAGCGCGACGCAGCCTGCAGGTCGTTAAATTTGTCCTCCGTGATATTAAACCTGAGCACAGATTACCTAGCATATCGCCTCTCACCCCCTTGAACACGGTCGCTGACTTCTACGACGAATTCGTTGATCTTAGCATGGTGCCAAGATGGCGCACATCTTCTGCGGTGGGTCCTTCAACCACTACTCCAATACCAAGATGACCTGACGCCTCTGGCAGCGACATCCGCGACGTCTGTATCGATCGATCGCAATCCGATCGTTGACTCGATTGTTTACTCAAGTCACGTCTGCAACGCGTCGACGCGTTTCTCTCGTACATCTCACCTTACCGCTAAACAGCCAATAGCGATTGCAATTAGCGTGAAATAATGCGTGATTCCAAAATTTCGCGACAAATTCATGGACATGGAATGACATTTTATGATTTATTTTCGGCGCATTGGAGGCTGACCTGCATATATAATCGGACCGGCTTGCCTTCGCTTCTCTTGTTGTCTCTTGCCTTCCTTCCGCTACTGCGCGTCTACTTCAAGCGACAACTTTTACTCTCTACAACAACAGTAACAACAACGATGCACAACTCAATTACGCTCTTATACCAGAGTAAGTCTCCATCGTTGCTCGTCGTCGTCGAACAATGTCTCATGTTATCTCGCCCATGCAGATGTTCTTTAGATGTTCCGATTTACCGAAAAGGCTGGAGGTCTATCAAGCCCAGGTACAAGCCATATGCCAAGCCTGCCGCTGGCATTGGGTAAGTGATTTAAACCACCTCGCCGTTACTGAAACTTATATTACATTGTCGCTGATCAGCGCAGCCGCCGCCCTCGCGTATAGGAGGCGATTGCACAAGGATGTCAAGCCTCGAGGTAAGTCATCGTCTTCAATGAATAGATACGAGTGATTTATGCGAATACAGCTCTTGTCACAACACACCAAGACGTTGTACAGATGGATGTTGATCCTGCTCCATGTACACATAATTTGGAGATCCCTGCTGTTCGCCATCATCCTGAAATTTCCACTGATGCGCCAAAGGCGAGATCAGCATTGAGTGTTTGTGGTATGGGATTTCCGACTCCGGTTTTGGAGAGTATGTCTGTCTCTCCTGGATATCTATGAGTGATTCACATGAATGCAGCTCCTGTTGCGACACACCAGGAACCCATTGTACAGATAGATGTTGATCCTGCTCCACCAGCACATAATATTGAGATTCCTGCCGGGAACGTTCCTGATCCTGCTCGCGGTCATCCTGAAATTTCCGCTGATGTGCCAAAGGCAAAATGGGGTGGTTGGGGTTCTGTGTTTGACTCTCCAGATTTTGAGAGTACGTCTGTCTCTCCTAGAGATCTACGAGTGATTCACGTGAATGTAGCTCCTGCTGCAACACGCCAACGGATGCGTCCTTGGCACATCCTCTATCCTGATCTTTTTCGTGGTCGTCCTGAGATTTCCGCTGATGTGCCAAAGGCAAAATGGGGTGGTTGGGGTTCTGTGTTTGACTCTCCAGATTTTGAGAGTACGTCTGTCTCTCCTAGAGATCTACGAGTGATTCACGTGAATGCAGCTCCTGCAGCAACACGCCAACGGATGCGTCCTTGGCACATCCTCTATCCTGATCTTTTTCGTGGTCGTCCTGAGATTTCAGCTGATGCGCCAAAGGCGGGATCTGATTGGGGTGGTCGGGGTACGGTATATGACCTCCAGTTTTGGAGAAGACGTCTGTCTCTCATAGAAAGCGCAAGGCACACGAAGAGTCTGCCGCCCATCCAAAGGCCAAGAAAGCACGAATAGACTTATCAGCTCCATCTGCCGAGTCTTCTCCCATCAGCTCAAGAGAGGCAGAAAAGTCACGAGCGAGGGATGAGCCAGTCGACGTTCCTCCCACGAGCCTAAGAAAAGCAGAAAAGGCACGGGCGCGAAACGATCCGGCCGAGTCAGTCGATGGTAATCTTTCCACCTTCTCGGGAACAGTTAAAGAGTCACGCCTACCTGCGCGCATCCGTCGCCCTATCATGGCGGCAAACATGGCATCGTCCTCGAGAATGAAGCTAGAAGACATGCCTCTACCTGTGGACGTTGGTAAAGCGAAAGCGGTAATTAATTTCTCCCCACTCGCGCTTGTCACCAATGTACAAGTCAACAACACCTCCTCGGCGTCTTTGAATAGGCCGATTGAGAATCCCGTTTTCCCTCCTCGCGACCCAACCATTGTGGCTTCTAGGAAGCCAGGCAATTCCGACGATGTCCCGGACATTATTATGTTTGAGGACGATTATGTTTCCCTCCCTCCTGTCATGGACGTCCCAGACATTATTATGATTGAGGACGACTACGTTGACCTACCTCCCTTCATTGGTGGATATGTTCCCGAGTACGGAGACTACATGCAGCTTGACCCTGTAGGCACACTCGATGAAGTCATTCCATTCAATGCTGCACCTCTTGCCATACGCGACTATGTCTATGAGCAATGGACATTGAATGGGTAGGGCCCTCAGTCCCGTCTGGAAATCCTCTAGGTAACATAGAGGCGCACCGTCGACACGCTGGTCCACCGGTCCCACCTTTCTACGCTATCCCGCAAGTGCCAGTCCCTTCATACCACGTCCAACTTGCTGCACCTGAGGCATTGAATGCTCCTGCGATTAATCCAGTGCAGGAGGAATCCGTTGGACATGTGGATGACCGTGCAGAGTTGTTTGGCGAGCTGTTTGGGGATGACGGAGAAGAGGAAGACGAGGAGGCCGAGGAAGAAGCTGGTGAACCGGACCACGAGGAAGTCGAAATTATTATTTAAGCAATACGACGGCACGAGTATCAAGTCATCAAAGTGGACATTATCTTACGGCACAGCCTATCAAATCAACTAAAGCGTATTTTTTTATATCATCTTCATCTCTATCTGGGACTCGGATTTCTGGCTTGTGGATCTTTTTGGTTTCTACTGGACTCGTGAAGAATTGTACGAAAACTCGAAAAAAAGGTCAAAATTAGAAAACAGGAAAAATAATCAAGCTCGTTTGTTTCGAATTTCAATCTTTAGACGTCCTACCACCGGAGGTATCACGGAAGCGGCAGAAGACGAAAGGGCAAAAACAATGTATAACAAGCAACGACGAGAGAAAAAAGTGAATAACGGCTACATACGAGCCAAAAAACTGGATAACGACATGGCAAAAAAAAAAGTGAACAACAACGTATCAAAAAAAAAAAAAAAAACGTGAATAACGGAACAAGTCAATAACAATGCAAGAAATTCATGCGCAAGCGAACGTCAACAAATTACGTTGATGGACGTGTTAAATATCATATGAAAGTTCAATGGAGATATAGATATATTTATTATATTACGCAGATGTTGAAAAAAGAATCTTTTCCAATGATTGTTGCACAACGGAGAAGACTGAGGTTCCTCAACGTGTATTCCGCGATGAGCTATGTAACTACGCGGCGGAACAGAACGTAAGCTCGCGGGTGCGAGCATCTGTCTAGTAACCGAAAACGTCCGTTGTCCGGTTGGGTATAACATTATACTAGCACTGCCTACAAAGACATTTGATCACTGTCGTTGTCGTTGTCGTTGTCGTTGTCGTTGTCGTCTAGATCGTCTGCCGAGGGAACGGGAGCCGATGTAGCGGCGCCTGCCATGGCGGCAGCTCTGGAAGGGGGAGTGACGTCCCTTTTGTATGGCAGGGATCAGGGTGGGGGGGGGAGGGAAATGGAGGTCAAGAGACGCACCATTTTATTTGAAAGCGGGTGACGCGTGGTTTCGCGTTGATATCTCTGACGAGGCGGTCAAAGAGGATTTGGGGTGGCAGTGAATCTTTCATTTCTTCATTGTCGTATTCAGTGTTTTGGTAGTAGCCCACGCGGACGAATTCCTGGTCGCGGTAGGAGCCAGTGAGGATGAGGGCAGCGACGCCGAGGACGTCCTCTGGAGGGATGATGGCGGGGTCTGGCGGAGCGCCTTCGAATTCGAAAGAGTTGACGCCGACGGGGATGGGGCCGACGAGGCAGTCGTCGAGTTCTTGGTCGAGAGCAATGTCGTTCGGGCTAGAGACGTAAATGAGTCTCCATTCGAGATCGAGTTTGAGGGGAGCGATGGATTCGAAAGTGACGCGAAAGCGGTACGGATGCAGGAAAGGAGCCGGATTGTTCAAGAATTCGACGTTCTGCGGAAAATGAGGCCGGCAGTGCGAGTGAGAAAACAAGGGACGTACGCGAATGGAGATGAGCGACATGGACAAGCGGGGTGTGACCACGCGTAACGGGCGTCACGATGGACTCTTTGGTGGCGCGGTTGCGGGTGTCGAGGGACTCGATTCTTCCGCTCGATGTGCAGGCCGAGTTGTTGCTCGCTCGTCAGTCGCTTTCTTTCTGGTCTGTTCATGCTCACACTTCCTCGCTTCAGCCGACAATTCCTTTGTCGATACTTCCTCCGCTCCTGCCGCTCGTCAGCTCAAGCGTCACGCCGATTTGCTCTACGGCGTTGGCCCCGCCCTTCGTTCTCCTTACGCCATCACCGCCTTTGTTAATCACCATGGTATTTACATGTATCGCGTTGGAAACCGCGCCATCTCCCCTCAACGTCCTCACACTTCTTCCGATTTCTCCTCTTCTCACCGCAAATTACGCAAAACTCGTTCCTTTGGCCACCACACACCTGCTCAGCTCACAGGCCGCGTCCATTCACACAGCGTCACTTCTGCTGACCTCTCTCGCTTCACTTCCCTTGCTTCCACTCCCCCGCCCTCCCCCTCTACCGACGTCTTTGCACAGCTCATGCAATGGATCCCACCCGCTCCCATCTCTCGACCTCAATATGTCCAGCTTCCTTTCGGCCCTGGTGTCACTTTCGATTCGCCCTCCAGAAGGAGCCCCCGCGTCAAACGCAACAACAGCCAAACCAGCGTCACCCACGACGACAATCACAACGACAACGCCCCACGTCCACTCTCCGCCGCCCGCCTTGCTATGCCCCCCTTCAAGATCCTCCGCGAAATGCAAAGCTTCGACTCCACAATGACAGCAAAGCAAGTCGACATGGCCGAGGGCACCCCCACCGCCGCCATCCCCCCTGGCTGCCCTTGGCACAGCCTGAAAAGACACCCGTCTGCTGTCTTACTGTCAAACCTCACCCCCGAGACGAATGATGATCCGCGTCCCTTTCCTATCACGAACGACTTGACGACACACGAGAATGAAAATAGATCCGACGCCGCCTCACGATACACGAGCACCCCTGACGTTTTTGACGTGTTGCAAACTTATACCGGCCTTCCACTCCTAGACCGCTTGCCTACCCGCTCCGGGTCCAACACGAGAAGAACAAGTCTCGCTGCCGGCCTTACCCATCACACGAACACCACCACCACTGCCACCACCACCACCACCACCACCACTGCCACTGCCACTCAGACGGGCGACAACAACGAGGGCGATGAAGAGGATGACGACGACGACGACGACGACGACTTGATGGTGGAGACGACGGTGATACGCATGTCCTTGACGACCAAGGAGGAGAGTGCTGCCCCGCGGGATGATCCCCGCTTTGTCATTTGGGGGTGGGTCAGTGTCCAGGAAGACTTGCCAGACAAGAGGGAGAGGGACAAGAAGAGCAAGAGTTGGCGTGGGAGCTTGTTGAGTGCGAGCGACGGCGACCATCTCTCTGATCGGGATAGCAGTAATGGAAGGAGTTCGAGGAAGAGCAGGCCCTCGCTTGGGAGGCGCAGGAGCAAAAAGGACAAAAACCCGCGCGCGGTCGTGAACGAGTTTGGCGTCGTTCCCTGCGCTGCCGATGAGGGTGTATCAAGGGAACACGACGGGAATGCGGCCTCGACCCCGGACCCCACCTCCCCTGGGAAGAAGAAAAAGGTCCTCATTGCGGCCACGATCGAGCGCTGGGTCGCCCAGCTGACGAGCGAGATTGACTATGACGAGCTCCTCCTCTTCTTTCTTACCTACCGCACCTACGTGAGTGCCACGGATCTCTGCCGTGTCCTCTTTGGCCGCTTCTATTGGGCCCTCCGCGGCGAACCCGTGGCGGGCAGCAACGTGGGCGACGACGAGCGCGTGAGGCGCATCGTCCGCGTCCGCACCTTTGTCGCCATCCGTTACTGGCTCATCCAATTCTGGCCCGTCGATTTTGTGCCCAACCGCGAGCTCAGGCTCTTGATGGCCGACGGTCTCAATCAGCTCAACAGGGACCCGGTGTTGAAAAAGCATGTTGACGGTTTGGTACGCTCTCTTTGTTCTCTCCCTTCTTTCTTTCTAACCCCGTGCAGGGAATCGTCAAGAGACTGATTAAAGCCGCCAAAGAGCGCCGCCGCGCCATGTTAGCCTCCCCGTCGTCGTCAACGACGGTGGCGGGGGACCAAGGGGACGAATCGGACGTCGACCTCGATTTCATGCCGGAAGACTTGGCCGCTCCGCCCTCTACCCGCGCTGGCGAGCTGCTCGGGTCTAGTACGGGCGTCATCTCCTCCGGATTCGTGATGACCCCCGCCTCGCTTGGGGCCAACGTCGCCTTGCAGACCCACCACCACCATGGCGCGCTGTCCCGCGTCGTCGTCCGCACCTTTGGACGCTTGAAACGCGCCCTGAATTCGAGAGCCGCTTCGGCGTCTGGGATCACAGCGCCTATCGACGGTCTTCTCGGGCACGCGTCGGCCGATGGCGGTGGCAGTGGAGGTGGCAGTGGAGGTGGAAGTGGAGGGGGTGGCGGTATAGGAGGGGGTGCAGCAAACGAGTTTGGGGTGGTGTCAGCGTTTGAGCTCGACACGTCTGCCGATCGCTCGTCTGCCAGTATACGCGGCAGTGTGGAGCGGTACACGCTCTCGGTCGTATCGCCTCCCTTGTCGGCACCGTGTGCCCCGCCGACCTTGCCCCCATTGTCGCTCCCGACCTTGTCCATGTCCGCTCCGCCCGTCGTGCAGGACGAGCAGCCGTGTGTACCCGTTTCGCCTGCTGGCCCGTCTTGCGACCCGGACCGCATCAAGGCTGATCGCGAGTCCGAGCCGGCCGATAGCGGCGTGGAGATTGGCTCCATGGCTGACGTGGAGGATGCAGATGACACGGAGACCGGGGACGTGGAGGCTATGTCTGACCGCGCCGAGTCGCTGCGGTCTGCCTCGACCAACTCGTTTGGCGTCCTGCTCTCCGCCTCGCGCGGGCCGCCTCCGCTCTTTGCAAACGTGCAGTCGCCCTGGCCCTTTGACGTGGTTTCGATCGACGACCTAGAGTTGTCGGACACGGCGTCCGCCAAGGTGCCCGCGGCGCCACCTGGGCTTCGCAAGGCTGTGCGGAAGCTGCCCAAGAAACCTCTGTTCTGGCCTCGGGAGAGCGTGTCGTCCATGGGCATCATTTCGCACGAGTCCATGGCCTCGGGTCCGTCCAGCTCCGGCATGTCCTCTCCGACTGGGATGACGCTGGGTGGCAAGATCGAGCCGTGGCAGTTGCAGGATTTGCTCAAGTCTCTTCGGCGGATGAGGAAGAGGAAGAGGGCGGTGTGGACGCGGCGCTCAAGCGGCTCGAGGGCTACATCGACCCCCAGAAGCAGGAAGAGAAGATTAGGAACGTCAATGACTGGATTACGAATATACAGAAGCGGATGGAGACGGGGGATTATAATAACGACGACGTGGATGATCCAAGGTATTCGTATGAGGAAGAGCTGATCGAGTTTCACGATGACGACGACGACGACGACGACATCGCCGGCGAGAGGATGTCCCGTCGGGCATCTACGATTGATGATGGTGATGACCGTGATGGTAACGATGATGCACAGGTACCGACCGCGCCGGCGTCCCCGGTCTTGGTCGGCGAAGAGGAAACGGGTCCCCTTCAAGCGCCTTCTGCTGCGGTGCCGCCTGTCATACTGCAGGGCAGGATGCCAGCAGCGCTCGCGTCCCCCCCGCCTCTTGTTGTTCCCTCGGCGTTCAGCTCTCCGCTGCCGCGCCTGCACCAGTCGTTTATCGTCTCGTACCGCGCCGAGACGCTGGCTCTGCACTTTGCGATGATTGACAGCGAGCTGTTTACGTGCATCCGGTTCGAAGAGCTCGTGTCGGCAGAGTGGATGACGTGTCCCGAGGTGAACGTGCTCGATTGGAACCAGTACCTGCGGGATCGCGCTCGCTGGAAGGCGGAGCAGCGGTTCCCGGAAAAGACGAACACGCTGGCTGCTGTCCGGGCCAGGTTTAATCTCATGACGAACTTTGTGATTTCGGAGGTGATTCTGACACCGCCTAGCGCCAGAGTGCTGGTGTTTAAAAAGTTTTTGACGATCGCTTATGTGAGTTGTTTTCATTGTGTGGTGTGTGTGTGTGTGGCTGGCGACGAAGTGACACGTTGAGATTTAGAAATCGTACACGATGAACAATTTCCACGCGCTGACGGCCATCGTGACGGGTCTCAACCACGAATTAGTGTACAAGTCCCTTGGACGGTGGTGGAGCCGTATCAGCCGCAGAGAGCACCGGATGCTGACGGATTTCCAAAAGTTGATCAGCAACGTGGATGAGTTTAGGACCATGCGCAACGTGATTGACGCGATTGCCCAAGTCAAGCCTCTCGATGACTCGTCTCACACGTCCTCGGTCATAAGTGGAGGCACTGAGAGCAAACACAAGCATGATGCGCGGCCCGCCTCGCCTTCGGCTTGTATACCTTTTATCGGTGAGGATCCTTTTTAAATAAATAAAAAATCATTCATACCATAATCATATTTCTCACACGGGACAGGCGTTTATTTAGCGCAACTACACCGGCTGGGCCAACTTCCTGACCTGATTGATCCTACCGCTCCCCATCTCGCTATGGAGATCGACCCGGTGAGCGGGACGTGCTGTCCGCCGCGATATCCCGACGTATTTTCTGCACTGGCGCCGCTGCCGACGTTTATACAGCTGGAACCGTTGATCAACATCCACAAGCAGAGACAGATATCGGCTGTGATCCTGTCACTGATGACGGGCCAGCAGCTGGCGCGGCGAGTCCATTTTGAGGTGGACAAGAAGCTGTTTCATAAGTGTTTGCGGCTGCGCGCGTCGGATATGGGCGTGTTGCAACGCGTGTTGGACAAGTATCCGGATTGAGATCTTGAGAGAGAGTGTGTGTGTGTGTGCGTGTGTGTGTTTCTTTCTTTTTTATCTGGTGTTTTCTTCTCGTGTTGGTATAGAAAGTTGTTGTCCCTTTTTTTCTTTTTTTTTTGCAAGTAAGGTGTAGGTACATGAATGTTTCGAGTAGATGGCAATCTGAGTTTCATGATTCATCAAAAAAAAAAAAAAAAAAAAAAGACATTCCCTGTCCTCCCGCCTTCACATTTTTTTTCATATGCGGCATTTCTCAACACACACCGTAATACATGGGCAACCTCAGAAGATATCATCATCCGACTTTTAGTCAACTAGCACAGCAATGAGCCAAGAATGATAATGTTGTGTCTCAATGTACTGGCGTCAGTAGTGACGGTGCGCGCGCCAATTGTGAAACGCATTCTCGCACATTTTCGTCGTTGCACGTAGTTTCTGTATTGAAGTGTTCTTAGTTCCCTCTGTTAACCATGATGTTCTGATGCTGTGAACAACGTGGAGCTCCAGGAAATATATTATTAGTATAGGTGTCAGTCAATGCAGACACATCCCGACTATCTGGAGAACATTAAAACAGGCAGGAAGAAGGTACGCTCGCGTCATGGAGCTCGTTCATGGGTGTATCCTGGACGATATTTTTTTTATTTAGAATAACAAGCTTTCCCGTATGGGGAGCGCTGAGAAATGCGCGCCGGATTTTGCTGCACGAATTGGAAAATCTCTGTTTGAGGTGTATGTAGTACAAGCGCGAATGCGGGGGTGCAAAGCTGCCATGTGGCAACGACAAGAGAAGATGACAAATCTGGCTGCTTCGTAAGCGCGTAAGCTCTGGCCCAACTCGCGTCCAGTTCCAAGGATGGACGTTTTATTGAGCACTGATGTGCCACAGACCCCCATGGGTTCTGTCAAGCTGACAGTCGGGATTGAAGAGAGCCGTGCTCAACGCCAGCAACGTCAACAGAGCCGGTTCCGCGACCGTGGTGGGTTCGTAATTTTGATACGAAAGCAGGCTTTGGTTGCTGAGACCTTTACAAGCATTTTTAAGCCTTCAAACAGAAATACTCTCGTCGATATTCTTATGGGGCGCAGAGCCCCTTCTCCAAAGAAGTCAACGCGAAGAAGCGCTGCATGTTCTCCGTCCAAGGGAGACAAAAATCCGTCAAAAGTTGGTGCTGGCACCAACGCTATTAGGAACGACCCAGCTACGTCCACACCAAAATATCGAGGTTACACCAGGTTCCTGTTCCTCTGAAAGACTCTGGTCTGAAAGGTGGGGTGTATTTGATACACACATCTTGTTATTAACTTACGAAGACAATTGCCCGCCCAGATAGCAGAAATGTGCAGTCTAGCGAGTCTGGGGCAAACGAGATATCTGCGGGTAAAATTGCCTCGTGTGTCTCACATTCTCTGCTTGTGACAATCCACCTATAGCACGCACAAAATCTCAGCCGGTGGCGAAGCGGCGAGGAAGGCCTCCAAAGCGGCTGAAGTCGGTCGTTACCGATGACAGGCAGGAGGATGTTGGCGGATCGGAATCAAATGACAAGACCTCCAAGTCTGAACCGCCAACGCAGAGGAAACGGACCAGTTCTAAGAAGTCGAAGACATCTACGGCAAAAATTATCACACCATTGTCTGGACTTTCAAGTATTTCTGAGGAAACTGGACGGACCGAAGTGTCTGGTGATAAGACGTCAACGGCAAAACTTATCAAACCATTGTCTAGACTTTCAAGTATTGCTGAGGAAACTGGACGGAGCGAAGTGTCTGGTGATAAGACATCAACGGCAACCGAAAGTAGAGGAGCGAAGCAGGGAAGCAAGAAAAAACGTGATGCAGGTAGACTTCATCTCATAAGCGAGTAATTTGCGCCTTATCTTCGTACAGTGGAAACGTTCAGGGAGGTTCACATGGCGGATTATGATGATGAAGAGACAGCAATCCTCAGGGAAAAGACAGATAACACTGTAACAGGAACCTCTAGGGACTCCTCAAAAAAGAAACCTAACAGACTGATACCCACCACACCCAATCATGCCTGCATGGACAAACCTGGAAAACGCCGAAGAGTCAAATCCGATTCAATGTCCGGGTCGACGGAAATAACTGCTGATACATCAACGATAGAACCGGATAACTCAGCGGACGTCAACCGATCCTTTGTGAAGGAACGTAGACCCTCGAAACCAAATATCCGTCGGAAACATGATTCTGGTCATAATAACGATGGAGATGAGAATCGGGGCCCCAGTCAAAAACGTGTCATTTCTGCAATGGAATGTGGCAAAAGCAGTAAGGGGACGCCACAGAACGGACTCGGTGCGGCGAAAACTTTAATCTCAAATTATCGGGATGTTGATTCTATTGTGGAGCAAATCCCTAACACATCCAAAGTAGCAAGTCATGACGACAATGCTAAAGGGAGCTCTTCATTCATTTCCCTGGAAATGAGCGGAGCTAAATCTAAAAAGCGGACAAGGAACCCGGAAGATTCGTCCTCGACGTCTCTCAAACGTGTCAAACTCGGTAACGCCTCGACAAAAGACTCTGATCCAGCCGAAAATACGCGTGATTTGTCCGCTGAATCTGGGGAGACGAACAAGGCAGCACACACCGATAACGTTGCAGTGAAGAAGGAAGTTGTTCCTAAACCGTGAGTATCTGTCGTAATATCCTTTTATATCGTCTCGGGGTTGAATTAACTCATCACTGTGTGTTCAGTGTTTCCTCTTCCACAAGGTCGAAAGAGAATTCTACAGTTTCAAAGAAACCGCCAAAGGCAGGTGGCCGTCAGACCAAGCCGAAAGTAAGTGGTTTCCCGAGTTGTTAGACGCAGCGATGTGACGGGAACATGCAGGCGCCCAACAAGCGAACCAAAGGACTTCCTCGCCGAGTGCTGCAACGACTAAAGCAATCAGAACCCGACCAAATCGACGATGAACCGGATCCGATCGACTTCCTATCTTGAATCCAATTCTAGACCATATCGCATGTATTTTTATCTTTGCTACATATGTTACTGTAGATTTGTATCATTTGTACATTATCACTACTAATATAACACGACATTTTCCTAAAACTTTACGGGCGATTACATGACTTGCGTGTGCAGGCGCATCCAGGCATGACGTCCCGATTAGTTAATCTAACGTATCGGAGATCCTCAGCCTTAATGGAGCACCGATATGCTGAGAATGGTTAGAGCCGTTTTCGTCAATCTTCAGCAAACTTGCCATGCTGACTTTTCTCTCCGATCAATATTCCCGGCCATTACTTTCTGGATCTAATCCCAAAACAGCACAATAAAGATGATACGTTTGTGATAGTCCTCAAGGAGTTGTCTGGGATGCTGCCAGGTACTTCATCCACCTAACATAAGCCGTGTGCGATTGATTGCCTAAGCTAGATAGGCCACGCTTTTTCGTTCTGAATCGTTTATCAAGAGATTTAGTAGTCCGCAGTGCGGGATACAGATGGTAGTAGAGGCATCCGCGGGATTAGACCAAAACTGAGCCAGGCCTGCGGTGTCATCCAATTCGTCAATCACTTTCCCGGTTCTGCACCCGTCATTTCAGGGAAGTTGCAGCGTGTGGCTGAAAGAAATGGTCCAGAGTGGTCGAGGCCCATGATGTGTAGGAGTGTGACCTATTCATGGAACAAATATGATGGTGTGAAGTGAAACTTCGTTCGGTGGAACGTATATTTGGAATTTTCATCTTAAAATTTGCTCTATTCAATGTTCGGCAGCGTCGGTACGCAGACTCGTGGTGGCTGGAGTCTATGCAGTCGTAGGACGCCAAGGACACTTGGCATCATGCCGTACGAAAGCTTTGCAATCTGGAAACTTGACTTGGAACAGGTGGGGGCAGGCGACGGACCAGTCTTTCAGCAACGCAGATTTCATATCGCTAGGCATTTCTGGGTACCTCCAAGTTTCCTTCGACAAAGGCCACGGTGATAGCTTTAGCCTTTTGAGCAACTTGCTGAATGACAATGCTTTAGTAAACGCAGAATTGGGCCGCAGCTTCCAAACCGTTAATGGTTGGGCCACATAGCCTCATCAAAGCGTACTTACTAAATTCTTCTGAGGCTCTTGCTTAATAGAGATATTCAGCGATGAGACATGGAAACTTTTTCCCATATCCTCCAAGAGTTCACATACGAGAGTCAAGTCTGACAAACTTTCCAAAAATATGGAAAT
This sequence comes from Amanita subjunquillea, assembly GCA_020011035.1. Lineage (NCBI taxonomy): Eukaryota > Fungi > Basidiomycota > Agaricomycetes > Agaricales > Amanitaceae > Amanita > Amanita subjunquillea. The sequence goes on along the minus strand of JAEBUT010000041.1, from coordinate 72,073 downwards.
AGAGTTAACATCTCCACAGTTCGTAATGGGGTGACGATCCAAATCTTGGGTTAGTGACATGGCGACACCCCGAAACACAGCGTGCCCTGAAGACAATGCAGGATACACGCTCAGATGGTTCACATATGGCATGAACCCTTCGCATTCCAATGTGAATATTCGTGGTAACGGTCGCCGCAATCCTAGTTTGCCTATTTCGTTAAACTTTTCAAGTACATGCTGTGTAGCATGTCCCGGTTTGAAAAGGCCGAGGAATTGTAAACTTGATTGATATTCAATTATCCCAGCAATATCAAGGTCATGATTGCAATACAATGTTCGGAGTTGAAAGCAACTGGTTCTGTGGCATTAATATTATCAGTAGCGCCATAAAGCGGTTCCTAGGATTAGTATACCTTAAAATGTGATTGAGCGCACTCGCCGGGGTATCACTACGAATTGGCATTTTAATACGCAGGTCGAGTAATGATGGCATTTGAGCAAGCGCCTCTACCAGTAGATCTAGTGCATGATCGAATCTAGAATCGTTCCAACCAAAGTCGAATGTTAACGATTGCACGAGAAATGCCTTCTCGCGATTCGAGCGGAGTGATCTGAGGCACGCAAATGTGCCAGACCAAATACCATCGGTTACTTGTCGATACAAGACCGCTTCCGCTTGTCTCTGGAAAAAGGAATTGGCACAAGCTAGAGCAACTAAGCTCGATGATGCACAGAATGTACATATGTTGTGGATAAGCTCGAGAGGCAGTCGCTGCATCGAGTTGGAGAAAATGCAGTAATAACATACACAAATCATCTAGTAGTAAAACTTGTGAAAAAAGCTTGAAAACTTGAAGATGGTATTATTTATTGCAATAAGGTACAATGCAAATGATAAAAACGTCAAGCGCGTGTATCGGGGACTGGGCGTCGACGAGGATCAGTAGTAGCATGAGATGAGTCCTTCGCCATTGGCTCATTGGCTACATCGGGTGAGATGAGCTGTTCCAACCTGGGCGACTCCTCAACAGGCCCCGCCATAGCAATGCCAAGCATCTCGCTCGCAGATATCATCGGATCGCCAGAATCGTCCCGCCCTTCATCATCATGCTCTTCTGCTTCGCTTTCAGACTCCATATCCATTGCTTCTCCCATGGTCATCTCTACACCCATAGAAGAATAGACGCCTTCTGCAAAGTGCAGAGTATCATGGGATAGTGATGGTGATACGGCAGATGTCGAAATTGAGACTGATGATGATGGTCCATCTTTTTTTGATTTCTCGACCTTTCTAAGAACCTTCGCTATATACTCCTTAGCGAACTTCTTTATTTTGGCCGTTTTCTCTTCCGACAGAGCATCTAGTCGTCCTTCCTTGAATGTGGACGACTTTTTCTCCTTTTCCACTATGACATGCGTCAGCTGTTCAATCAGTCAGTTGTATGGCCATCGACTGACAAGGCAACAACATGCCTCCTTTGCATACTTCTTGAACAGTTCTCGATTGAGAACTTTGGCGTACTTCGACATGCACTTGACTACTATTGCACCGACGAGTTTTTGTAACTTCCTTTCCTTGTTTTCCTCCTTCTCCTGGGTCGTTAAAGCCCTTTTCACCTTTACCTTCTTGCGTGCTGCAATCGTTTCTACCTTTTCTCTCTCCACAGCCGCAGCCGCGACCGCAGCTTCAGCAGCGGCAGCCTCTGCTGCTGCTGCCTGGTCAATAATCGCCTGAATAGATTCACGGCGTTGCTGAGCGCTTTCCAGGGAACGGGGGAAGGGAAAGGGATGCGATGGAACAGGCTGCGAAGGGCGAAACCCCCAGGCCTGTGGCAGAGTCGTAGGCTGTGCTGCCACTAGTTGTGCTTTGAATTGACCGTTCTCCTCATCCTGACGAAGTTTCTTCCACGGTCGATCATCATCATCAGCGGTCGATACGACCGTTAGAATAGTAAGCTTGTCCTCGCCATCCTTCATTGAGATACTGAGCATCGACACGGTTGTTAGGAGAATATGGTACCACACACCTGCACAGCTCGTTTAGGTATTCGGTTGTACAGTGGTAAATTCTCCCAATGGTCTACAAGCTGAATGAAGAGTTATAGTTTGAAGTTTGAACATAGTGATTCTACATACACGCTGGGCAAGTGACCTGAGTCTCGAGTTATCCTCAATATCTTCGAGCTGGGCAATTCCTTGCACAGATACAAGGACCTTCGAATCCTCCACCTTGTTGCGGTTCAGCAAGGGCCAAGTTGACATACATTGCAATGCCTAGCAATGCATGAGCACTCTTATTTATCACACAAGCAAGACCTTTCTGCCCACCAAGAGGACCAGTTCGCAATCATTTGAGTATTCCTCCAGTAAATTTGTCATTAAACTGTATCCACGTAAGCGCATAATCTGTCTTAGCGCTGCCTGGTCCGCCGTTATCTAGTGACAATTGAGACAGTGAACTTCAAGAAATTGCTTGGACAGACCTTGATACGTGTCAGTAACTTTGATAAGACCTTGCGACTTTGTGTTTGTCGTATTGCTTGTACAACTTTTGGAACATCCTTTTCCACAATGGGTTTAAGAGTAGGCTGTCATCGTGTATATCAGGGCATCAAGATAGCAAACGGAATACCGATCCTTACAACGAAATCGGGATCGTCGATCTTCTTTCCCCTTTTTTTCTTCGTACCCTTCAACTCAAGAACATCAGCCTCATCTGTGATACCAAGAGCTGAGAAAAGGCAATAAGTAATAGCAGTAGAATTGGTGCTCCAAACAAACCGTCAAGGTAGAGGTCATCCAAAGTCATAATATCTGTTTGGGTCTTCCCTCCGATAAATCCGACGCAATTCGACTCGCCACAGTAACACGGTTGAGCTTGATGACTATAGATGTGGAAAGTATCTCAGGAACACGCATATATGCACCATTCCGACACAAACCCATAACGGTCAACATTATAGTTGAATGTTATTTCTTCGTACTTCCGTATGTCGCGCTTCGAAAATATACCCATCCGGACGTGGTCCCCTATTGTCCATTTGGCAACATAGCAATTTGGATTGCAGCTATGGTTCGCAAAACGTCCGATACCGCCGTTCTTAGTAGCATCGATGAACTGAGAATGTATTGAAGCGCAGTTATGTAAGCGCAGCCAAGATAACAGAAAAAGCATGAGGCACGAACCTCGTCCTTTTGAAGCATCATGAAGTAGAAATGTTCGATGCCTTCTTCCCCATAATCTCTCATCCGTTTCTTGAAGGACGGAGTATTGACAACGTCGCCAACGTACTCGTATATGAATGTATCTCTGAAATATGCTACGCTGAGCAACCCTTACGTGATAAAATCTAGTCTTACTTTGGAAGATCCCTTTCAGCTCTAAGCCCGTAACCCTTCTTTTCAGTCAGCACGATATCAATAGTGGCATATTCCTTGCGTTGGAATCTAACAGGGTTTATCAGTGCTGGTCGTACCATACGATGCAGAACACTACCGCTGGTTTTGACAGTGGTGCCCACAACGACAATCATCAGGTAGGCACTCCACCTGCGTTAGCCTGTTTATGCAGTCAGAACCATGTCCACACGCGTTCCTTGGATTATCGATTCCTGTGAGGAGATTTGTTCGGTTAAGACAACTGCACCAACAGACCAACCCACCATGGTCGTAGGTACAATCACACGTCATGCTCTCTGACAGCTCCTTGCATCGACCCAACGTCTTGTATTGATAGTTGTTCCCACTAATCTCACAAAACGTCCTCAACGCCTCATCTCGGGCCACGGGCAGTTGCCCGATCATCTGAACCGTGGCAGTTGCAGCCTTCTTCAAATTTCCCGACGAAAAGGCCGAATGATATTGTGGGGGTGGTGTTGGAGTCTCCGATTTTGTACCGTTCGTAGCGCTTGAAGCTGGAGTGGGGGTGCGGGAAAACTTCATCTTCTCAATCGATGTTTCTGCTAAAGTTGGGGACTGGGAGGGAGACATGCGGGGCTCTAGTTTCATGTCTACATCCATGGAAGCAGTAGTAGGAGTGGACGGGGTGCGTAGAAAGAAAGTCTCCTCCCCTTTTACTGACATAGTCATGGTTGTCGGTGAGGAAGAAGTGGACGCCCGTGCACTGCCAACGACAGGGCCAAGTGATGGGCTCTGTCCCTCTCTCTTCATGGACGTACGAGCCATAAGGACAACACAATAGAGCACGATTCCTGCAAATTTGTGAAAGATGGCCGTCGCCTCTCCGTCAACACCGACGGGTGTAATCTGAGGTGATGCGCGAAAAATAAGGGTTGCTTCAGTCAAAGATGACAAAAGCCAGCATTAAATTCAGTAATACATACCCTGCAGCGTTAAATAGGCAACGAAGGGAATAAAATGCCCTAGCAATTAATCAGAAACATATGTAGTGGAGGAGTATGTGCAAAGTCCGCTGAAGGCCAAATACAAACTCCTTGTTGCACTTGCCTCCCATCCAGCCAAGGGCCGTTGGGCTGGTTCCAGGACGAGCTTGTCATGTCGACGACCAAGTCTCAGTCAAAAAAAAGGAAGCATGACTCAATATCAAAAGACAGCGATGCCGTCTTGAAATTGTCAAGTGCGCCTCCGGGGAAGATTAGCCCTGTGTTAAGCACGTCTTACACCGCTTATCACGCTTCTTTGTCTAACTTCCTACAAGTAAGCTATCCAGCACTTCAAGCGCCGCCGTCCACTCCGTTTAGGTGCTATTCAAGGAAACGGGCCAAAACAGACGGCGTAACATCAGACGATGATGTTTTGGTCATGGGGGAAACTAAAACCGTAGAATTCGTCTCAAACAGTGAAGAAAGCAAAAGGGCAGCTCACGCAGGGTGCAAGTGAGTCACTTACGTTCAAAAATTCTCCAATCTCAATGCCACTATAAACAGATACCTTGTATCAATATATAATCGTGCGACTGGTCAAGTCACAGTCCTGCCGGTCGCCAAAAGCCCCTACATTCTCAGTCGTACCGTGAAAGCCTTGAAGACAATACCCTCTGCCCCGACTCCATCAGCATTAGAATATAAAGAAGCTCGTACGACTCTTGGCCAAACCTTTGGTACGAAGAAAGCAAAAGCAGCTATTCGAGCCGAAGAAAGGCGCCATATCGATGTAAGCGCTATGGAGGGTGTTATGGACTTCGTCATGGAAGGCATCGAAAAGGGCTCTGGAGGTTTATTGACGCAAGGTATTGTGTTCGGTTCAGATAATGAATGGCATTCATCAACATTATATAGAGGGGGCCAAGGAAACGGCAGATACAAATAGGCTGATCCCATCATATTCAGCTAGCGCCACAGAGCCGAAGGATATTTATCCTTTGCATGGAATCATACCCGAAATCGAATGGAAAACGTTGTCGGTTAGTGCTTTTGAACAGGCAGAGAGCGAGAGGGACAGGATCGCATTGTTACCTTTCCAAAGTTCGGAATGGATTAATAGTCATCTCAGGCGATTGATGGCAGAGTCCGGTAAAGTGAAGAGGAAGAACTTGTAAGTGCTCTAATTCATCAATGCGTCATTGTGACGTATGGCACCTCAGGAAGTTGCTGATTTATATATCGGCAATGTTCATGTTTCACAAAATTGCGCTATCCAAACGTATAGAGAAGCACAGACTGGACGCTAAAATGACAGGCATATCGGAGCTGGTCATAGATGGTCTACTCAGTAGATTTTCAGAAGTAGCGAGGGGTTCTAATGAGTGAGCACTATTATTGGCTAGTTAGTCAAATCTCGGCTAATGATTTTGCCCTCTAGGCATCAAATGACAACTAAAACAGAGACTACGTTGTTAACCCACTTATTTGCGCTGTGCCTCAGAGTAGATAACTATGCAACGGATACAACTATCATAGCTCATGATCTGAGCATGAAAGTCCCGAGGTAAGATCACACGATCGAAATGCGTAAAAATAAAATATTCTGATACGACTCCATGCAGCGTAAACCAACTTTTTAAAAGTCTAGGTAGGAATTGAGACACGATGGCGAGCAGGCTTTGATTCAGTTCTTCAAAGGTTGCAAAATGGCAGCACTTGATGCCCAACAGCTATCACGCCTCGGACTACCCCAGAGCGCAGCAACTAATAAGCGAGCCGTATTATCGGCGCCTGTCGAATTCCCCAAAGCACTAGTGGGTAAAAAGCGGTAGTTTGGATCTTGATCCGTCCCCATTCGTCATCTCTATAGTACAGAGATCAAGTGCATCATGTGGTTTGAAGTCTTAGCGACCGTCGCATGTGGTACCAACACTAAATATATTGATAATGACCGATGTAATACGCCACGAGGCAAGCTGTATTTGGCTCAGCGTTCTATTTTTACTGCCCATTCAAACCCACCTCATGTTCCTTCTTTCACAACTGGCATGGAAGATGCTCATTCGTCTGCCGAAGAGACTGTGCGCATGCCAATTCAATGTATCAACAAAACGGCTGCGTTGGCTGCTTTCCAACCCAAAATTAGGGAAGCTCACCTCGCTTATTCGAATGCTTAATAGTTCAACTTACCCCTTGCACTCGTTCATTTAATGCGAACGGCCGTACCACGACGTCTAAGCCATACTGGGTAAAGCAATATAAAGTTTTCCGACAAAATCGTATCGATGTAATATTTTCATTATATAAATAGAGACGCCGTAGTACTAACTGGATCTGATTTGAGTCCACTAACCTACTTGCCGCTTTTTTCTGATAGATATCAACCGATTTATGTACTTACACCCTTATTTCGGTGTGGGCGACAGTTCTAACAGACACTAGGGAGAAAGAACCGAAATCAGGGTGGCAAGAGACTATCCCGAGAGCAGCCTTGAGGGTCATTCATACTTCGGAAGTTGGACCCACATAGGTGCGCATTGTGAAAGGACGCCGCAAATCTATGCAATAAGGATATCGTTGTTATCTGAGTGGAAGACAAACAATATAAAGCTATGCAGAATCGCAAGCGCTGAGCCTAGACCAAAACTCTAATTCTATTCAATACAATTACAAAAACATACGCATAATATGGCGAACAGTGCCAGGAGAATGCAATTGGAATTAATCTCCGAATTGATGACGAACGCGGGACATGTAGTAAAACCTGTCCAGGACTGCAGCATAACTGGCGGTCGCGGTTCTGAATCCTGCAAAATGCCTGCGGTTTGAAGGGGCAAAGAACGAAACTTGAAACACTCACAGGTTTATAAACCATTCAGGAACGACGGTCAAGGACCACGGCAGATCGGCGCCTACGCGCAGGCTTCGCAGCTCGCGCTTTTGCCCGAGGACATTCGATGCAATAGGTCATGCAATCTGAGCACCACAAGCGGTGGAACGCATCGATCGTGGTACACATGGGATGATGAAGTGGGCGATCATTTGGACAGCCGCAACGTATTTGAAAGTGGACTGAGTGATCATGGGAGCATTTGGGGCAGTCGATATCCATGTCCATCCTAGAAGCGATTTTCGTTGGTATGGCTGCTCGGGGAACTCGAGGGCGGAGCGAGGAACCAGGAGTAAGTAGCGGGGCATTTTATAGGCCGATAGCGAACCAGTAAAGAAAGTGTCGCATACCTGCATGTTTTTCGTATAGTTGCACATAAACGGATATTAAATGATTAAAGGCCCCTGTCTTTGGAACAAGAGGTTATCTTACCGAAGTGTATAAACTGTAGATCTATCCTTAAAGCATTAGATCTGAAATTGCAAAACTCAACTATTGAGTTACAGCACAAAGGATCCGGTCCGGCAGGAGAACCTTGAATAGTAGCATTCATTATATGAATCACCGTGACCAAATGCTAGCGGGAATTAGCCCTTGCACTTACACTATTTTGATAGGCTCAACCTGCCTCAATCGGCTTGCAAGCTGGTTTCCTGTACGATTAACGTCTCCATTTAACTCCGAGCAGTAATCTAGACAGAGGACGTTGTTCCGCCCTTTTGATGCCGTCCTTGACGAAACTGGTAACGAACAATTGAAGAGTTGGGACGTTGGGTATCGGGGATCAAGGAGAAAGGTGGCGGCACGCACCTTGACCTTGTTTTGGATGCCCGTGACGTGTTTAGGCACGCGCAGTATTCGCGGCGACGGGCCGCTGCAAGGTCATGCCAGCATATACCTTGGAGGTGACGCGCCGTTCCTTGGTTTTCAAGTCACTGAACAGGTGAAAGCCGTGTCCACGGTTCCATGGCGAAGCCTGGGCAACAATTACGAAACCAAGGGTTCCAAATCAGCGTGATGTTCACATTGTCCAGGCAGTTGAGACTTTGACACAAGTTTCGATATGACATAGAACGGGAACTCAAACCATGAGTCAGATCTGGATTCAAAGCCCCTTGACAGTGTTGTTCAACCCTGCACAAGACCGGCCGAGAATGGCAACTACCACTACGGATTCGGCGTTTTCACGGACCTGAGGCCTGAGGAATAACTAGGACCCAGGTTCGTTCATCGCATTGATTCCTAACCCTCCCTCACGTGGAGTGGTGATGCTCTACATAGAGACATCTAATTGCTATCTTGGTGTCCGACAGGGGGAAGCTTGATTCCGTGTACGTACGTAGTGTTATTCATTGGCGCCAGCATTCGGTCACGATAGGTACGATGTTCAGGGGACCTTGCATCTCAGTCACACAGTCTCGGCATCTGGACCAGATCATACATTGGTACGATGTCGGCTTGTCGGCGGTGTATTCATTGACTCGTGGATGATGAAATGTAGCCTAGCATCACTGCTTTCTGCGGAATGTTTATCTCCGAGTTAGTTGAACATATCGCCTAGACGGAACCAACATGCGCGGTCAGTCGAGTCCTACCCTGTTCAGGGTCGCTATCGATTCTGCCTGGATCCTCGTGTGTCTGTTTCGTTACATAGGGCTGGTTATGTGTCAAGGAGACCAAAGCACGCAGGCGCCGATCAGAGACGGCCACCAATCTCGCGGTACTTTCTTACACGAGTTACCTTACTTCAAGGGTTCACTTGCCATTTCAGACGTATTCATATTCTTGCTGCGGTGACGGTTTTTTTTCCCTGCCGAATACGAACCCCGTTTTGCGCCGAATCTTTGCACCCAGCTGGACAGCTGCAGCTCGACTACAGGACTGCAACTTTTTTGTTAGAGCCTTTTGCGCTTCCAAATGGGGCAACAGTTACAATTTGCGATGTCAATGAGATCTTCCGTCAAGTGGCGTACTTCTAACTCAAGGGGGAATAAACGGGCCCACGCCACGAAAGGCCTACTACCCTTTGCAAACAGAAAGATGGAACGACCCAAACTGTATGCGTAGCGTTCACTCGTCCGACTGGAGAAAAGTTAAAATGCCGAGGTATCACCTTTTCACCTCATAACAGATTCCTCGGAACATCACTCGTGTGCGGCAGACGCCCATATAACCTTAAAAATGGTGTCGGAGCGCGTGCATCAGATATGCGAGAGCTTCATCAAGTTTCGGATGAAAGACGTGCAATATCGCTCTGTCGAAAGTCCCGAGTATACACAGTCGATCTGACGAAGCGCGATGTTTATTGGTTCCTTTGTCCCCACCGGTGACTTTTGAGCATTTACGTTTAGCTCATGTTTCAACGTCGTCGTGTCTGTCTCATACCCGTCGTCCACGTGTTGACTTCGCCATGGTACGGTAGCTATTGAAACTAGCGGTTGAGTATGGTTTGGAGTATGGGGCACCTGCCAGTTGGATGTCAAGCGAATGCTTGATGGAATGGTGCGGTTCCATTGAATGAATGACGCATACGAGCCTGATTTTAAAGCTTGTATCCACGCCACCTGGCGTGATTGCCAGGATTTAACGCCATAGTAAGGTCAACAATTGTCGAACATGGCGTCCACTGCTGTTCGAATACTCATGCAATCCATTCAGAGGACGAGGCAGACCCCGAACAAGTCAAATCGCGCCATATTTGACATCAGTGGCGCCAACGCAGCTGGTAGGTAGTTACCCGATTCTCCACTGTTTCGGAAAGCCTATAGATCTCAGTAACTTGCACGAAGAATGAAGGGCTATTAACACATTTTCTTCCTAAAACTAATTCATTTTTTCAGGCTGGATACCATGTTCAATATCATGCCGTCCGCACTGCAACGGCAGGCACGCAAACATCCGTCACCACCGGTGAGATTGTGATCATCTCGACCGGGACTCAGCCCTCAGGCGAGCCTAGGATCACTGCGAAGGTAGGGTGGGGTTTGTGATATCCACTATTCAATTACATAAATTTTAGGCTTCAGAGGGAGAGCCTTGCTGCATCATTTAGGAACGACAAGAGAGGGGGGGGCTCTCTATTACCCAAAGGATACCATTTTTTGAAGAGTAAGGAAGTTCTAGTATTGGCAGTGTCGTAGGCAAATACAGTTCAGCAAATCACATCGTTTCCTTATTTAGATTCGCACAGCGCATCGCGCCGACGCTCTGGAGAGAAATCACGGCAACGTTTCTGTGACATATTTTATATCCACTTGCCAATTCATCCCATGTTTCGATAGTTATGTCAAGTGATTCAAGGCTTATAGGTGGGTTCAGTGTCGTTTAGAGATCTCATACCCAATTCAGGGATTTGCAACGGGTGCCTAGTCCAATCAGCCCTGGCACGAGGAGCTCTCGTTGTGGCAACTAGATAAAATACGAGATTTTCTGCTCGCCTATGTTGAATGCAGCTTGACGTTGACAACAACCAAGAAACCGTTTGGGCTCATATCGAGCAGGTGGTCAAATTCTAGGGGCGAATCGACGTTCTCGTTAACAATGCTGGTAGTCTTACTAATTGTCTGTTACGGGCATGTCTGTTCATGGAGCAAGGAGCCTCTTAAGTGGCGCCTTCCTTTTCGCCTATATGGTATCCAAGAATGGGGATAGAACGGATGTCATGTTGAAGCAATACATAACGAGCATTTTTCGGTGTTATTAATGTCACAGCAGCTACACTGCCATACATGCACGCCGCACGATCCGGAACCATTGTCATGATGGGTAGTCGGACGAGCTGGCAGCCGAACGCGCCGGCGAGTAATCAATTGACTTGCGGTCTATTCTTGTCTGAAAATGTCCGCCTTTAACGCAAGTAGCAAACAGGTATGGACCAGTCCGTTTTTGACGTCGATCTGTTGCCAAAAGGTGACGGTGTTTTGTTGTTAATGCACAGCTTCTTGTGTCATCAACAGCTGCCGTTCGCGGTGTCCCCGCCCGCTGCTTGAATCTTAATAACTTGCGTCATGGTGATAACCTTCAGTGAAACGCCTGCCATTGAAGCTCGGCAATTCAATATTCGGGTAACCATTATTGAGCCTGGAGGTTTATTGACCAGTGCTCCCAAACGAACGGATTGCGACCAGGTAGCAGCAAAAAGTTCCGGCAAGTTGTGGAATCTTTCAAAGGCGATCCGAGGATGGCAATGGAACTTGTGGTTGTCAGAGGGGAAAGGTAAAGGATGGTCATCTGTTCCTCGGAAATACGTGGCAGGGGGTCACCAAAGATCTGTGAGACAGAGGCTATGATCAAGTAGCTAGAGGAATGCTCACGGATAAGATTTAATACCTTAATACATATGGGATGCAGTGAATGAATGACAAAGTGTACGACTTGGAAAGAAAGGCATACCTGGCGACGTCGTGTATTAATGATAGCGGTTCATGCGGCCAGGGATGCCGAGCTGGGGTTGCTTGGTCACCGCTGTTCACAGCCTTGGTTCCGAGAGATTTGAAACAGGTTGTTGGGAACTCCTTGGCTGAGGAGACGTGCTGGAAAAGTCCGAGCCGAGCTTGGACAACCGGGCCACACAAACCACCAGCGCCAGAGCCGACGACGACGCGACTTTGAGCACTGCCGACGTCGTCCTCTTCCTCCTGCTGCCTTAGGATTCGTCTTGGGTGCTGAAAGACGTCCGGTTACAATTGGGCGCCCTACCCTCGACGTGTCATCGGATTCCTGGAGGGCCATCGCTGCCATTGGCATGGATAGCAGCGCCTCGTCCTCTCTGTCGGGCCTTGGTTTAAGACCTACTCGATATCACTCACTCAAGGCTTTCACCCTCATGGTCAAGGACAAGAGCCCCAAGCCCCCTCCACCTCCTCCAAAGGACAACAGTTATATCCACAACAGAATTCTGTCTCCAGACGCACTCTCTATTCCGCCCAGCTCGCCCATGTCCCCATACAATCAGGCACAGTTCCCGCAACGAACCTCTTCGGACCCTACCCAGTCATCTGTATCACTCGTGTCGTCATCTGCTTCGACAAGATCCCAGATGGGAGAGGCTTCAAATTCTCAGAGAAAATCTCGTCTGAGAGCCACAGCGTCGAACTTGTTGACTCTGGTCAAGCGCAACGCGAGGTCTATCAAGTCTCCTGATCTTGAACGACCGCTTTCACCTCCAGTAGACACCGGGATATCAACCCCATGGAACTTCAGGTGAGATAATGTCCCAGATAATTGTTGAGAATACACCTAATCAATGTGCGCAGCACAATATTCATGTAGACGAAGCGTATGTCCTCGCTCCCAACGGTTGTGCCATATATATGCTCATCGCTATTCCAGATTTATTGGCTTGCCACCTTCTTGGTCAACACAACTAGCGTCGGCTGGTTTCTCACCGGAGGAGATTGCAGCTTTGGAGGCACGTAGGGCAAATGTGTACAGTGGGAGACCTGACACCCCGAATTTGCGTATCAACACTGCACCACCAGCGACTAGTGCTCCCATACTTGGCGGACCATCACCGAGGACAACATCCCTTCAGAGACAGTTATCGGATGCCTCGACCAGTTCAATAAGTCATGAAAATATAGCATCACCACCCACAATACCCTCCATGACGCAACATTCATTGACATCCTCACCTTCATCCGCTTCATTGCAATCCGTGAGAACGACCACGTCTAATGGTTGCAAGAACCCAATTCCTCAGAATGGTCATGCACCTACTGCACCGACACAGCCCGAGGCAACATCATCCACGTCCCATTCTAAAGTGCCGAGTGTGGGTGCCCAAATGATTTCTCAGAGTCGTTCAGACTCACCCCAGATTCGTTTGAATGGACAGGAAAGGCCTTCTACCCCACCACGGAAACCGTATCACACTGTAAATGCCTCGCCGCATCTGATATCCTCACCCCCACCCGCCTACTCCTCGTCCGCATCAGGCACATCTGACAAGAAGACCCGAATAGACGATAACCGGACTCCTTCGAATAATGACGGTCAACAAGTCATACCTTCGCATTGGCAGCCTAACGGAGATGCAGCTACAAAACCAAACCGCCGCGCTAGCATCATTCGCAACAAGCGTAATTCGGTTCTCCCACCACGTCTCTCCCTACATAAGGACAGTGGGGGTCTCGACTGGTCGTCATGGAGCTCTGAGCTGCTCTCTGGGATTTCATCGTCAAGTTTTAATTCTAATCTTAGCGATAGCTCGTCTCGATTCGCCCTGGGACAAACTCCTTCGACGAACGTTACTTCCCCAGGATCACAACCGCACAGCCCCAAATCATTCGGCGATGTAGCACGATCGCCGTTGATACAAGAACCTGAGTTAGTGAATACTCAAGATCGACGACAGGTCAAGGTACCACAACGGCCTGTACCTCCTATCATTCTGAGAGAGGGTGCCCCCGGTCAAGATGTCGATTCACCAGCTCCGCCCACAGGGTGGGCTGAGCCAGCTTCTGCAAATAGACTATCCCCATCGAGTCCTCCCTTAGAGAACCGAGTTGCGACTTGGTCGACATCGATGTTCGATCTTGATGGCCTTCTGGACAAAGACGCTTCAATAAGTCCAAGTACTTATTCTGCGGCACTGGAGGATTCTTTTTCACCGATCCTACCTATTAGCCCAGAGCCAGGTCCATCTAACAAAACCTCGGCAGAATCAAGACGGAACGATTGCGTGTCACAACATGATCAGCGGGTGGGACCTGACGATCCTGACCAGAGCTTCTTGCATGTCGATGATGCATTGGACCATCAGTTAAATAGGAATTCGAGCAGGAGCAGCACCTCCACTATGTCGACTGTTACCGTGGCCGCGTATGAGTCGGCACTAGTGCGAAACGCATCGATTGTCAGGAGGACGAGTGCTTATGTGATTGACAGAGCGAATCTAGGGGTTGTGCGACAGCAGGGAGGGCCAGTACCCAGCGTCACACATCCGGCGTCTCCAGCAATTCAACATCTCAAACACCCATCTTCCCCTCTTAGCTCCAATTTCGGGAGCGAAGACAGTTCTCCTTCGGGCTCCGTATCATCAGGTTCTGCATCACAAGATCATCCAACGCCAACCGATACGGATTCGCCGTTGGGTTATTATATGGGTGCAACATACACGCCATCTCCCGGAAGGGTAGTATCTGCGACCAAGGCGTCGGGACATCTCGCATTTAATGGCGTGCCGGAGGAAGACGAGGAAGACGAGGAAACGGGTGTCGGCGACGATGTGGTGCCGTTATCACGCCCAAGGATTGTGATAGATCATGTGGCTCCGTCGACTCCACCCAACAGAGCGCAGACGCCTGAACGTGTAACGCCTCTAACTCCAGCTCCACGGTATCGTGGTTGGCTTTCAGAGGTGGTTAAACCTCTGGAAGACTTTATTGACGAGGCGACCGATCCTAGAGAGTACTATATTGACCTCCAGGAGATCGCAGAGGGCGAGAGCGGATCCGTGTTTGCAGCTCAAGTCGCAAATTACATGGACCTGGCTAGGCTTCGGTTAGATCCAGCCCTTGCAGCACAGGACCGCGCAACACTTGACAGTGGGGAGCCGGTTGCCATCGCCATCAAGAGTGTTGCTATACTACCGTCAGGGTCGCCGAAACTCGTCGAGCTGGAGAGGGAATTGAAGCTGATGAAGGGTCTGTTGCATGAAAATCTTCTTTCAATGGAGGCTCTGTATGTAGATCTCGTGGAGGACTCGCTCTGGATACGGATGGAACTCATGGAAAGGAGCCTGGCGGATGTTGTTTCGCTCGCCGAAAGCGGTGTTATGCTGCATGATCGAGTGATTGCGAGATTTGCGAGTGATGTGAGCTATACTTTCCGTTTTTGCATGGATGGATGTTCTGACAAAAGGGCGACATGGTAGGTGCTACAAGCCTTGCAATTCTTACAGCGGCATAATATTGCCCATCGAGATGTTCGGTCAGACAATCTGCTTCTGAACAGTCATGGGATATTGAAGCTAGGTAAGCACCTTGAGATGTTTTTGTTGTGAGGTGGCGGACTGACGGGGACGATAGCTGATTTTTCGACCGCTGTGCAAGTTTTGCCTTCATCTCCCATGCGATCGGATGTAGTCGGGGTTGCGTACTGGCAGGTAAGTAAACTGTCTTTCTAGCTCGGTTTGTAATCATATCTCAATCACCATCTATCCCCCTATAGGCGCCGGAAGTCCGAACGTAAGTTTTATGTTCTGATGCCAGGACAACGTGTTGATGTTTTCCACGCTTAGCCCTCCTTACAACGCATTGAAGGTGGACATATGGTCGCTAGGGGCAACCTTATGGGAGACGGCGGAGGCAGAACCTCCTTTCGCAAGCTCGCAGCAATTATCCGATCGTTGGCCGCCCTTAAGCAAACCAAAAATGTTTTCGCCCGCATTCCACGACTTTTTGCGGCAATGTTCAGAGCCAGCAGCTTCACGACCAGACGCTGCAACGCTGAGCTCGGTACGTGCCGTCTGGCATTCCTCTGATCACCATAAATGCTAATTATGCACATACACCAGCATCCGCTCATGAAGAATGCCTGCGGGCGAACTGTCGTCATGCAGCTCCTCGCTCAATGTATGACCATTGAGAAAGAGCAAATACAAAACGAAGATGACGACTAGCTGAGCCTTTCATGCAGGCCAAGGTACCTTTCTTCTCTTCAGCATGCTCGCTCTCCATCTACTGCATATATACCCACCAAGACTATTGTTATTACGCCCTTGCTATCATATCTCGCAAAGCCATTTATACAAGTTGTTACCCGAGCACTGCATTGCCAACCCCCACAATCTCCCATCCTCATGTCATTTTTTTTTCCTTTACGTGCTGTAATGAGGTATTACTGTCATAGTCGAACCTGTTTAATTGTCTTTAGGACCAATCTGTATCTTATGACTGCGCAATTTTCATGATGAAACCACACCGGTCAACAGAGGTAGAGAGGTTCTATGTGACGAACATATGCAAATTGTAGTAGATGTTCCAGGCTTGCAGAACAGGTCATCAAAGCGCAACTGATCCTGCGAAAACCCTGATAGAGATGGTTAACGAGATAAGCTCATGGAAAATAGTTTTGCTTACGACATTAAAAGGCCGAAAGCAGCGGAGAATCTGCAGTACATTTCCTGAGGTGGAAATCATTATCAGATACGAGTTCGAAGCAAACTGAACTCACAGGAGCAGGAGGCTAACCCGACTTCGTCGATAAACGAAATATTGCCAGATGGCCTTTGACGTTGACTGAACAACCAGGCCACGCCATTGGCCCAAGTTGGCGCTGGCAAAGAGACTTCTGGAAGACGATAGAAGCGCTTCCTAGTTCCTTTATTACATCTTGATCGTGATAGCTTCAGGGATTTGCGACCATGCAGCGAACATATTATCCTGAATACCGTGGTTCCGTAAGGAGATGAAATATCGAACACCTGCGCCACGACGGCAGCAGGACTACGTTCTTCTGATTAGTGCATACTTTCATATGTCCATGTCAGGCTTGGCACTCACACGTATTTTCCGGTCGTGGTATGCATGTATTGTTCTGGGTCTGGATGCCAATCGCAGGAGCTATGAAAAAGGGTCCTCTCGATGGAACCGGAAGAACGGCCTGATTCGAGGGAGTGGGATGTCCTCGGGGGACCATCGCTGCGAATATCGGTATGCTAATGAGTGCTGATACGAACGAACGTTTGGGAATTATGCGGCGAGCCATGGCTTGTGACTTTGTGACACGAAAGACATTTAAGAGCACTCGTCGGGAAGAGACAAAAGTAAGTTATCCCGTCTGAGCGTTGCACGAAGATGGATGAGTAGACAGTCTTTGAGTAATTTCCAGGTTCTCCTGGTATGCTGTCTCTGATCTTCGTTTGATATTCACTTATTTCCCGCACACGAGTCCGTTATATTTAATCGTTTTGTTTATTATACGACTTTGCAAGAGATGATCGATGGGGTTCTAAAATGGCGCTCCGAGATGAATCGATCCAACGCTTATTTTTTGGCTTTTTCTATTGACCTTTTTTTCGGGGTCATACCATTCTACAAAGGTCGGAGCCAATAAAAGATGCGATAGATATGATGAATCCTACGCTCCTGGTTAATGTTCATGAGGTCAAGAAACGCTTTGCTGAACTTGACATTCCCAATATCAATTCGCAAGCCGCTTTTGCTGATGATCGATGATCATCGTAGTCCAGGTCCATCTCATATTGTCCCTGTCCTTGTTGGTGACGCAACACTTGCCAAGGCAGCATCCAATATATTGTTAGCGGAATACAATATTTACGTCCAGGCTATCAATATTTCAATGCCCGTGGCGAAGAACGCCTTCGTATCACCGTTACGCCTCGTCACACTCTCGAACAACAAACCAATCTCGTCCGCGCTGTCGATCGGGTCTTCACCGAATTAAATATTAACCGTACTAGTGATTGGAAGACGTTAGGTGGTCGTGCTGGCGTTGGCGTTCAAGGCCAACCTGACATGGTCGATGCAATCTGGACTGACGAGCACCTTGGCCTGCTTGACGGTACTAGTCCACGTCCACTCAGGAACGGTCAACAATACTTTGTCGATATGAAAGCAGTCGCGTGGCTCGTAACCGGTTCAATGAACTATTAGGTCCTATCTCCGGAGGGCGCCTGGATATACAATTGTTACATTTCAATGTCATGTGCATTATATCATCGTTTGCAGTGTTTTAAGTGTTGTAGCGCATGACTGATAACTGTAGTTGTGCAATAGAGATGGTAATACTATTCATAAGCTCATAATAACGCCTGGCTATTCAATGCATATCTAGGTCGTCCATAAACTTATTGATGAAACGGCTCGCCTCAGTGGAGTTGGCCTCGATCGCAATGTCAGCCACCACTACTTGTTACTCGCCCATTCTGTTTTTGCTCTTCAGCTAATCCTGCTACCACCCCACCGTGATATCTGCGATATCCCATAACCACACCCCACATTGACACTTGACACTATGAACACCATCATCATCCATCCTAATAACCGTGTTACCCGCACCCCTGCACACGATCTCTCCGCTGCCCTCATTGCCCCTGTCTCCCACTGGTATCGCAAGCCGACGCCGTGGTGGGTTGACACCTTCGAAGAGGTAGGTCTTCGCCCTATTGTAGAGACTGATGAAATTGTAGAGGAGGCCGAGTCTCTGGAAGAAACTGTGCTTGGCGACGACCTCGCTGACGAGCTTAGCGCCTCTGAAAACACAAGTACAGGTACGCCTATCGGATCTTTCTTCTCTATGTGCTTTGATCTTGACGTGCTGGTAGAAACAGATATTGCACTTGAGCATTCGCAACAAGGTGAGCACAGTGTTGATGGAGCTGACAATATAGTGCTCGACTGTACGTTTAGCTCTGACGTTTATGAATTTAACGCTGATGAACAACGCATTTAGACATTATCTTTGATAATGATTTGCATGGAATGGAAAAAGACAGGTGTTACGACAATATTGATTTCTTTGAGGAAGTGATCATCGTCGACGAAGGTAATTTATATGCATCTTCACTTGAGACCAAGCTGAAATGGTCCAATTTCCAGTTGATGACGATGACGAGGAGGTTGACGATGACGATACCTTGACGGACATCACATTCACTGACAAGGGTAAGTCAAAATCTTGTTGGTCGTGTCTTCTGCATTCAAAAGTTTTTGGGACAGACGCTACGTTCAGATTCCGGGTTGCCACCGAGTTGGATTCAGGGGACGAACGAGAGGACGACACAAATCAATTCCTTCAATAACGGAAATGGAGTCACCCCGGAACACCAGGAGCGTAGGATCCTTGCTCTGGCAAAGCTCGGTTCTGAAACTCTCTGTGTGACAACGCGCACCGCGTGCCAGTGGTGGGCTGGATTGCGTGACGGGAGCGGATATGACCTTGGCACGGTATATCTCCAACTCTCTGATGATCTAGTGCAGTTGTAGAGCACGACATAGGCTGTTGGCTCGGCCCGTGCTCTTTCCGTGGGTGGCGTAGATGATTTCGTTTGAATCCATGGTACGTGTGCCTTTGAACGTGTTTCAATTTCTCATGAGCCTTAGGCATAGTTCCCTCTTCAACTCGCTTGGTTCGTTTAGTGTTTATCGTGCCTTCCTGTATCCCATCCTTTCTTTGCGTGCTTTGCTAATATTCCTAGATCTTTTCTTGGCACTGGCAATTGGCGACGCTCTTCTCTCTTGGTCTCTTGTCTGGCAACCTGACTGGCGACCCACTCTATGCGTTTTGGACTCGTTCCTTGCTATGCTCTCGCTGTACTGTCGACCTTTCTAGATCTCTGGCGACTGATTGCATGCACACCCTGGAGGCCTCTGGGTTTGATCATAAATCTCCTCGTCATTACGCTAACATCTAGGTCTCTTGTGGCACTGGCGACGGGCGACCGCAGATAGTGAGTCCTCCCGTTTTAATTTTTCTTCGCTTTCCGCTCCGTTCACTTGATCTTGTCGCGGGAGTACCAGGTCAAAGGCGGCAACCCTTGTATCGGCGTTCCCTCTGGTTTTTCTGCATGCCATCTTTGAGAACAGGAGAGCAGTAGAATCATCGGTAGGTAAATTCATTGCGCTGCCTCGAATGGGACCTGATCCTCCACATAGCCTTTTCCATGTGAATACGGGAGGAAACTCGTGGCTAGCGGAGAGTCAGATGGGGACATGCTCTGGTCAAGCAGTCACCTGATGCTCTTTGCGACGCTACGGGGCCGGGAGTAGAGGGCATAAACTCTGACCAAGTTGTGTTGCTCGCTCCTTGGTATGGGCGGGATAGTATTCACCGAAAATCCGTTCGAGTGTCTTCATCGACTCCTTCCATTCCCCCCTTCGTCCTGTGCAAATGTTCCGCCGGTGTACGATCCCCCCGCCTCATATAAAAACAAGACGAAAAAAATTCAAAAAGAAAAAGAAAAAACAATCATAGAGCACGCTGGCGTATTTTCCGATTTTTTCCGTATTCATGATTCTTATTTCATTTTTTCCGGACGCGGGGTGGGATGAATCCCAAATACCCAAATCTATTCCCCGTCCAAAATGGCAGAAAAAAATCCAAAATTGCATAAACCCGACAAAAAAAACACGAAAAACGAAAAAGCAAAAAAAAGTGCATTCGCATATCTTCTATTCTCCGGATCTGTTTGCATTCTCTGCCTATGACGTGACTGACTTTTGTAGATTTCGCGGAGGTGGCGGCGACGCATGCAGTATGATTGTAAATGACACGGGATTCATCTTGGCGTTGAGCTTTTCCTTTTCTTGCTTTTCCTTTCACTGACATCCGCTAGGCCTCTTTTTTTATCGTTCCGTGCGTCGAGGAGGCGGAGGGCAGAAACCGTTTGAAGCGTTCGTGCGAGATAAACAGGATTTCCATAACCTTTTCTTCTTTCCTTAGTTGATTACGACTGATTTTTTTCTCTTCAAGGTCCTCTGGAGCTGAATCGGGGCGCTCGTTAGTGCCTACAGCGGGAGCGGCGCAATACTCAAAGACCAACCATTATCCTATCGCGTGACACTTCCTGCCTTTTGGATGTTCGGCATGAGTCCTGGCCAGGCTCATCGTCTGAACGGGAATGATGGGGATCGTTGAGCATCAGTCATGGCCAGACTGGTGCTCAACGCTTCCTTGACCCATATTTTTCTCTTCGTTTCCGGATCTCTTTAGGATAGTAGTAATGTAGTTCCCAGGGAAGGTGAAGAGGTGTCCTCGCCTCTTTTCCTCGTGCTCCCTTGCCGTGGGCCCTGGGCTTAGACCTTATGGTCGACCAAAGCACGTTAAAATCAAATGACTAACATTTGGGTAGATTTCCTTACTCTGGACGCTGTCTCGTTTACAACCATCTCACTATCGTCGACGGTACAGAGAAGATGAAGAGGTTTAAAACCTCAAGCCTTTACTCGCAGATTATCCTTCCGTTGGCTGGACTGTAAAGCAAACTTGACGATTATTGCAGAAACATTTGGACGGAATATCGCAGGAATGTAGACGTCCATAAGATTTCATATCCTTGACTGACGCACTCGTCCCAGCATCATCGTTCTTCAAGCACGTCCAGGCGAGCATTTGTTCGTGATCACTTTGTTTCGCCCAACAGTGCTGTCGTACTTTCTGCACGCGCAGACACCATACCCTGTGCCCAATCGACGGCCCCCACTTCTCCCCATTGTCCCCTCAGTTCCACACCCTTCAAATTCCTCGATTGCACTCTCCACGGCCTTGTCGCAAGCACTCCTGAATTAGGTCCATGCCCGCTGAAGAGGCTGATGATCCCCCGTGGACGGGAACTGTTCAACGTCGTGGGATCATGGGATGTCGAGTGTGGAGACGTCGGTGTCTTTGACTTGGTTCTACGCGTTTGCTTAGATGTCGAGACGTCGGATGTCGGATGCCGAAGATCCCAATTTACCGTAGATTGCTTAGAAATATAAACAACCTATCGTTCGCGTCGAATGCGCCACTGCTGATCTATGTCGGGATAAAGCAAGTGGGAAGCGGATCCTTCTTGCCTCGCTTCGTCTTGAGCTTTCCGCCATCAATATGTGGAACCTCATGCACACTCTTGATCACGGCCACCGGTTCGCAAGTGGCGTGTTCATCGCTTTCTTGCCTATTCGCAAGTCCCAGAAATAAATTGACACATCTCTCCCTCCCGTAGCGGTCATGGTGGTCTGGATCTCACGCGATGCACTTGACTGTGCTTGTGTCTACACAGAACATGCGTCGTGCTTTGTGCTTCTATGGACGTGACTCACATTGAGCAGTCCGCAGAGCAAGTTGCCAGAAGCATATCAGACACATTCCACTTGTCATCAAAGATGCCATTATTATGCAGCTGGATACTGGTTCTCTGAGGTTCTAATTGACGAGGTTCGAAACAGACTCGGGTGCACGTGCGAAATATCTCACCAGGATCCCAATCCCTCCGCTTCGTGGTGTTGGGAACATGAACTGTCCCTTGCTCTGTGCCAACTGCGAGGGTAGAAAATCCCCCGGATTTCGCGGCTGGAAACAGGAATATTAGAATACGATAATGGCGAACAATGAACTTTTCACTGTAAGCGCACGCATCTGGTGATGTCAAATAAGTATTTGCGTTTGTAGATTCGCATTTAAACACATCAGACTTGTGCGAAGACATATAGGACTGAAGAATGATTCGAGTTGACACTGGTAGTGATTCAGTATTATGGCAACTTGTAATCACGAGCGTTCGTACCAAGCAAGCTGTTAAATACCACCAGCGGTTTCATTAAAGCGTACATTCGCGTAAAAAGAATGCTTTCGTCTGCTCGTCTCTGCCTCTGGGCTTTTAGCTGCACCAGATTAATAGCTTCTTCGTCTTCCGTGTCAGACTCGTACGCGCTAATGCGAATATCCGAGTCCACATCGCTCAATTTGACGCGTTTTTTGCATGTTCCAGCATCGTCTTTGACTGCGCGGCGCTTTCCTCCTCTGTCGACGCGTGACCTCGACGCTGGCGTGGTGGGCAAGAACGATGAGCCGTGTTTCGCCTGGTGACAGGAAGTGGGAGTCTCCGGATTATTTGTGTGGTTGCAAAGGGCATGTTGGGAGTTCGAAGGCAGATGAGATCCGAGGCGTGCGTAGAATGTACCCAGGGCTAATAATGCAAATGCACCAAGACGTAATTGTCGCGTCGTGTTGATGGTAAACGACCACACGTGATCGTTCTCATAATCTTACTTGCACGGATGAAGTGGTGTGTGCTAATCAGAGGGCATGTAGACGTTACGACCGAGAAGACGCTGAATATAGTTCGTTCGATTCTGAAAATGCATACATTACCAGCACAATACGATACATTATTGATTTTGATTCACTCTGCCCACCTTCTACAGTAAAGTGAGTTCTTCATAGTGATGGTCTGTGCAGTGTTGGTTCAGACATTGTAAAATAAACATGTACTTGTTCAAGTTGTGGACAAATGATTGTCACATTATTCCAAAAGGATCTGTGTCGTCCAAAATGCAGTAACTAAGATAATGGGATGCAACCTATTTAGAGTCCTGAAAATATCTTGCTATTCAATATTCAATATTCAATATTCAATGCTCAAACGGCTCGCCTCAGTGGAGACCCAAAGGAGTTGGCCTCGATCGCAATGTCAGCCACCACTACTTGTTACTCGCCCATTCTGTTTTTGCTCTTCAGCTAATCCTGCTACCACCCCACCGTGATATCTGCGATATCCCATAACCACACCCCACTTTGACACTTGACACTATGAACACCATCATCATCCATCCTAATAACCGTGTTACCCGCACCCCTGCACACGATCTCTCCGCTGCCCTCATTGCCCCTGTCTCCCGCTGGTATCGCAAGCCGACGCCGTGGTGGGTTGACACCTTCGAAGAGGTAGGTCTTCGCCCTATTGTAGAGACTGATGAAATTGTAGAGGAGGCCGAGTCTCTGGAAGAAACTGTGCTTGGCGACGACCTCGCTGACGAGCTTAACGCCTCTGAAAACGCACAGTACACAAACACAGGTGTGCCTATCGGATCTTTCTTCTCTACGTGTTTTGATCTTGACGCGCTGGTACAAACAGATATTGCACTTGAGCATTCGCAACAAGGTGAGCACAGTGTTGATGGAGCTGACGATATAGCGCTAGACGGTACGCTCAGTCCTGACGTTTATGACTTACACGCTGACAAACAATGCGTTTAGACATTATCTTTGATAATGATTTGCATGAAATGGAAAAAGACAGGTGTTACGACAACATTGATTTCTTTGAGGAAGTGATCATCGTCGACGAAGGTAATTTATATGCATCTTCACTTGAGACCAAGCTGAAATGGTCCAATTTCCAGTTGATGACGATGACGAGGAGGTTGACGATGACGATACCTTGACGGACATCACATTCACTGACAAGGGTAAGTCAAAATCTTGTTGGTCGTGTCTTCTGCATTCAAAAGTTTTTGGGACAGACGCTACGTTCAGAGTCCGGGTTGCCACCGAGTTGGATTCAGAAGACGAACGAGAGGACGACACAAATCAATTCCTTCAATAACGGAAACGGAGTCACCCCGGAACACCAGGAGCGTAGGATCCTTGCTCTGGCAAAGCTCGGTTCTGAAACTCTCTGTGTGACAACGCGCACCGCGTGCCAGTGGTGGGCTGGATTGCGTGACGGGAGCGGATATGACCTTGGCACGGTATATCTCCAACTCTCTGATGATCTAGTGCAGTTGTAGAGCACGACATAGGCTGTTGGCTCGGCCCGTGCTCTTTCCGTGGGTGGCGTAGATGATTTCGTTTGAATCCATGGTACGTGTGCCTTTGAACGTGTTTCAATTTCTCATGAGCCTTAGGCATAGTTCCCTCTTCAACTCGCTTGGTTCATTTAGTGTTTATCGTGCCTTCCTGTATCCCATCCTTTCTTCGCGTGCTTTGCTAATATTCCTAGATCTTTTCTTGGCACTAGCAATTGGCGACGCTCTTCTCTCTTGGTCTCTTGTCTGGCAACCTGACTGGCGACCCACTCTATGCGTTTTGGACTCGTTCCTTGCTATGCTCTCGCTGTACTGTCGACCTTTCTAGATCTCTGGCGACTGATTGCATGCACACCCTGGAGGCTTCTGGGTTTGATCAAGAAACTCCTCGTCATTTTGCTAACATCTAGGTCTCTTGTGGCACTGGCGACGGGCGACCGCAGATGGTGAGTCTTCCGATTCTAAAGGTTCTTCGTTTTCCGCTCCGTTCACTTGATCTTGTCGCGGGAGTCCTAGGTCAAAGGTGATGACTCTTTGTATCGGCGTTCCCTGCGGTTTTCTACAGGCCATCTTTGAGAACGGAACGGCAGTAGAATCATCGGTAAGTAAATTCATTGCGCTGCCTCGAATGGGACCTGATCCTCCACATAGCCTTTTCCATGTGAATACGGGAGGAAACTCGTGGCTAGCGGAGAGTCAGATGGGGACATGCTCTGGTCAAGCGGTCACCTGATGCTCTTTGCGACGCTACGGGGCCGAGAGTAGAGGGCATAAACTCTGACCAAGTTGTGTTGCTCGCTCCTTGGTACGGGTGGGATAGTATTCACCGAAAATCCGTTCGAGCGTCTTCATCGACTCCTTCCATTCCCCTCTTCGTCCTTTGCAAATGTTCCGCCAGTGCACGATCTCCCCGCCTCATATAAAAACAAGACGAAAAAAATTCAAAAAGAAAAAGAAAAAAAACAATCATAGAGCACGCTGGCGTATTTTCCGATTTTTTCCGTATTCATGATTCTTATTTCATTTTTTTCCGGACGCGGGGTGGGATGAATCCCAAATACCCAAATCTATTCCCCGTCCAAAATCGCAGAAAAAAATTCAAAATTGCATAAACCCGACAAAAAAAACACGAAAAACGAACAAGCCAAAAAAGTGCATTTGGACCACATATCTTTTATTCTCCGGATCCGTTTGCATTCTCTGCCTATAATGTGACTGACTTTTGTAGGTTTCGCGGAGGCGGCGGCGACGCATGCAGTATGATTGTAAATGATACAGGATTCATCTTGGCGTTGAGCTTTTTATTTTCCTGCTTTTCCTTTCACTGACATCCGCTAGGCCTTTTTATCGTTCCGTGCGTCGAGGAGGCGGAAGGCAGAAACCGTTTGAGGAGATAAACACATAACCTATTTCTTCTTTCCTTCATTGATTACGACTGATTTTTTTCTCTTCAAGGTCCTCTGGAGCTGAATCAGAGCTCGTTAGCGCATACAGCGGTAGCGGCGCAATACTCAAAGACCAACCATTATCCTATCGCGTGACACTTCCTGCCTTTTGGATGTTCGGCATGAGTCCTGGCCAGGCTCATCGTCTGAACGGGAATGATGGGGATCGTTGAGCGTCAGTCGTGGCCAGACTGGCGCTCGGCGCTTCCTTGACCCATATTTTCTCTTCGTTTACAGATCTCTTTAGGATAGTAGTAGTGTAGTTCCCAGGGAAGGTGAAGAGGCGCCCTCGCCTCTTTTCCTCGTGCTCCCTTGCCGTGGGCCCTGGGCTTAGACCTTATGGTCGACCAAAGCACATTAAAATCAAATGACTAACATTTAGGTAGATTTCCTCACTCTAGACGCTGTCTCGTTTATAATCATCTCACTATCGTTGACGGTACAGAGAAGATGAAGAAGTTCGAACCTCAAGACTTTACTCGCAGATTATCCTTCCGTTGGCTGGACTGTAAAGCAAATTGACGATTAATGCGGAAACATTGGACCGAGTATCGCAGGAACGTAGACGTCCATACGATTTCATATCCTTGACACTGACGCACTAGTCCCAGCATCATTGTTCTTCAAGCACCTCCAAAATAACTTTCGTAGGCGATTTTTCGTTTCTTGGGCATTGTCAGCAGGCGTCTGCAGGACCTGCTGATCCTGACAGGCCTTTGATCATAGCCTACATGAACGAGTGGTGAATATGGATAGTATTTCATCTGTGGTATTTGACGGTTCCTAAGTACACACACATTCAACGCTGGAATGGGAGCCAGGAAGAGAGACATCAGAGACAGGACCTCAATGATCGGATTTGTCTTTTTTCTTCTTCCTTGACCGGCGCGACCTTCGTCTAGCATGTCTTGTTTCGTACCTTTTCGCTGATCCTTGTGCTTCTTGTTGGTGTGATCAATGCCCAGCCGCATCCGCGACATCTTACGCGCCCTCTGGATAGAACACCGTCGCTACTGCTTTTTAAGCGTATTTGTTTCGCGCCTTTTGTTCTTAATACTTAGCAGCATCTACCTGGCGTGTATCTATGCTGCGTCGGTTCAGACGTTATAAGGGGAATGCGTACCCTTGCATGGACGTACGGAGGCAACACATATTTCCAAGAAAGGTAACATCTGTCAACGTTGTCCAACTCGCGAGCAACCCTTCTTCCATGGGTCTTTCTCTTTTGACTCTCCTCAACTCCTTGACCTCGCTGGTTCGATGGAGCAAGGACCAAGATGTGCGCATTTTGATGTTGGGCTTGGATTCAGCAGGAAAGGTGCTGTGTAGCCATTTTTCTCTCGTTATGATAGCCCTTACCGTGAACTGTAGACGACAATATTATACCGTTTACAAGTATGTCATAACCACTTCTAGGGGTTGATCTCATGAAATCAATGCTTTGAACAGATCGGTGAAGTCGTGTCAACAATACCAAATGTGTCACTACTCGGTGCCGCGCCATTGCTTTGACAGAACATGATCCGATAGCTATTGGCTTCAACGTGGAAACCGTACAAGTGATTACATGTCCTCGCGTCTGACGAAAATGGCGGCTAATATATTACTAGTACAAAAATATTAAATTCAAGTATGGGACCTTGGCGGTCAATCAAGTATACGGTGTGATAACATATGGATTTCTCTTTCTCTGTCTGACTCGGGTTCACGTATGGCTTCTCAGACCTTACTGCCGCTGTTACTTCCCGAACACGTCCGCCATCATTTATGTCATCGACTCTTCTGATGCAGCAAGGCTCGAGAAATAATGGTACAGATGTGACCCAAGAATCGATGACGGGCTCTTCGTCTTCGTTCCCAATCGTCCCCAAAGAGTTCATTGCGCACAGTCGCATGGATACTCTGTCTGCCAAACTGGACACTCTTCTGCCGTGACAACTGCAGGAGCGTTCAACGGGGTATGTAGAGGTAGGTGCGCCGACAACGATCTCGTTTTTAAAGGGCTGTCGACAAGGCAAAATGTGCTCACTACTCAGTTGAAATATTCGTCCTCGAAAGGCGATCGGTGCAACTTGAACGTGAAGAGGACCAATGACGACGAGGTTGTAACGATTTTCTGCAATGCTCAAGGGCGCAACGACGTTCTCCGCCATGACCACCAGTATTGGGAGGATGACTGAAGGTTGCCAGACGTATCAATCTCCATGGTCCTCGAGAACCCTGAGACATAGCCGACTATAACTTGAACACCCGCGGAAGAGTATTGAAAGGAATGCTATGATCATGTATTTCTGCGACACGGTTTGGAAGCCATTAATTGCTACGGGCGTAAAAGACGGCTCCGTCACGTTGACCTCCATATCATCCTCATACTCGGGAACATAACCAGTGATGATCGGAGGAGGTCCAATGTAGTTGTTCCGGAACGCGGTACATTCCCGACAGTCGCCTGGATCTGTTTATAGACAATCACTTACCTAGAGACCTGGCATCATCGCGGCCCAATCGCCTCCTGGCCACGAGAACAAACGGCTACCCTGGACAGAGCGAGGTATAATGAGTTCATAACAGCGATGCTTTTCAAACAACTTACTTTGTCCATCGACTGTTTTATTCTGGCCTTCACTCACCGTTTGGACGTGCAACTCGCGGTATACAGCATACTCTTTGGAAGTTGTATTCCCAAAATTGACGTGGCGAGGCGAGGGTAGGAAACTAGCACGAAACGCAATGGCGTGGGGGAACCGCTCACGGATAGGTGGCGACGCGGGCTGAGCAGCGGAAACGTTACAGCTGCACGAGTTCAGGAGCCTATTGTAGGCAGTATGAGCAGAGGGTTCGGGCAACAAGGACAAGTGGATGCCTTGCTGCAACAAACTCAGGGATGCTATTACCAACCAGACCCACCTCCAGAGTAATGGGTTTATCATCAGAGAATTCGCCTGCAAAGGTTGGCATAGGGTTCAAGTTGGTGTGGTGGCGTTCTCCCATCGGCGTCGCCCTTTTTTGTTGACAGCCTGACTCCCATATAGCGACCCTATCCGCAGAGTCCCATGATTCTTTTGTCTAATCCCTAATCCACCGAAGCAGATCTCATCAAGCAGCTAGGTCGATCGAATTCAGTCAGAAAGGGTGAGATTCGTGTTGGAACACAACCATATTACCACCTGACAATTAACCCAGTGAAAAGTCCAGATGCCCTAACTCGCCCTAATATTCCGCGTGCCACTAAAATGCGATTTACAAGGAACGCATGTGACTCAGACGCAGGATGCGGTCCAGTGGATGAAGGAGGATACCAAACGCTCGGAAGTTGTGGCATTACATCCTTAGTCCCAGTAGGTTGTGACTTGACGACGTTCAAGTCATCCAAGGAGCTATTAACGGTGTTAAGAAATGCTGCAGAAGGTACGCTTTCACTCACCTGTGATCATGCTTGCTGATATTAGAATGCAGCGCATGAACGAGCGGATGACAGGGCAAAAATATTGCACCGAGATATCAGTCCTGGAAACATTCTCATTACGGATGGGGCCTATGAGGGTCGTGGCCTCCTGATCGATTGGGATCTAGCCAAGGATCAGAGTGAAATGTCACATGTACAAGGAGAGCAACAACCTGAACGAACTGTATGTGATTGAGTGCGACATCTATTGCTTATTTGGTTACTATTGGACTGCAGGGTACCTATCAGTTTATGGCTGCTCGCTTGTTAATTCGTCACCTGAACTCTGAGCCTCACAGCCGGCTGGATGACATAGAGTCAATGTTCCACATGTTATTCTGGATCATGTTGCGATACATCAGGCATGGATTACATGGCGTGGACCTTGACGGCTATCTCAATAAATATTTTGATGATGTGAGACCGAGGGCGATCGCGAATAAGTTGCCTAAATGTCCTGGTCGGCGCACGTCAATCGACCGTGACTTGGATTGAAATGAATTTCCAGACCTTCATCCCTTGATGTGACCTTCTCAGTGTCATCAGGAGTATCATAGCTACGCGTTACTAACAATGCTTGAAAGCGATGGAGCGCCATGTCCAAACATCATTGCCTCAAAGCCATTTTGAACACGAGGGGTTGGCTCAAGAGTATACCCCAAACTATCTTAAAGGGGACCGGGTAGGAGATAATCCTACTGGGCCGGAGTATCATTGCGAGAAGCCTCCGCACGAGGCTAACGACGGTCAGCGGAACCCTGCCAGCAGCAAAAACGAAGGCCAATAGTAATCTCACCGAGCCAGATGTTGACGAAAGTGAAAGCAATGACGAAGGATCAAGCAGTCGACCCAAGCGAAGGAAGGGCACCAATAGAAAGCGGAAGAAGAATACCGACCGAGGTCGCCAGGCGTGCACCTGATCACGATGGACGGACTTGATGTAGTCGTTCTATCTACTTATGAATGAAACACAACGAACCCAAGATGTCAATAACGTTTTTTTTGGTTAAATAAATAATACTTTGTCGACGTGAATACCGTGAGATGGCCAACGAGAACGCTGTAAAAATCATTCATTCGGCCAAACTTGACGTTGTTCCAAAAACACAGGACGAATATTGCTGCAGTGAGGCTGAGCGGCATGAGATGAATAACGATGACCAAATTCCTTCTGCATGCTTGATGTCTTTCAGCCATGTCTTTGATTGGCCACCGCCTAAAAGCTGAACAGGGTCACGTGACCACATTACCACCCTTGCATTGCGCGCGCCACACTTCTGCGCGTCTGAACTCGTAGGTTCTTTCATTTCCCCTGACAAATAGGCACTAATTGGGCTCATCTAGTCCCCATTTGTTCTTGTGAAACTGGCTACATTATGATCGTGTTATACTCTTTGAGTTGCCACTTGGTGGATCCATATGTACAATCCTCGTTTATCTGAAATCGAGATATGATTGAAACCACTTATATTCCACCCAGGTTTGCTGCAGCTCTACTTGCTGCCCTCGCAAATCAATGCCTGCACGTCCTACCCGAATTGCCACTAAAAATGAGCCTTATTCTCGACGTCGTGCCAACAACGGTATCGTAGTACCCCTTCTCCTGAAACGCTCCTAATCATAATGACACAGGTCCACGGACGCCTCCGCGGAGGGGGGGCGTGTTTCAGCCAGTCCTTGTCCAGGACACGCCAGTATCACACAAACAGGCCGGGTCATACCCTTATACGTCCACCTGTTTTCCTGCTGCGTCTGACCGGAATGTTGAGCTTAGGAAGGAAGTAAATGGATATGTTGTCGGTCCCATGCCCGTCCAGACGTTCTTGGAAAAATATGTTCCTAAACCGAAGAAGCGATTTAACTTCCGTGCAAAGGAGGCTCAAACTGTTCGGAAGCAATTCGCAGGAATGACAAAAGAGAAGCCTATGTATTCGCAGTGGGTATGTATGCTTCGTATCGTCGATCCCTTCACTCGCTGTACCACCTTTCTCAGATTGGTTGGATGCAGAAATATGTCGATAAATACCAGTTCGCCGACGTGCATGGTGCAGACTTAGCGCAGCTTTGTGGAAGAGGCATCAGACCTGACATGGTTCTTCGCAAGGAGTCCCTAG
The DNA here is from genome assembly GCA_020011035.1 of Amanita subjunquillea. Taxonomy (NCBI): domain Eukaryota; kingdom Fungi; phylum Basidiomycota; class Agaricomycetes; order Agaricales; family Amanitaceae; genus Amanita; species Amanita subjunquillea. Next base: position 40,602 of record JAEBUT010000041.1, on the reverse strand, counting down.
AGACTAAACAAACTGGCGGGACACATCAGCTGCATAATGTCGAACTCATCGGAGAATTCAAATGCGATCAAAGCTACGATCCATTTGTTGACAATAATCCCAAGACGATGTGCTCCGACAATGAAAGAGGTCGAGCTACTCTCGGTCAATTGGCGTCCTACGCAACATGCCACATGGGTATGCAGTGTCGTACTCATGTTTTCCAATTTTTGGTCATCAAGGGCTATGCGAGGCTCTTACGTTGGGATAGATCTGGGGTCATCGTTACGAAGAAAATTGATCTCAAAGACAGTCTATTTGCAGAATTCTTCTGGCGCTTCTCCCACCTCGGGCATGAAGAACGTGGATGGGATTCGACCGTGAGCAACCCATTGGATGAAGAAATGGATGAAGCTAAACCTGCGCTGGACGCGGCGGAGTCCAAGTTGGGCAAAAGTCCAGAGGAAACTCCCAGTCATTACGTCAAGGTCACTCTTGGAAACGATAAGAAAAGAGCTTACATTGTCCATCGACTGTTTTACTCTGGCCTTCACTCACCGTTTGGACGTGCAACTCGAGGCTATGCGGCATACTCTTTGGAAGAGAAGAAAGTTGTATTCTTAAAATCGACGTGGCGAGTCGACGGTAGGAAACTAGAACATGAAACGTTAGAGAAGCTACGAAAATCGGGAGTACAGCATATTCCGACAGTTTTTGACTATTGGGACGTGGATTTGCCAGGACATGAGACTCAGACGCAGAAGGCAGCCGAATTTTCTGAGTGGAGGAAGGAAGATCTCAAGCATTTGCGGACATTGAAACACTACATCCTCGTCCTTAACGAGTTGGGTCGTGAGTTGACGACATTCAGGTCATCCAAAGAGCTATTGATAGCACTCGGCGATGCTGCAGAAGGTGCACTTTCATTTACCTGTGATTACGACTGTTGACTTAGGGACTTGAATGCAGCACACGAACAAGCAGATGGAAATGCGAATATATTGCATCGAGACATCAGTTCCGGAAACATTATCATTACGGATGAGGGCCGTGGTCTCCTGATTGATTGGGATTTGGCGAAGGACCGCGACGACGTGACAGAAGAAGAACTGCAAGGAGAACCGCAACCCGAACGAACTGTACGTAATTAAGGCTAACGTCCATTGCTTTTCTGATTATTGGCAACTGCAGGGCACCTATCAATTCATGGCAGCTCGTTTCGTCACTGACAATCCCCACTTGGATTCTGAACCTCATAACCGGCTGGATGACATAGAGTCGATGTTCCATCTCCTACAATGGATCATACTGCGCTATGTTGATCATGGAATGCCTCCGAATGCCCTTGGAATCGTTCTGCAAGAATACTTTGATCTGGGTTTACCGAGGCCAGGCACAGTGCCAAGTTGTTCCGGCCGGCGAGATAGAATCCACAATGATCTGGCTTGGAACCGATTGCACCGCCTCCATCCCTTGTTAAGAGACCTTCTCAAAGGGATCAGAAGGACCATAGCTACGCGTTATGTTGATCCGGACGAACTTCAACAGATGCCCGTGCAACTTGGCCTGAGAAACGATTTGGATGAGAGAGGTTGGCTCGCGACAACCCTACGACGTGCTGCAGACGACCCAGTATGCCCGACGACAGATGCGAGTAGCCCTCGGATTGTCCCTGAGAAGCGAGAAGTGTCGAAGATAACTCCATCTGTCCTGGAATGTCGGTGCTCCAATGGACAGCCTCCGCAGAGACGGAGGACACAACAGGATGGTATCGATCAGCGGAATCCACCCAAAGTAGCCGAAACGAAAGTTGTTGGCAAGATTACTGCAATGGCCCACGTTTTAAATGACATTGGGGAAGGATCAAGTTGTCAACCCCAACTGAGGCAGAGCGCTAACAGAAGACGAGGAAACCCCAACAAACGTCGCTGGGCGGGCACCTGAGTATAGAAGTATATAGTCGTTGTGTCTACATATACAATGAACCCAGGCTACTTTTCTAAATGTTGACGAACGTCTTTTTGTTGTCGGCATGAAGCAAAAACGAAGGCCATTAGTAATCTCATAGAGGCAGATATTGACGATGTCACTGCATCGGTTAATGACAGTCTCGCCGTGGCGGATGATGATGATCCCTTCACCAACTGAGCTTTCGATTGCGACATCGATAGATTGGTCATCTGACATTGTCATCGCAATTACGAGATTTCATAGGCAATCGCGCCCATTGACAAATGGCTTCAGAATCTGCCGTCACATACGCGTCCACGGCATGCTTCTGTGCGATATATTTAAAGGGCCAGTGCGAGTAACAGAGTAAATCATGGCCAGTGCTACACGACACTCGACCAAGTTATCCAACTCACGCGTACTTGTATTGGGCGGTACCTCTGGTATCGGGTTTGCCGTTGCATCTGCAGCGCTCGGAGAAGGCGCCTACGTTATCATATCCGGTTCCAATCCAGAGAGGCTCGAGCACGCTCTATCCCGCATCAGAGATGCCTACCCGGACGAAGATGCCCGTCGTCGCATCACTGGATACACCTGCGACCTCAGTGACCCTGAAAAGGTAGAGGAGAATGTTTTAGCCCTACTGCAAGCAGCAACCTCAGATGGTGCCGTCGAAGCAGAAAAGGAGCCTAAATCTACTCTCCTCGACCACATTGTTTTTACAGCTGGCAATGCTCCGACGAATATGCCTACCGTTCAAAGTGCAACGGTGGAGCAAATCCAGAACGCAGGAAATATCCGAGTCCTTGGGGGTTCATGATAGCCAAACATGCACTGCAGTACATGCAGGTGACAAGTTCGTCGTCCATCACGGTTACCAGCGGCGTTGCCTCGGCGAAGCCGTCCAAAGGTTGGGCAATAGCAGCATCTATGCTTGGAGCGGTCGAGGGTATGACACGGGGCCTAGCGGTTGATTTAGCTCCAATACGGGTGAACGGCGTTGTTCCAGGTGCGGTTAACACAGAAATGTTTTCAAAAGCATTTCCTCAGCAGGAAGTGTTAAACGCCGTGTTAAACAATTACGGAAAGATAACGCTAGTTGGGCATGTGGCGAAGCCGGAGGACGTTGCGGAGGCCTACATTTATCTGATGAAAGATCACTTTTGCACCGGTAGTTTGATACATACAAATGGTGGGATTTTGTTGAAGTAGACTGAATCGAGTTTTCTATATGTTTGGACGAGAGTATTATCCTTAGCCTGCACACGCCAATGTACAACCAGCTCTCATCGTTCCCCATACCATCTTCCGCCCACTTCACTTCACCCTCCTCTCTCTGCTTCGAGTTTTCCATCAGAGATCATGTCCGAAACGTCAAACGACGCGTCACCAAAACCGTCAGACTTCCCTCTCCAATCTTCAATTCATACCAAGACGTACCAAATGACGCTGTCTTATCGCTCGCGTCTCCCTCAACTTCTCTTCGTGCCGTTCTTCGCGATGCCACAAAGTCCGGCGGTTCCGGCAGATTCGTGGAGATCTGGTCCAACGATCGCTTGATGGCATGCAAAGATGTGTCCAATCTCCACGGCCATTTCTACAATGACGGTGCGCCCTCCAAATCTTCCCCACATCTTCTATCATGACACTGCTATCCTAGAATTCATATCAACGATCGCATTTTCTCCATCGGAAACGGCACTTGTTTACATCGCGGAGCAGAACGAGCCATCGCCAGACCATGATCCATTTGCCAAGTTCAGATTTTCACCCTCCTTTGGAGAAGGCCTGCCCAAGTCAAGACGGCCCCGCATATTCATCTTTCGCTGGCAGGAATCGGAAACGATCTCAGTGCTCTCCATACAAACTGATAGACTGATCCACTTTGGTCAAGCCATCTTCCATACAGAAACCGAGCTCTACGCGACAGGATTCGAACCCACCCCCGACGACCGTTTACTGGGCATCAAATACTGCACCAATCGTCCCATGAGCATTTTCCGCTTAAGTGTTACCGGCACACCGATGCTGGTGAATACCTGACGGCTGTGCATCAATTGACCCCGGCACATCTCGCATGCCGATCTCCTCGTATATTCACCTCTTCTGCTTCCACATTTCTAGCCTATCTATCATGCGCCATCGGTGGTCCGCACAGCGCCGCAAATTCTCTGCACCTTATCGACCTGTCCGTTTCATCACAGCCGCAGCCCAAAACACTAGTGCCGATCGTAGATGAACCCGGCTCGGCATCCTTTCCGGGTCTCTACCCGCCGTACAACTTGTTAACGTCCTTGGTAGTCAATCACGCAACCTGGAGCGCCCCAAAGCTGGTTACCCATTCAATTTGGAGGTCCCGGAGTACGGTGGTACTCATCGACGCACAAAACGGCGACATTGCCAACCTTACACCACCCGACGACTCCCTCTGGAACTGGCAAGTATTAACAACCGATGGAGATGCTAAGATTATCTGTGTGCGGAGCTCGCCAAGTGTACCACATCAAGTAGTCCTTGGCACCATTTCTGCGACGCTTTCTGTACACTGGCAAGTCGTACACGAGCCAACGCTCTCAGAGGAGCTCAAGTGTGCTCTGTCGTCCATCAAAACAGAAATTATACCCATACCTGGTCGGGATCCCGTTGAGACCATCGTGATATCCAAGTCATCTAAAACCGGCGAAATACCTCCATGCATCTTATCCCCTCACGGTGGCCGCATGTCACCAGCACAACCGAGTTTAACCCGCTCCACGCCGCGTTCGTGCTAGAAGGATGTAAGTCCCTCTTGTGCCCCTTCCCATTCTCCATCATTCACTGTGCCAGATACCCTCGCATTACCCAATTACACCGGCTCTCTCGGGTTCGGCCAATCTTCTATCCTCCGCCTCCTAGGGCAATGCGGCTCGCTCGACGTACAAGACTGCATCCAATCCTTGCACCACCTCGTCAAGCTCAAACACGCCCAGCTTGGCCGAGGAAAGCTGTTCGTCTTTGGCGGAAGCCACGGTGGATTTTTGGGGGCCCATCGTATGTCCTGCTCTTCTTTCTCTTGCGCGACGGCTGGGTGACGACGACAGTGATCGGACAGTTCCCAGACATATTTTCCGCCGCAGTGCTACGCAACCCGGTCATATCAGTGGGCGAAATGTCTGCAAGCGATATTCCGGACTGGGCCTATGCAGAGTTTGCCATTCCGTTTCCCGTCCCCATGCGCGCCGGTCACAAGGATCCGGAGGGCCTGACTCCAGAAGTATACCAAAAGCTATATACCGACGAGGAGCAACTAGGTCTGACTCCTGAGGTATACCAAAAGCTGTACACGGCCTCGCCCATCCGGTTGGCGCATAGAGTCAAGTCGGACGTTCTCTTGCTCATGGGGAAGGACGACTTGCGCGTGCCTCCTGCCCAAGGGTACGGGTACTACCACGCGCTCAGGGCGCTGCGTCTGCGCCTCCGCAATGAAGAAACGGCTGCCAGAGTGGAGATGCTCGTGTTCGACGGCGAGTCGCACCCGCTGGACGGAGTGGAATGTGCGAGAGTGGGTTGGGAAGTGTCGAAAGACTGGTTTGCGCAGGTGGCAAAGAAGGAAGAGGTTATATGTCAAACAACATGCTGAAATCGTGATAGTTTCTGTCCCCCGCGTAGTTATAGCCTCAGCCTCAGCCCGTCATCCTCCATCGCGAAATGCACGTTGCGGAAAGTATTGGCATTGAAGTTACGTCGAGAGAGGGAGAAGCATTTCTTCCGAAAAAGAGCCTCATCAGACAAACTAGAACTGCGTTCCACATATTTGGCATCTTCAACGTCACTGGCGGTTCACTCCCGTCAGTTTCTGGAAGCTCTTGAAGCGGCAGAAACTTACATTCCATTGTAATCACGGCATCATCCAGTCTGTCAGAAACTCCTTCCTTCCGCTTTTTCTGGCGGCTTCTCGTGATGATCAATCACAGTGTTCTCCTTTGTGATGGTAATGATGCCAGGATAAGACAGCTTCAGTTCACTTTTGGGGAAATTGGTTCTTCGTATTCGTCAATTTCTACCGATGGAACTGTTGAGTCGGGTTCAAGTACTATCAGTTTTCTTAACAGACGACCCTTCAAGCTTCAAGTGGCACAGAAATACTGAAAGATTCTTAATCTACGTAACTGACAGAAGCAAATGATATAAGTTAAATATAAGTAGTATATTCGAGCGCTCCATTGAAAAAGGACTTGAAAGTTTGTATGGTATTTCACAAGCTGCACATGCGTCAGTCATTGTCCACTCAACGATAAATAACAATATACCTGAGCATGAACGAAAATTGGTGCGACCTTAGACGTTCGCTTGTATGTGGTTTTGGTTATATGTCGTATTCGGTGATTATTTACTTCTTGTCTTCGATTATTGTTCCGTTTTTTATTAAAAGTCTTTAGTCGTTTTTTTTATTTAGTTTTTTCGCGTATCGCTGGTTACTATTTCGAAATTTTGTTGCTCTTCTTGGTCGTTATCCAGAACTTTTGCTCGTATTTAGCGTTATTCAGGTTTTTTTCTCGTCTTTGCTTGTTATACACTGGTTTTGCTCTTCTCGTTTTCTGCTGCTTCCCTGGTGTGTTGAATTTTTTGTAAAATATGAAATGACGGGTCTTAGTTGCGCTCTGGTGGTAGTTGAGGAAATATAGGCGATAGTAACTATGTCTAAAGATTGGACCACAATTCGAGATAAAATCCGAAACAAAATGTGCTTGATTTTTTTACGGTTTCTAATTTTGACCTTTTTTCGAGTTTTTCACGAGTCCAATAGTAGAGAACCCAAAGATCCAGATTTGATGTGAGCCAGAAATCCGAGCCCCAGAGACAAAAGATAGATATGATGCCCAAAATTCATGACGGGATATAGTTTGATAGGCTTCAATGATTCGTCTTGATAAATCCAGAAATGATGAGAAGAAACAGATCCTAAATGAATTGATGACTTGATATGGTGCCGTCGTATTGCTTAAATGATGATTTCCACTTCATCCTCCTCTTCGTCATCGTCGTCGCCACGCTCCTCAACACGATCGTTGCCAGCGGCAGTCCAGGGTGGGTTCAGTGTACCAGCATCTTCTTCTTCTTCCTCGTCTTCCTCTTCTCCGTCATTTCCAAACAGCTCGTCGAACAATTCTGCACGGTCGTCCACATGTCCAATGGGTTGCTCCTGCACTGGAATAATCGCAGGAGCATTCAACGCCCCAGGTGCAGGAGGTTGGACGTGGTATGAAGGGGCTGGTACCTGCGAGATAGCGTGGAAAGGTGGGAGTTGCGGCCGAGGGGCAAAAAGAGGTTCCCTTGGGTCGTACGGAGGGTCGATGATGCCAGCGTTGGGCGAAAAGACGTCCGGACCAGGCTGAACGTGAATATGGCTATTGATGGGGTTAAAAGAAGTCCCCGCAATCGGATTCTTGATCATAACCGGTGGGCCAGCGTGTGGAGGGCGTGCCTCTACGTTGCCTAGAGGGTTGCTAGACGGGACCGAGGGACCTTGCGAGTCAATTTCCATCGGCTCAGAGACATAGTCGCGTACAGCTTGAACAGTGAGAGGTCCAGGATTGGCAGGAATGACGTTGTTGGGTGCACCTACGGGATCGAGCTGCATGTAATCCCCGTACTCTGGAACATATCCAGCAATGAAGGGAGGTAGGTCAACGTAGTCGTCCTCAAACATAATGATGTCCGGGACGTCAATGGTAGGAGGGAGGTAAACGTAGTCATCCTCAAACATAATAATGTCCGGGACATCGTTGGAATTGCCTGGCTTCCTAGAAGTCAAGATTGTTGGGCCGCAGAGAGGGAGAACTGGATTCTCAATCGGCCTATTCAAAGCCGTCGAGGAGGTGTTGTTGACCTGTACATTGGTGGCGAGCGCGAGTGGGGAGAAATCAATCGCTGCTGTTGCCTTACCAATGTCCGCAGGTAGAGGCATGTCTTCCATCTTCACTTTGGAGGATGAAGCCATGTTTGCCGTCATGATAGGGCGACGGATGGGCGCAGGCAGGCGCGACTCTTTAACTGTTTCCGAGCAGGTGGGAGGAGTAGCATCGACTGACTCGGCCGGATCGTTTCGTGCCTGTGCCTTTTCCGCCTTTCTTAGGCTCGTGGGAGGAACGCCGACTGGCTCATCCCTCGCTCGTGACTTTTCTGCCTTTCTTGAGCTGATGGGAGAAGACTCGGCAGATGGAGCTGGTAAATTATTCGTGCCTTCTTGGCCTTTGGACAAGCAGAATACTCTTCGTGTGCTTTGCGCTTTCTATGAGAGACAGACGTACTCTCCAAAACTGGAGAGCCATATGCCGAACCCCGACCACCCCAGTCAGATCCCGCCTTTGGCGCATCAGCTGAAATCTCAGGACGACCACGAAAAAGATCAGGATAGAGGATGTGCCAAGGACGCATCCGTTGGCGTGTTGCAGCAGGAGCTACATTCACGTGAATCACTCGTAGATCTCTAGGAGAGACAGACGTACTCTCAAAATCTGGAGAGTCAAACACAGAACCCCAACCACCCCATTTTGCCTTTGGCATATCAGCGGAAATCTCAGGACGACCACGAAAAAGATGAGGATAGAGGATGTGCCAAGGACGCATCCGTTGGCGTGTTGCAGCAGGAGCTACATTCACGTTAATCACTCGTAGATCTCTAGGAGAGACAGACGTACTCTCAAAATCTGGAGAGTCAAACACAGAACCCCAACCACCCCATTTTGCCTTTGGCACATCAGCGGAAATTTCCGGACGACCGCCAGCAGGATCAGGAACGTTCCCGGCAGGAATCTCAATATTATGCGCCCGTGGAGCAGGATCAACATCTATCTGTACAATGGGTTCCTGGTGTGTCGCAGCAGGAGCTGCATTCACGTGAATCACTCGTAGATATCCAGGAGAGACAGACGTACTCTCCAAAACCGGAGTCGGAAATCCCATACCACAAACACTCAAGGCAGATCTCGCCTTTGGCGCTTCAGCGGAAATTTCAGGATGATGGCGAACAGCAGGGATCTCCAAATTATGGGCACATGGAGCAGGATCAACATCCATCTGTACAACTTCTTGGTGTGTCGCAGCAGGAGCTGCATTTGCGTAAACGACTCGTATCTATTCATTGAAGACGGTGACTTACCTCGAGGCCTGACATCCTTGTGCAATCGCCTCCTGGTCGCGAGGGCAGCGGCCACGCTGAACAGCAACGATGTAAAATAAGTTTCAGTAACGGCGAGGTGGCTTAAATCACTTGCCCAATGCCAGCGGCAGGCCTGGTATATGGCTTGTACCTGGGCTTGATAGGCCTCCAGCCCTTTCTGTAGACTGGAACATCTGAAGAACGTCTGCATGGGCGAAATTACATGAGACATTGTTCGACGATGGTGATGACGACGGCGAGCAACGATGGAGACTTACTCTGGTACAAGAGCGTAATTAAGTTGATGCATTGTTGCTGTTACTGTTGTTGCAGTTGTCGCTTGAAGTAGACGCACGGTAGCGGAAGGAAGGCAAGAGACAACAAGAGGAGCGAAGGCAAGCCGATCCGAATATATATATGCAGGTCAGCCTCCAATGCACCAAAAATAAATCACGAAATGTTATTCCATTTCCATGCGTTTGTCACAAAACTTTAGAATCAAGCATTATTTCACGCTAACTGCAATCGTTATTGGCCATTTAGCGGTAAGGTGAGATGTACGAGAGAAACGCGTCGACGCGTTGCAGACGTGACTTGAGTAAACAATCGAGTCAACGATCGAATTGCAATCGATCGATACGGACGCCGCGGATATCGCTGTCAGAGGGGTCAGTGCATCTTGGCATCGGAGTGGCGGTTGAAGGACCTGCCATAGAAGATGAATTGTTTAGTGGGATAGTGCACCAAGCCGCGACGTACGAGCACCGAGGACAAAATGACCTGCGTCACGCCTTAGAGGACAACTTTCGCACCATCGTTTTCAGTCTTCACAAGAATTGAATTTCGTTCGTGTGCTCGATGCGGCGGGCAATGAAAAGATCAAAACCAGGGCAGACATATCAATTGATGTTATGTAATAGTTGTATTTGGCCATTGACTATTTTGGACCGAATGGCCAGTACTAGTAGCGTACTAATTTCATGTGTCTAACTTGAACGTGTGTTAATAGTCCCATACGAAATCAGTTGATGGTGGAAAGAGGTATCCTTGCCATGGTAATGAGTGAACTCTGAGCCTCTCAGCCGGTTGGATGACATTGAGTCAGTATTCCATGTACTACTATGGAATACATCCAACATGGATTATGTGGCACGGACCTTGAAGGCTATCTCAATGCACATTTCAATAACGCCAGACCGAGGGAAGAAGGGTTGCCAATTTGTATTGGTCCACTGGCGCAATCGATCAAGACTTGGATTGGAATGAATTTATCCCTTGTTACTAAAGTGACCTTCTCGAATGACCATAGCTACGCGTTACGTTGATCAAAACAAACCAGGCATGTAAAATGAATCTATGAGAACAATGTTTCGAGCGTCAATAACCATGTCCAATCACGAGAGGATTGTCACCTCAAAGCCCTGTTGGAGACGAGTGGTTGGCTCGCAACAGCCCTTGTCCGACGACGGACAAGAGTGTACCCCACCTTATTTTAAAGGGAGCAAGTTCAAAGTCGGAGATAATACTACTGGGCCAGAGTCTGAAGTTCAAAAAATGATAGCAGCAAAGGCGTTATTCTCACTGACGCAAATATTGGCGATTTCACTGCATCGCGTCATAACATTCTCGCCGTGGCGGATGACATGCAGCCTATCTTGCTGCTAAAGCCAATCGTAGCGCGTTTGCTATCACGTCCGGTGGATAGACATTACTGGCGTTCGTAGTGCACGGATGGCTACAACTTGTGCCCGAAACACTAACCAACAGTTCATCATATCCTAGTCTAGTCATGACGCACCGACCTATTCTTCGCGCGACGCGTCTCCAGTGAACCGAAGATGAAGCAGGTGCAGAGTGACGGTCTTTCGCCTACAGCAGACCAGTCTTCGTCAAAGTGGAAGAATAAACTGCAGCGTCCAACAAACAGACCGGCCCAACCGAATTCCTCGACCGCACGGTATCTGTAGAGCCACGCATCTCACTCCTCTCCTTCTCTCATTCTCTTCGTCCGGTGCAACCAGCGACTCACATTATCCGCCGTCGGCATCTTTTCCTTACCCACCCAGTCATGCATCCATTCCACAAGCCGCGTGAACTGACTCTTCCCCTCTCCTCCAGTCCAGGATTCTACCAACGGCGCATGTACACTCACTTCGGACCAGAACACCAGTGCAACAGCCAATGTCGCTCGGTCTGGTCGGATTCCAGATGCTCGCATCCATGCCAAAGTGATCGGGATGTCACCCGCCCGCTGATCGAGTCCCAAGAGTATAATGTATTGAAGGAAATTGTCATTGGTGGGTATTATGTGAGGATACCGGCTACGTCCTCTGGAATTCAGAAGGTCGAGCGAGGGTTCAAATACGGCCGTCTGGCGTTGGGCGGGAACGGGAGAAGGGAGAACAAAGGATGTGTCTGTGTCTATCGAACTGCGCAGTGCAAAAGCCGGTGGTGTGACCCCGGTCAACTGGTCATAAGCGTTTCCGAATATGACTTGCAGAAACACTCGGCGGACTGCATGAAATGGAAGCTCGTCATTCCATATACCAGAAGAATATTTTATTAATCCGCTATTCTTGTCACCGAGAATGGACGTGATCGATCGTGAGACTTCTTCTCGGGTGATTGGTCGCGGCGCCGATTTCCGAAATGGATTACGAAGCGAGAGGTGGGCGACTGCGCCGTGAAATGTGTTATCCAGTTGGCAGGCAATCCTAGCAGCCTGAAGAAGTATGGAGAGTGTTTCAGATGTAGGATTGACGTCATAGAGCTTTTCCATGTGTTCCCATAGCTTGAAAGCAACATCGGGACGTTTCGTTTTGTTCAGAGCTTCCATGAACGAGTTCAAGGCATGGACATCTATCCGAAAACGCGCAAAGGGTCGGAGCGCACGTTCACCAACAGAACTCTTGAGTGCGTGCTTTTCTAACAATTCAAACGCCTCGTGAGGTCTTCGTGCACGTGTCAACGTTTCTAAACCTACAGTAAGCGCCGGCCTGTCAAGCGCGTATCCTGCATTCATGAGCTCGTTCCAAAGTCGTTCGGCCGGCGGAATGGCGTTGCGGTAGAGCAAACCGCGTATAACAACGGTATAAGAGACAATTGTAGGACGGATTGAACTTCCTCGCAGCATTCCCATTTGTCTGAACATTCTGATGAATTGACCTGTACGAATTGTCGTGTCGCGAGCCGCAACAGACAGCGAGGCAGTGTAATCGTGCGTATCCAATTTCTTTTTGTTAAGAGGAAGGAGATACGGTGAAGGTGGCATAGCAGGTGGCGAATTATTCTTTCTGACTGGTGCAAGGTCTCGAAGGAATTCAAAAGCAGACGCGCGGTCTTTGAATGCAGACATGGCCACCGTGGTTTCGTGACCTTCCGAAGTGGCCAAGTCGCTAGCCCGAGACTTGTGTTTCCGAATGGCGTTAAAGTAGGATTGCGCCTCATGGATAGCGCCGCCTTTGGCAAACACGCGAAGATAAGCCTCCAGATGTGCAACATCCGGCACGACGCCTTCATGCATCATACGAGAACGAAGGTATTTTGTCAACTGCATTGTAATGAAGCGGTCGTTGAGGAGTGCATGATAGGTCTCGGGGCGAAGCTTGAGTTGGCGACCTTCCATGACATTCAGAATCTGCACTACGATATTTGCAGACGCAGTTGAGCGTACTGAGTTGAATGAGAGAGCCTGCAAAAGTAGGTTGAACTGAAGAGAATCGTGCGAAAGTTCCATGGCAAGGAATGTGTTCACGACATGCTTGAGAGGTTGCAACAGGTTGAACTTGGCTAGGTGGAGGACCGCAAAGACAAGAAGGGTTCCTCTTAGGTCAAGAGGCAAAAGGTCCAGTTGCGCAAAGAGAAAATCCATCATTGGACCGTCTGCGTTGGCAGAGGAACGGACTTTGTAAATGACGATGTAAAAGATGAGCCAATGCGGGATAGGCTTGCTTTGTAAATTCTGGAGTGTTTCCAATGCAGAATCGATGTCACGTTGACTAGTTGTAGACTTCCATTGCGTGAGTTCATCCCGCAACACCCTCCTTTCGTGAAAGGGTGCAGCAGGCCCGAAAGCCGAGGGACGCGATGAGTTCGCTCTATTAATCAAGTCCCATAGGGGTTCATGGGTTTCCTTGCTAAGAATGGCAAGAAGGTTGGAGATCCTTGATCTAGTGAGAGCCCCGGAAAGACACGACGAAGAAGCATGGAAAGACCGCAGGTTGACTGTCCTCGAGCGAAAGACAGTATTGAACATATGACAATGACATCTAAAGCCATGTAGTGAGTATTTCAAATTCTAGGAGTTCTAGTATGCTCACCTGTGCCGCACGGCGCGTCAGCTTTGCAATGGAGACAGAGCGCTGTTTGGGAAAAAAATGGGAAAATTATTCAGGAAGCGTACAAGACAAACAGAGACAAGCAGAGTGGCTTTTTTACTTCAACTTGTTGGCGGCGCTCTTGAACCCCCCAACTCCCATGCCCCGCATTCTGTTCGTCAGTGGTTTCCACCCCTCAACTAGGGCTCGTGACCTAGCATACGAATTCGAACGGTCAGTGTGGTCTGTTGCAGGAGGTCGATGACGTGTTGACTCATGTCTCTTCTTCTGACCAGTTTTGGCCCGTTGGTTCGTTGCGACGTGCCCGCTCCGCGCAACCCGCACGCAAGCTCAAATCCGTAAGTGTCTATTCTGTTAAACCTCGTTTCTCCACCCCCAGTCGCATCTCGGATCGAATGAACGTCCTAAACGTGAAGCTACGCGACACGCGAGCCGCTTCGCCGCTTCTTCTACTTCGCTCGCGATCCTCCTCGTCGATAGTGCTTGCCGCAGTCCTATTCGATTTCCCACGTCTCGAGAGAACACAATCGCTCAACGAATCCTCGCAACTTCCTCGTAGCTATGCATTTGTGGAATTCCGCAGCAGTCGTGACGCTGAAGACGCCTATTATGATATGTGAGTGACCTGTGTAGCTCCCATACATTTTTTGAAAATGTGCCCACAGGCACGGCAGATACTTTGAAGGGTCCCGCCTGAGCATTCAGGTATGACAACATACATCTTCTCGTCGCATATAGTTAACGTGACATTAGTGGGCCAAAAATCCGCCGTCCTCTGTGTGGCGCTTCGACCGACGCTCCTCGCCTCCGCATCGCAGCAGCCGCGACCGCGACCGTGACCGCTCGCGTAGCCCGCCTCGCCGGCGGGAGAGGGACGATCGCGACGACAGGGACCGAGGCCGTGATCGAGACCGAGAGCGCGACCGTGAGAGGCGCAGGAGAAGCAGAACACCGGATAAGCGGAGGAGCCCGAGTCCCGAGCGTAGGCGGGACGACAGGGCCAAGACACCGCCTCCGGAGGAAAAGAAAGAGCAAGAGAAGGAGAGGGAGAGAGATCGGGCGCAGACACCTCCTTATGATCACTGAGTTCCATACCCGTCCGTTTCTGACAGCGTTTGTTTGCAGGTCGTGAGTTTGTGTTGAAAATACGGGTTGCTCCTAGTTTCTGTCCGTAGTAACTTGTCTGTCACATATGTCACATATTACGTTAGTCCATGGCCAACAGTGTGCCCACCGTCAATGACCTCAGGGTATGTCACCTGCTATCCGTCCCCCGCCCTTTTCCATGTCTCTTTCAGGTAAAATTATGCTATATCTGCCGCGAGGAGGAGCGGTATGATGGTAAGCGACCTGATCCAGAACGTTCCACATACTGACCTCGCTGCAGATGCAAAAACAACCGACCCCCCACGGGCCTGGACACACCCTTGCAATTGCACCCTTGTCGCACACGAACAATGCCTCTTGAAATGGATACAGACCTCGCAGGGCACATCTGTCAGAGCCGCTAATGCCCTCAAATGCCCGCAGTGCGGCGCCAAATACGAAGTACAAAGCCAGTATCCTGTTCTTCTCCGGTTCCTAGCCGCAGGGAACAAGGCACTACAGAAACTTGGCAGATTGTTTACGGTTTTTGGTGTCGCCACGTTCATCGGGGTAATTGGATCAGGTTCGTAATCTCACCACTCAGAGCGCAACCTTGTAACTGTACTTGTCTCTCGCAGGCATATACATTATATGCGCTGGATATGGAGCATGGGCACTGCGGAAGTTTATTGGTGACGAGTACGTAACATGTGTCGGCCCTCGTCCAATACTCACATGCACATTTCCTCAGGATGTTCGATATCCTTCTGAGCAACGACCCCGCCAACTGGCCCTGGACAGCCTACTTTAACCTCCCTCTCATTCCATTATCCCTCATCATCTCCCGTATGCAATCGAGTTTTACTATCCCTGCGATTATGCCCGTCCTCCTCGTATGGCCCGCCTCCTCCCCAGTTGGCCGTTGGGGAGACCTTCTACGCGAGTACTGGACCGATCCCAACAATGCCCGGCGCCTCACCCTCACAACTCTCCCACCCATGCGAGCATGGCCACCCTCACCTCTTGCATTCGGAGCATTCTTTGTGCCTCTCGCTAAAACGATATATAGGATACTGTATGCACGGTTGGCGTTTAGAGTGTTAGGCGCAAATGCGACTTCACTCATGTCAGAGGCAAGACAACCAAACGGTGCCCCAATTCGTGATGGCAACCATGTCAATGTCGCTATAGTCGGCGATGATCACGAGGGTGGCCGTGGCGAGAATGGCGAGGCCGAAAGACGGGAGGAAAATGCCAATCAGGGCCGACAGCAAGGACAAGGGAACGTGCAGCGGCGAGTGATATGGCAATGGAACGGACTAGCATTGAGGATTCGAGCGCATTTGAGAGACGTGCCGGAGCCACGGCCACAGCGGCAGCCTCGCCCTCGCCAGAATCGAGGAAATGGTCAAATTGGAGATGCAAATGCAAGAGAAAGGCGACAGGAGGTAGTTGGGGAGGCGAGGAACAATGACAACGAGGCTAATAACCAACCCGAAAACCCTGAAGCAAATGCAGACGCAGACGGAAATCCAGTAGAGGACGTTGTCCAAGCAGCGGAACAGCAAATTGAAGTCAATACGACCTCTCTCGGACGGCAAATTGGAGGAGCATTGCTTATACCTGCCATCTCGAGTTGGATGGGATCCTTACTCCTTCGGCTGTCGCGGCACTCGAACCTGTTGCGCAGGTTCTTGGGAATCAAGCTGTCGGCTTTGTCGAAACTTGACGGAAGAATCACGTGGGGAGCCCGAGCGACTGAAAATGGCTTTCCACGTGGGTTGCTGCTCTTTCCTCTCCCGCCACTGGGACCCTGGTCATATGGCGGATGGGAAAGACTGAGTACAGGCGAAAGTATTGCGTTGGGCCTGAAACTCGGCATGAATGCTATGTGGGGCGGAACGAGGACATGGGCAGAGTCGGATCCCGTATGGTGGCGGAATTCGGTTGGGCTGGGCCTGTTTGTGGTGGTATGTTCATCCAGTTTGAGAGAACTGTTGATATTTATGACCTCTTCTAGGCGAAAGATTTCTGCAGCTGCTTCACCTTTGGTTGACGAAGCGTGAGTTGGAGACGCGCCGTGTGAAGAACAAGGACTTTTCGGGAGTGGATTTGAATGAGCTGGATCTGATTCCAACGTGGGTACGTCATGATTAGGATTAGGGCATAGGGAATATAGTTTCAGCTACCGTTGTGTCACGACGTGCGGCCCATCCAGGACGAACGCTTGCATCGAGATTTTAAACTCCAAGCAGCCATTATACACAACTCTCACACTGGAAGATACCCAATGTTTTTGTATTATTTATGTGATTGGGTTATATGCGAGGTCCCCGTTTTCAGGAACAAGATGAATCCCGCGGGGCCCAGCGTTTCCTGCGCGAAAACTTGTGAATATGGCTTTGTGTAAATCGCGCCCACAACGATGCAGTTCACTGGTATCGGAGCCAAATCAACCGCTAGAGCGTGAGTCATAGCCTCGACTGCTCCGCTCACGGATGCTGTCACCGCCCATCCCTTGGCTGCATGCACTGCGCTGCATATTTGGCGATCATGAGCGCTCCGAGTATGCGGACATTTCCCGAGCTCTGGATCTGCTCCACCGTCGCGGTTTGAACGGTGGGCAGCTTCACTGCGTCCCCCGCTGTAAATACGATGTGGTCAAGGAGAGCAGGTTTTGACTGCTGTTCCGCTTCGACGGCGCCAACCGAGGTTGCCGTTCGGAGCAGGGTTAAAACATTCTCTTCTACTTTTTCTGGGTTACTGAGATCGCAGGTGTATCCGGTGATACGACGATGATCGGTTTTGCTCGGGACGGTGTCCCGGACGCGGGACAGAGCGCGCTCGAGTTTCTCTGGACTGGAACCGGATATGATGACATGGGCGTGTGGCAGACGCAACAGCGAAACTGATACCAGAGGTGCCACCGAGCACAAGTACGCGCGAATTGGATAACTTGGTCAAGCGTCGTGTACTAGGACTGGTCATTGTTTACTGTAGCACGTATTCTTTTCAGTCGCATTTCGTAGGGACGATGACGCACTCGCACGGCACGCGTACTTAGAGTGTGACTGTATGGGTAATCCAAGCGACCGCAACAGTCCTCATTGACGCGTTCGTTCTCCCTGTTTCGGGGTTAGTATGCCATTGAAAAGAACTACCGTGCCCATCTCCATAAGCACAGCTTAATTTATTTTTTTGTGGTGAATTTTCAATCTGAAATTTAGAAATAGAAATCTTCCCCTCCTGCTCAAGCGCTCAAGCGCTCATGGCCGCTGCCTGCCAATAACTTTCACGAAGATACAGTACTCATATTGAAACTCGGGATCCACTGGCGTTACAAAATGGAGTATACGCTCATATAACTGCAGTCATCCCAGCAGTGCACCCGGTGGGTTTAATTGCATTTGCATCTGAAATACCGGAATCAACCATACCATTCTCGAGAGCACTGACAGATGTGATGTACGTACTTGTCACCGCAGTGGCACGACCCATCGGCGTTTCGTGCGCAGGCGCAAGCATAGGAGACGGGAACATCGACGTTCTAAACAGTTGGTGAGCATAAATCATGGCAGATAGCACAGGGACTAACAGAGTGCATGATGATTCGATTGGTGGTGATGATAATGAGGTGATGATGAGGTGTCGAAGTCAAGGAAACTGGAGGTTAGCTTCCGACTCCTCGGGCTTTTATATCTTTCGCCCGATTTGAGGCATTTCTTGGAGCAAATAAGGGCGCAATGGGCTGACTAATGAATTAATCTTATTAACGTCTCCAGTAAATGCCTCACCATGCCGGAGCTTCTATTTTGGACATCGTGCATCATGAGCAACGCCTCAGTCAGCATAGGTTCAATCACCTATTTCAGCCACTGACATGTGTGTGAAGGGACCCGTAGTCGAACGTACGTGCCGTTCAAAATGTATGGCAAACAGAAAACGGCCAAGTTTTCCCCGATTCCTTAGAAGAGCTTCAGATTCGAGTCAATATCCTTAGATGCTATGTCAGAGCTATAGATTTACTCGTATTATGTCAATGTGTTGCAGTGACTCTATTGCTTGATGAGAAATTGCATTGAAATGAATGCGGCACTTTCAGAACCATGACTATGAAACGCTGACATGAACGCTGTCCTAATTTAAACCAGCACCAGTCCCGATATGGATATGAGGCATTTACTGGAGACGTCACGCGTCACGCGTTGATCGTCGAAATTAGTCAAGTTATGCACAAGCCTTCTGGACCAGAAGGTTCTGGATGCGCCCCCATTCGCTCCAATAAAATTGGGCGAAAGGTATAAAAGCCCGAGGAGCGGAAGCTAAGCTCCAGTTTCCTTGACTTCGACACCTCATCATCACCTTATTACCATCACCACCAATCGAATCATTATGCACTCGGTTAGTCCCTGTGCTATCTGCCATGATTTATGCTCACCAACTGTTTAGAACGTCGATGTTCCCGTCTCCTATGCTTGCGCCTGCGCACGAAACGCTGATGGGTCGTGCCACTGCGGTGACAAGTAAGTACATCACATCTGTCAGTGCTCTCGAGAATGGTATGGTTGATTCCGGTATTTCAGATGCAAATGCGATTAAACCCACCGGATGCACTGCTGGGATGACTGCAGTTATATGAGCGTATACTCCATTTTGTAACGCCAGTGGATCCCGAGTTTCAATATGAGTACTGTATCTTCGTGAAAGTTATTGGCAGGCAGCGGCCATGAGCGCTTGAGCAGGAGGGGAAGATTGAAACAGGGAGAACGAACGCGTCAATTCGGACTGTTGCGGTGGCTCGGATTACTCATACTCTAGGTAGTGCGCATGCCGCGAGCGCGTCTGCCACGCTCGAGCAAGGTATCCATGTCACCATATCCGGTTCCAGTCCACAGTGGCAGGCTCGAGCATGCCTCCGCTGGGATATCTTGCCGAGCGAAAATAATCATCGTCACACGTTGTTACAAACATGGAGCAGTTTCAAGGCAAAGTCAGAGGCAGCCAATATCAGTCGTAGAGTTCAGGGCATGGTTGTAATTGGCAGAACGTCGTATTGAACTTTTTTCATCCTCATATAGCCTAGAAATACAACCCGCTTCGTCGTCAAACAATATGCTGCATAGCCGCACGTCCAAACGGCGAGTGAAGGCCAGAGTAGAACAGCCGAATGACAATGTAAGCTCTTTTCTTATCGTGACCTTGACGTAATGACTGGGAGTTTCCTCGGGGCGTTTGCCTAGCTTGGCCTCTGCCGCGTCAGCACAGGTTTAGCTGCATCGATTTCTTCATCCAATGGTTTGGTCACGGTTGAATCCCATCCACGTTCTCTAGAGATGGGAGAAACGCCAGAAAAACTCAGCAAATGACTTGACTTTGAGGGGAATTTTCGGCGCACATAGTCTTAGGATCATCGTCATCGAATGGATCGAGGCAATGCCCACATTTGAATTCTCCAATCAGTTCGACGTTATGTAACTGATACGTCCCCTGCATTTTAAGGGGCTGTACACATCGGGTTTGATGCAATTTGATGCCTCTTCCACATAGCTGCGCTAAATCTGAGCTATGTACGTCCGACTTATTGTTGCATCCACTCAATCTGGGAATCCTGTTAAAGGGAGCAAAATATTTGTAGACTCCACCACACACACCAATTGCGGGTACATATCCTTCTCGTCTGTCATTTGCATGAATCGGGCCTCAAGATCTTGAGCCTCCTTTGCATCGAAGCCTAAAAACCTTCCCAAGCTCAACGTTCCGTTGGAAAACACGTGGCCTGTTTGTGTGATACTGGCGCGTCCTTGACTTGCGGAGACGCGCCACTCGGACGTGAGGGCGTACGTGGACCTAAGTCATTGATCAGGAATGTTAATGACGGAAAAAATGTGACGATACCATCGTTGGTACGCATCGACTTGCGAAGACGTCGAGTCAAACAGGGGCAAATCTGAGTATAATATAAATGGTTTAAATCTCGATTTCAGATGAAAGAGGATTGTACATACGACGCTTTGCGGTTTCGGAGAGTGGCAACTCAATGAATATAAGACGAGCATGATGTGGCCAGTTTCACAAGAACAAATGGAGGACTAGTGCCCGTTCATCATGATCAGAGGCAATTACGAGTTCTAACGCGCAGAAGTACGCGTCTGAAAGGTGGTATGAATGTGGCAAGCTGAGTGACTCTTCCAGTAAGAGCATCGCCCTGTCCGGCATCTTACGCATACGACTAGTCCCCATCATAGTTTGAAGAGCATCAAGTTTACCGGTTCAATGCTGTTAACACTACCAGCTATACCGAGCGTTAGATAGCTTGAGGTCGTTTTTCAATTTTCATGGTACGCGCAAGAAAGTCTGCTGTAAGTACTAATGATGGCATTCCAGATGCCATCATGTGCGACCCGACCCTGATTAGTCGCTGCGAAGAGTCAGAAGGAGTCAAGAAAAACGACCCTGGTGGGGATGCTATACAACCGCTTTTAAAGTTATGGCGGTATTGAGAAACAGGCAATCTCATGCTCCTGTTGTATTTATCAAGCCACCAGTCTCAGAATTCGCAAAGCGATGGTATCATGATCGTGACATGCTCCTTCATGAACATTCTAATTATGAGACTTAGGTCTGTACGCGACTCCAGTCACACCTTCGCAAGTCAAGCAAACGCCATTATCGCAACAGTACAAGGATTATGGGTATACTTCGAAGGGGGCCAATTCAGGAAGGTAGCGAGGGGATACGTTGTCGGTCCTATGCCCGTTGCGAGGTTCTTGGAAGAATACGTTCCGAAAACGACAAGGCCTTTAAACAAATTCGATGCAAAGATGGCTGGAAAACTTCAGACCAAACTTAAGAAAGAGCATGATAGGGATATGCATGTGCCATGGGTTGTATGACTTTGTACCTTTGGTTCCTTTGCTTGCTTTAACGGCTTCCTCAGGTCGACTGGATGCAAAAATACGTCGGAGAATACCATCTTGCCGACGTATATCACGATATACTCCGATACCGTCCAAGGTCGCCATACTCTCAGCCTGATGACGTCTTACGCCATAAGCCACATGAGCATGCAATGTCGCACTCATGTGTTTCAATTCTTGATCGTCAAAGACTATGCGAGGCTCTTACGCTGGGATAGAGCCGGCGTTGTCGTAACAGCCAAAATCCCTAAAAAACAAATCGTTTGCCGAGTTCTTATGGCGCTTCGCCCACCTTGGGCCCGATGGTCGTGGATGGGACACAGCCATGAGCAAGCCGTCGAAGACAGAACTTGAAGAAGCTCGACCTGAACTGGACAAGGCCTTGATGAAGTTGGGTGAAAACCCCGAGAAAACTCCTAATCACTACGCCAAGATCTCCCTTGATGAAGGGAAGGCTTACATAGTCCATCAACTATTTCATCCTAATCCTCAATCACCGTTTGGACGTGGAACTCGCGGTTATGCAGCATACTGTTTGAGGACGAAGCGAGTTGTATTTCTAAAATCGACGTGGCGGGATGTCTGCAGGAAAGCGGAACACGAAATATACGAGGCATTATATAAAGCAGGAGTCCCTCACATCCCCACTGTCGTTGATTTCTGGAAGGTGAATTTGCCTGGACATGTGACTCGGGCACAGGAAGCAGCGGACCTCGAGCAGAAGACGGAGGGCGGCGAGTCTCTGCGGACACTAGAGCATTATATCCTCGTCCTTCAAGAGTTATGTCGTGACGTGACGAGATTCAAGTCGCCCAAAGAACTCCTGACCGTGCTGAGCGATGCTGCAGAAGGTACATTTTATTGATATGTGATTATGCCTGCTGACTTTGGGGACGTAGCACATGAACAAGCTGATGAAAAAGCGAATATACTACATCGAGATATCAGCGTTGGAAACATTCTCATCACGGATGAAGGTGGTGGTCTTCTGATTAATTGGGACTTGGCGAAAGACCGTAATGACGCGGCACAAGAAGAATCGGAAGGAGTCGTTGTATGTCATTGAACTCAGTCTGTGCCTGTCTGATTATTATCCAACTGCAGGGTACATTTCAATTCATGGCAGCTCGTTTCACTTTTCCCGTTTATCACCTGGAATCTGAGCCTCACAACCAACTGCATGACATAGAGTCGATGTTCCACGTCTTACAGTGGACCATACTGCACTGGGCGAATCACGAGTCATGCGATGTTGAAGCTTATCTGATATCTTGATCAGGCTATACCAAAGGCAGATGAAATGCTGTTGTGTGGTAGTCAGTACACGAGGATTCTCTACGATTTGCATTTGGAACCATCATTCCACCTCCATCCCTTGTTGATAAACCTTCTCAAAGAGATCAGAAAAACTATAGTCACGCGGTACCTGAGCCCCAAAGACCTGAAGAAGGCAAGCATGAAATATGAATCACGGTTGGAAAAGATTCCACTTTTGAAAAAACACTTGGAGAGCGCCGGAATAACCGCCGAGACTTCTTACCTCGAACAAATTCCCGAACGGCTCGTTTACAGACCCAAGTTGGATAAGAGGGGTTGGCTCGTGACAGCCCTGCGAAGCGCCGCAAACGACCCGCAATGCCCAACGAATGACCCGAGTGAAGCTCAAATTACTTCCGAAAAGTAATCGAAGTTGCAAATGGATTCCTCTGTGCCAGAGTATTGTTCTCCTAGCGACGAGCCTCCGCAGAAGATTCGAAAGGTAAATGAAGGTTCAAAGTACCTACAAGTTGAAGCAGTGGAAATGAATGATGCAAGTAAAGACGATGGCGAAGGATCAAGCAGTGGAACGAAACGAAAGACTTCAAAGAGCTAAACCAGAAGCCGTTAGGTGTCCATGTGACGACATGAAATGTCTGTCTACTCATGAATGAATATATTTTTCCCATCGTTGATTTTCATAATAAGTTCCTGCCCAGTGATAGACTCTTGAAGCTTGAAGCTTGAAGCCTAGGCCCTACCCCAGGTCTGCGGCTAGCGTTTGGGTAAGTAGTTGGTCGTTGTCTGCGACCGCGACCGCGTCTGAGTTCGTTCCCGTCCTACACCATGCTAGTCGTTATTTGAGTGAATCAAAGCCAGATACAGGGTTTCTCTATTTCCGAGATTCCTACACGCATAATTTTTGCTGAATGTCCCCTCCTCTTGATACCAGTGCCAACTTACTACAAGCACGCACCATATTTTCACGGCAACTACACTGCACGATCATGGTAGCGTTCGCCCTGGACGCGGAGTCAACGTCTATGCACACATGCTTCGTGCCGTTGACCCCTCTGCCAGGTTTCTTCGGTCTTCTGAACACTCGATGACGCAGACAATGCCATGATAAACGCACAGCACATAAATTTCGCACACATGTCATAGAGACGCACGTCGTCCTTTTTGTAACATCTTTCAAGCGAAAACGATTTACGGTCGTAAGGGAAAGTCAGAGACAGCCCATTCGACAAGAAAGGTATGATACGGTCTATGTTTTCAGCACACAGCAATATGCGTCCTGTGTTTTTGGAACAAAGTTTTTGGCTGAATAGTCTGCCATGAATGAGCAATGATTTTTACAGCGTTCTCGTTGGTAACCTCAGTATTAACGTCGACAAAGCATCGTTTACCAAAAATCCATTATCGACATTGAGAAATAATCTGGGTTCGTTGTGTTCATTCATAGGTAGATAAAACGACTACATTATCGCAAGTCCGTCCATCGTGATCAGGCGCGCCTGGCGACCTCAGTTGGTATTCTTCTTCCGCTTTCTATTGGTACTCTTCCTTCGCTTGGGTCGACTGCTTGGTCCTTCGTCATTGCTTTCACTTGCATCGTCATCCGCCACGGCGAGACTGTCACTAACAGATGCGGTGAAATCGTCAATATCTGCCTCAGTGAAATTACTATTGGCCTTCGTTTTTGCTGCTCTGGCGGGGTTCCGCTGACCGTCATTACCCTTTTGGACCTTGCGTGGAGGCCTTTCGCTAGAGCAACGATACTCCGGCCCAGTAGGATTTATCTCCGACTTGATCCCCTTTAAAATAGTTTGGGGTGCACTCTTGTCCGTCGTTGGGCATGCCAGGTCGTTTGCAGCCGCTCGCAGGGCTTTTGTGAGCCAATCTCTCGTGTTCAACATGGCTTTGAGGCGATGATGGTGTGGTGATTGTTCGGGGTTCGACATGGTTGTTGGCGCCCCAAGTATTGTTATCATAGATTCACTTTCCAAGCCCCGTTTGTTTGAATCAACGTAGCGCGTAGCTATGATACTCCTGATGACACTCAGAATATCTTTTAACAAGGGATGGAGGTGGGGAAATTCGTCCCAATCAAAATCGGAGACAATTCTCGTTTGACGACCAATACAAATTGGCAGGTCAGCTGTCCTTGGTTCTGCTTGATCAAAATACAGTTTCAGATAGGTTTGAAGGGTCGTGCTACTCAATCCATGATTGACGTAACGCAGTATGATCCATTGCAGCACATGGAACATTGACTCTATGTCATCCAGCCGGTTGTGAGGCTCAGAGTTCAGGTGACGAACACGATTGACAAAACGAGCTGCCATGAATTGATAGGTACCCTGAAATCCAATAATAATCGGACAAATAATAACATTGGGCTCAATCACATACGGTTCGTTCGGGTTGTTGATCTCCTTGTACATGTGTCGTTTCACTCCGATCCTTTGCCAGGTCCCAATCGATCAGGAGGCCACGACCCTCATCCGTGATAAGAATGTTTCCAGGACTGATATCTCGGTGCAGTATTTTTGCCTTGTCGTCCGCTTGTTCATGGGCTGCATCCTAATATCAGCAAGCATGGCCACAGGTGAGTGAAAGCGTACCTTCTGCAGCATCGCTTAATGCTGTTAATAGCTCCTTGGATGACTTGAAAGTCGTCACGTCACAACCTAACTCGTTAAGGACGAGAATGTAATGCCTCAACTTCCGCAGACGCTTGCGTTTGGTATCCTCCTTCATCCACTGGGCCGCATCCTGCGTCTGAGTCACATGCGTTCCTTGTAAATCCGCGTCCTCCCAAGACTCAACGACGGTAGGAATATGGCGGACCCCTGCGTCATGTAGCTTCTTTAACGTTTTGTGCTCTGGAATCCTCCCACTGCCGTCAACTCGCCAGGTCGACTTTAGGAACACGACTTTCCTGTCCTTCAAAGAGTATGCTGCGTAGCCGCGCGTTCCGCGTCCAAATGGCGAGTGAAGGCCAGAGTAGAACAATCGATGGACAATGTAGGCGCTCTCCCCAAAGAAGATCTTGGCGTAGGAACTCCGGCTTTCATTAGGTCTTTTGCGCAATTTGGCCTCAGCCGCATCCAGTGCAGGTTTAGCTCGATCGACTTCTTCTTTCAATGGTTTGATCATGGTTGAGTCCCACCCACGTTCTTTAGATCCAAGGTGCGCAAAACGCCAGAAGAATTCGGCGAATGACTTGTCTTCGAGAGGAATTTTCGCCGTCACGACAACACCAGATCTATCCCAACGTAAGAGCCTCGCATAGTTCTTGATAACTATAAATTGAAACACATGAGTCCGACATTGCATGCTCATGTGGCATGTTGCGTAAGATGTTATCTGGCCAAGAGTACTTGCACCATGTTGAGTGTCGCAGCACATCGACTCAGGATCGTCATCAACAAAGGGATCACAATCACGATTCGTTTTGAATTCTCCAACCAGTTCGATGTTTTGCCACTGATATTTGTTGTTATCATCTTTAAGAGAGTTCTGGTGAAGAACAACGTCAGGCCTGATGCCTCTTCCACACAGCTGTGCTATATCTGCTTTATGAACGTCTGCGAGATGGTATTTTCCAATATATTGTTCCATCCAAGGGATCTGGCAAAGCCGTTAAAGTGGTCGAGGGGATCGAAGATGAAGCACACAAACCCATGCTGGGTACATTTGATTTTCGTCCGTCATGGCTGCCAGGCTGTTCTGAAGCTCTTTGGCTTCCTCTGCATTGAAATGAAAAGGGCTTGTCGCTTCAGTTTCAGGCACATATTTTTCTAAGAACGTCTTGACGGGCATGGGACCGACAACATATCCATTCACTTCCTCCGCGAGCTTAACGTTCCGGTCAACTGCACTTGGAAAGCAGGTGGACGTGTAACGGTACGATCCAGCCTGTTTGTGCAATACTGGCGTGTCCTTCACTTTCGGGGGCCCGCCACTCGGTCGTGGAGGCGTCAGTGAGCCTGAGCCGTCATGATTAGGATATTAATGGATAGATGATGTTACAATACCATCGTTGGCAGGAAGTTGAGAGGAAGGTATATTCTCAGTGGCGGCTTGGGTAGGTGGTACAGACATCGGTTTGCGAAGACGGTGAATCGTGCTAGAGCAAATCTGAGTAGAATATAAGTAGTTTCAGTCATATCTCGATTTTGGATAAACGGGGATTATACATACGATGCTGTGTGCATTCGCAGAGTGACAGCTCAATGAGTATAACACGAGCATGATGTGGCCAGTTTCACAAGAACAAATGGGGACTAGAATGGCCAAATTAGCGATTGTTCATTGGGAAAACGATGGGATTACGAGTTCTGAGGACAGGAGTACGCGTTTTAGTGGCACGCGTCAGAATACAAGGGTGGTAACTTATGGTGGCGTTCCCACACAAGCCTCACCCTTTCTGACTGCAGCCCTGGTCGCCAGTTAAGCGAGAAGTCGAAGGACTGGTGCGATGACTGAAAGTCATATTATTACTTGAAGGTTTGAATATCGATTGACGCCCTTGCTCGGGGTGGTCAATGGGCGGTCATTGCACTAGATAACTCGGAGCGGGGCGCGAAAAAGACAGACGGCTAACAGAAGAACCTTGATCTTATGTGCACATTCGCGTAACGGCGCCTATCCAATATCGAGTAGGCATCAGGACCCCTGTTCAAATCTCATTCTCATCAGATTACACGACCTGTAAATCTGGCACATCTTGCGATCACGCCATCACGCTGAGTTGGCCATGAACTCGGAGATCTGCTTCGGTGGATTGCGCAAGAGTCACAGGACTCTTGGAACACAGGCAACGACCGTCCTCTCTACCTTGTCGAAGAAGCCACATCAACACGGTTAGATCTATATGCACTCAGGTACTGCTGATTTCATTTCCATTTCACGGTTCAAATATCCCAGAGCATCCACATGTTTTGACTTGGACGAAAGGCAACGTTTGCAACTTCATTGCGTTTAGGTTTGCCCATCTTCTCAAACGAGCCACGACAACACCACTTAGAGCAATACTAGTAAAAAAGACGTTGTCAACATTTAGAAAAGTAGTTCGGCCTCATCGTATAAGCAGACACAACGACTATATACTTCTATCCCTCAGGTGCCCACCTAGCGACGTTTGGTGTTTCCTCGTCTTCTGTTAGTGCTCTGCCTCCGTTGGGGTTGACTACTTGATCCTTCCCCAGCGTCATTTTGAACATGGGCCGTTGCAGTCATCTTGCCGACAACTTTCGCCTCGACACCATCCTGTTGTATCCTCCGTTTCTTTTGTGGAGGCTCTCCATAAGAGCAACGACATTCCAGGACAGATGGAATTATCTTCGATACTTGTCCTTTCTCAGAAATAATCTGAGGGCTACTCGCATCTGTCGTCGGGCACGCCGGGTCGTTTGCAGTGTCTCGTAAAGCTGTCGCGAGCCAGCCCTTCGTACCGAGCTTGTCTCTATCTTCAAGCTCTACAAACAGTGCTTCGGGGCCACATTTTGTCATCCCTTCTCTGACGTGATCTGGAATCGCTTTCCACATTGATTCATAACGCATTATCGTTCCAGGTTCAATGTAGCGCGTAGCTATGATCCTTCTGATCTCTTTGAGAAGGTCCCTTAACAAGGGATGGAGGCGATGCAATCGGCTCCAACTCAGATCATTTTGGATCCTAGTGAGCCGGCTGGAACAACTAGGCACTGTGCCTGACCTCGGTACACCCTGATCAAAGTATTCTTGCAGAACGACTCCAAGGGCTTTGGGGGGCATTCCGTGATCGACATAGCGCAGTATGATCCATTGTAGGACATGGAACATCGACTCTATGTCATCCAGCCGGTTATGAGGTTCGGAGTCCAAGTGGGGATTTTCAGTGACGAAACGAGCTGCCATGAATTGATAGGTGCCCTGCAATTGCCAATAATCAGAAAAGCAATGGACGTTAGCCTTAATTACATACAGTTCGTTCAGGTTGCAGTTCTCCTTGCAGTTCTCCTGTCACGTCGTCGCGGTCCTTCGCCAGATCCCAATCAATCAGGAGGCCACGACCCTCATCCGTAATGATAATGTTTCCGGAACTAATGTCTCGATGCAATATATTCGCATTTCCATCTGCTTGTTCGTGTGCTGCATTCGAGTTCTAAGTCAACAGTCGTAATGAGTCACAGGTAAACGCACCTTCCGCAGCATCGCCGAGTGCTATCAATAGCTCTTTGGATGACCTGAATGTCGTCAACTCACGACCCAACTCGTTAAGGACGAGGAAGTAGTGCTTCAATGTCCGCAAATGCTTGAGATCTTCCTTCCTCCACTCGGAAAATTCGGCTGCCTTCTGCGTCTGAGTCTCATGTCCTGGTAAATCCACGTCCCAATAGTCAAAAACTGTCGGAATATGCTGTACTCCCGATTTTCGTAACTTCTCTAACGTTTCATGTTCTAGTTTCCTACCATCGACTCGCCATGTCGATTTTAGGAATACAACTTTCTTCTCTTCCAAAGAGTACGCTGCATAGCCGCGAGTTGCACGCCCAAACGGTGAGTGAAGGCCAGAGTAAAACAGTCGATGGACAATGTAAGCTCTTTTCTTATCGCCTCCAAGGGTAACCTTGACGTAATGACTGGGAGTTTCCTCTGGACTTTTGCCCAACTTGGACTCCGCCGCGTCCAGCGCAGGTTTAGCTTCATCCATTTCTTCATCCAATGGGTTGCTCATGGTCGAATCCCATCCACGTTCTTCATGCCCGAGGTGGGAGAAGCGCCAGAAGAATTCTGCAAATAGACTGTCTTTGAGATCGATTTTCTTCGTAACGATGACCCCAGATCTGTCCCAACGTAAGAGCCTCGCATAGCCCTTGATGACCAAAAATTGGAAAACATGAGTACGACACTGCATACCCATGTGGCATGTTGCATAAGACGCTAATTGACCGAGAGTATCTCGACCTCTTTCATTATCGGAGCATAGGGTCTTGGGATTATTGTCAACAAATGGATCGTAGCTTTGATCGCATTTGAATTCTCCAATGAGTTCGACGTTGTGCAACTGATGTGTCCCGCCAGTTTGTTTAGTCTCAAGGGACTCCTTGCGAAGAACCATGTCGGGTCTGATGCCTCTTCCACAAAGCTGCGCTAAGTCTGCGCCATGCACGTCGGCGAACTGGTATTTATCGACATATTTCTGCATCCAACCAATCTGAGAAAGGTGTTAAAGCGAGTGAAGGGATCGACGATACGAGGCATACACACCCACTGCGAATACATAGGCTTCTCTTTTGTCATTCCTGCGAATTGCTTCCGAACAGTTTGAGCCTCCTTTGCACGGAAGTTAAAACGCTTCTTCGGTTTAGGAACATATTTTTCCAAGAACGTCTGGACGGGCATGGGGCCGACAACATAACCGTTTACTTCCTTCCTGAGCTCAACGTTCCGGTCGGACGCAGCAGGGAAACAGGTGGACGCATAAGGGTATGACCCGGCCTGTTTGTGTGATACTGGTGTGTCCTTGACTTGCTGAAACGCGTCCCTCCTCCGCGGAGGCGTCCGTGGACCTGTGCCATCATGGTTAGGAACGTCTTAGAAGAACGGATACTACGATACCGTTGTTGGCACGACATCGAGCATAAAGCTCATTTTTAGTGGCGGTTCGAGTAGGACGTGCAGGCATCGATTTGCAAGGGCGGCGATTAGAGCTGGAGCAAACCTGGGTGGAATATAAGTGGTTTCCATCATATCTCGATTTCAGATAAACGAGGATTGTACATATGGATCCGCCAAGTGGCAACTCAAAGAGTATAAGACGATCATGATGTGGCCAGTTTCACAAGAACAAATGGGGACTAGATGAGCCTAATTAGTGCCCGTCCATCAGGAGAAATGAAAGAACTTACACGTTCAGACGCGCAGAAGAACGCGTTTTAGTGGCGCGTGCAATGGTAATGTGGTTACGTTCCCACACAAGCCTCGCCCTTTTTGAACCGCGACCCTGTCCAGCTTTTAGGTCGTGGCCAATCAAACGAAAGGTGCCCCAGATGTGAAAGACGTGGCTGAAATAGAGACATCAAGCATGCAGAAGGAATTTGAGCTCAAATTATTGGCGCGTACTTCGACGTATCTCACGCCGTCCTGCTTAGCGATCAGGCCTTCAGGGCGCAAATCCAAATATCATCACGCCATCCTGGTGATACTTGGCCACCATGGATGCGCGCGGGTCTGCACTGGCGACTCCTTTAGAAATCGGAGAGACAGAGGGGTCACTCGAGCCTCAATTTCAAAGATGGACAGCGAGCCGTTGCCCCCTCGCTGGGCGCTGAGCTTTAGAAGGCTACGATTTATCACTGGCAAAGCATGCGACGACACTACATGCCTTCAGCAGATGACATAACCCACTTCTTCCCGAAAGGAGACAGCAACCTCAATAAGTTTCGCGTTGGTCATGCGGAGTCACATTGTGTGCAGGCGCAAACGTTATAATCTTCTCGTTTCGTTTCACCAAAAACGAAACAACTTCAAACGGCCCGACTGTTGGTGTCGGGTTTACAACCATTATACACATGCAGTCTTGATCGTATCGGCTTGCGGCCACGACAAATGTATTATTCGGAAAAAGAAATGCATGTTTAGTGAAAATCGTGGCTCAGGATTGTTGCGGCTGTATCGCAGCTCACTGAAGGTATCTACGGAATTATCTTGCCATTCTGAAATGTTGTCAACAGGAAATTGTCTGCGCGATCATGATTAATGAGAGAAACAAGTAACACAATCGAACAAAGTGGATAGGCCAAAGTCACGTTAAGCGCGACATTCATCGCCCCTTGTAGTAGCTCCACCGATTCAAGTTCATTGACCTTGATTGCTCTGCAGCACTTATCGCGAACGGCGGCATCCGGTCGGACTGATTCCCCTGAACACGGAAATGTTGATATCTGGATCTGGGCTGCTCCGCTATCAAGGCCATTATCTCGCGGATACTTTGGAGCAACAGTCGAGACAAAAGGCCTGATCTACACAGCAATAATATGGGTAACGGAGCACATATTAAAAGCGTTCACATTTACTTCACGAAGATAGAAAGCCAGTCACAACTATTGGAGAGGGCGAGAGAGCAGTACATTGAATCAAACTCTCTCCCTCGGGTTCCATCCTGCCTGCTCGTCGGTCCTCCACTATCCCCTCACCACAATATAGTAGAAGGCAGGTTTCTATTTACCTCCAACAGCATCCAACGAGATCTGGGAGGGCAACTAACGGAGGTCCGAGATGCTGATGCTCTGTGGAACATCGAGTTCAATTCGTTTGGCGTCCATCACCTTCCCGCGTCTCGAGATACTGATCCTGGTGCCTACAAGAAGATTAGAGTTTCTTATGATACAATATGTCTGAACATTCGCACCGATTTGGTGGCTTACTCCTTCAGCCGTAGCTACCCCACGTCACGGAAGAAATCGTCGATATGGTTACGGGAGGTCGCGATGCGTGTTCGAGCTATGCGGCATATGTTGCTCAGGATAAACTTGCAAAAAGCGATGTCCGCTCAAGCTTTGATCTTTGCTAATGGGCCACCTCCGCCATCCCTATTGCCAGGGATAAGGAGGGAGTGTCAGAAGATTCCAAATCCTTCGCCCATAAAGTAAGATCGCGATGCTCTGTAAATATGCCTTGTGATTGGATTGTCGACATCGTGTATGGACCGCGATATTTGCGCGAGTCATACGTGAGCATGGAATAATCTTCCCTACGTATCGGGCGACCACATCCTGCGCCATATGTGCGTAGCTGTGCGTTCTGCGTCCAAATGGCGGGTAGAGGCCGGAATCGGTCGACTTCTTCTTTGAATGGCTTGCTCACGGCTAAATACCACCTATGTACGTTTCTTTACTAGATCCAACGTGCGCGAAACGCCAGGATAATTTGGTAAATGATGTGTCTTGGAGAGGAATTATTGCCGTCACGATGAGATCTGCCCAAATTGATGGCCAAAAGATAAACACAAGGACGTTATGTCATTAACAACGTATGCAGGAAAATAACGCGCCGTCGCAGGGAAAGGTCAGCGATAGCCGATCAGCTACATGTCATAACATTCGTTTTATTGAACCGAAAAGATGCTATCAACATTGAGAAATACTTTGGGTTCGTGTGTTCATTAACTAGATGGAATGACTACATACGAGTATGCCTGGCGACCTCAGTTAGCATTCTTCTTCCGCTTTCTGTTGGTACTCTTCCTTCGCTTGGGTCGACTGCTTGACCCTTCGTCATTGCTTTCACTTGCGTCGTCATCCGTCATGGCGAGATTGTCATCAACCGATGCAGTAAAATCGTCAACATCTGCCTCGGTAAGATTACTTTTGCTCTTCATTTTGGCTGCTCTGGCGGGATTCCGGTGACCGGTATTACTCTTTTGAACTTTGCGTGGAGGCTTTTCGCTAGAGTAGTGATACTCTGGCCCAGTTGGATTTATCTCCGACTTTGTTCCCTTAAAAACAATCTGGGGTACGCTCTCGTCCGTCATCGGGCATGCCGGGTCGTCTGCAGCTCGTCGTAGGACTGTCGCTAGCCAGCCCCTCGAATCCAGCTTGCCTCTATCCTGAAGCTGTACGGGCATTTGTTGAAGTTTGTTGGGATCAATGTAGCGCGTGGCTATGATCTCTCTAATCCTATTGAGAATGTCTCTTAATAAGGGACGGAGGTTGCGGAAGTTTCTCCAATTGAAATCGTGTTCGACTCTCGTGAGCCGACCAGGACAATGAGGGAGGCCGCCTGGCATTGGCATAGCATGATCAAAATATTCTCTTAGATAGGATTCAAGAATTCCGCTATCCAATCCAAGATCGATGTAGCGCAGCATGATCCATTGTAGGACATGGAACATTGACTCTATATCATCCAGCCGGCTGTGAGGTTCAGAGTCCAAGTGAGAAATTTCAATAACAAAACGAGCCGCCATAAACTGATAGGTACCCTGCAGTCGTCCAATAATCAGAAAAGCAATGAATGGTAGGCTCAATTACATACAGTTCGCTCGGGTTGCGATTCTTCTTGTGCCATCTGTGCCGTTTCATTGCGATCCTTCGCCAGATCCCAGTCAATCAAGAGGCCACCACCATTATCCATGATGAGAATGTTTCCAGGACTGATGTCTCGATGCAATATATTTGCCTTCTCATCTGCTTGTTCATGCGCTGTACCCTTGAAGTCAGCACCGATAACCACATGAAAATGACAGCGGACCTTCTGCAGCATTGCTTAACGCTGTCAAAAGCTCTCTGGATGATTTAAACGTCGTCACGTCACGGCCTAACTCGTTAAGGACGAGGATGTAATGCCTCAACTTCCGCAAACGTTTGTGTTTGGTATCCTCCCTCATCCACTCGCCCGCATCCTGTGTCTGAGTCACATGCGTGCCTTGTAAATCCGTGTCCTCCCAAGACTCAATGACGGTAGGGATATGCTGGACCCCTGCGTCATGTAGCTTCTTTAACGTTTTATGCTCTGGAATCCTCCCACTGCCGTCAACTCGCCAGGTCGACTTTAGGAATACGACTTTCCTGTCCTTCAAAGAGTATGCTGCGTAGCCGCGTGTTCCGCGTCCAAACGGGGAGTGAAGGCCAGAGTAGAACAATCGATGGACAATGTAGGCGCTCTCCCCAAAGAAGATCTTGGCGTAGGAACTCCGGTTTTCATTAGGTCTTCTGCGCAATTTGGCCTCAGCCGTATCCAGTGCAGGTTTAGCTTGATCGACTTCTTCTTTCAATGGCTTGCTCACGGTTGAGTCCCACCCACGTTCTTTAGATCCAAGGTGCGCAAAACGCCAGAAGAATTCGGCGAATGACTTGTCTGCGAGAGGAATTTTCGCCGTCACGACAACACCAGATCTATCCCAACGTAAGAGCCTCGCATGGTTCTTGATGACTATAAATTGAAACACATGAGTCCGACATTGCATGCTCATGTGGCATGTTGCGTAAGACGTTATCTGGCCAAGAGTACTTGCACCATGTTGAGTGTCGGAGCACATCGACTCAGGATCGTCATCAACAAAGGGATCACATTCACGATTCGTTTTGAATTCTCCAACCAGTTCGATGTTATGCCACTGATATTCGTTGTTATCGTCTTTAAGGGAGTTCTGGTGAAGAACCACGTCGGGCCTGATGCCCCTTCCACACAGCTGTGCTATATCTGCTTTATGTACGTCCGCGAGATGGTATTTTCCAATATATTGTTCCATCCAAGCAATCTGGCAACGCCATTAAAGCGGCCAGAGGGATCGAAGATGAAAAGCACACAAACCCATGCTGGATACATATGATTTTCGTCTGTCATGACCGCCAGGCTGTTCTGAAGATCTCTGGCTTCCTCTGTATTGAAATGGAAAGGGCTTGTCGCTTTAGGTTCAGGCACATATTTTTCTAAGAACGTCTTGACGGGCATGGGACCGACAACATATCCATTCACTTCTTCTGCGAGCTTAGCATTCCTGTCAACCGCAGTGGGAAAACAGGTAGAGGTGTAACGGTATGATCCAGCCTGTTTGTGGGATACTGGTGTGTCCTTCACTTTCGGGGGTCCGCCACTCGGCCGTGGAGGCGTCAGTGGACCTGAGTCGTCATGATTGCATATCCATGGAGAAAGAATGTTACGATACCATCTTTGGCGGGAAGTTGAGAGAAAGACGCATTCTCAGTGGCGGCTTGGGTAGGAGGTACAGACATCGACTTGCAAAGACGGTGAACCGTGCTGGAGCAAATCTGAGTAGAATATAAGTAGTTTCAATCATATCTCGATTTTGGATAAACGGGGATTGTGCATACGATGCTGTGTGCATTCGCAGAGTGACAGCTCAATGAGTATAACACGAGCATGATGTGGCCAGTTTCACAAGAACAAATGGGGACTAGAATGGCCAAATTAGCGATTGTTCATTGGGAAAACGATGGGATTACGAGTTCTGAGGACAGGAGTACGCGTTTTAGTGGCACGCGTCAGAATACAAGGGTGGTAACTTATGGTGGCGTTCCCACACAAGCCTCACCCTTTCTGACTGCAGCCCTGGTCGCCAGTTAAGCGAGAAGTCGAAGGACTGGTGCGATGACTGAAAGTCATATTATTATTTGAAGGTTTGAATATCGATCAACGCCCTTGCTCGGGGTGGCCAATGGGCGGTCATTGCACTAGATAACTCGGAAGCGGGGCGCGAAAAAGACAGACGGCTAACAGAAGAACCTTGATCTTATCGTGCACATCGCGTAACGGCGCCTATCCAATATCGAGTAGGCATCAGGACCCTCATTCTCATCAGATTACACGACCTGTAAATCTGGCACATCTTGCGATCACGCCATCACACTGAGTTGGCCATGAACTCGGAGATCTGCTTCGGTGGATTGCGCAAGAGTCACAGGACTCTTGGAACACAGGCAACGACCGTCCTCTCTACCTTGTCGAAGAAGCCACATCAACACGGCTAGATCTATATGCACTCAGGTGCTGCTGATTTCATATCCATTTCACGGTTCAAATATCCCAGAGCATCCACATGTTTTGACTTGGACGAAAGGCAACGTTTGCAACTTCATTGTGTTTAGGTTTGCCCATCTTCTCAAACGAGCCACGACAACACCACTTAGAGCAATACTAAAACAATATCGGAGTGCCTATTCTACTTCGTCCTTTAATCGGATAATTGAGCCATGTCACACATGCCGACAAAAAAATATGTGAAAAAAAGACGTTGTCAACATTTAGAAAAGTAGTTCGGCCTCATCGTATAAGCAGACACAACGACGATATACTTCTATCCCTCAGGTGCTCACCTAGCGACGTTTGGTGTTTCCTCGTCTTCTGTTAGTGCTCTGTCTCCGTTGGGGTTGACTACTTGATCCTTCCCCAGCGTCATTTTGAACATGGGCCGTTGCAGTCGTCTTGCCAACAACTTTCGCCTCGACACCATCCTGTTGTGTCCTCCGTTTCTTTTGTGGGGGCTGTCCGTCAGAGCAACGGCATTCCAAAACAGATGGAGTTATCTTCAACACTTCTCCCTTCTCATAAATAATCTGAGGGCTACTCGCATCTCTCGTCGGGCATGCCGGGTCGTTTGCAGTGTTTCGTAAGGCTGTCACGAGCCAGCCCTTCGTATCCAGTTTGACTCTATCTTCAAGCTCTTCGGGGCCACATTTTGTCATTCCTTTTCTGACGTGATCTGGAATCGCTTTCCACATCAATTCATAACGTGTTATCGCCCTTTCCAGTTTGTCAGGTTCAATGTAGCGCGTAGCTATGATCCTTCTGATCTCTTTGAGAAGGTCCCTTAACAAGGGATGGAGGCGATGCAATCGGTTCCAAGTCAGATCATTTTGGATCCTAGTGAGCCGGCTGGAACAACTAGGCACTGTGCCTGACCTCGGTACACCCTGATCAAAGTATTCTTGCAAAACGACTCCAAGGGCTTTGGGGGGCATTCCGTGATCGACATAGCGCAGTATGATCCATTGTAGGACATGGAACATCGACTCTATGTCATCCAGCCGGTTATGAGGTTCGGAGTCCAAGTGGGGATTTTCAGTGACGAAACGAGCTGCCATGAATTGATAGGTGCCCTGCAATTGCCAATAATCAGAAAAGCAATGGACGTTAGCCTTAATTACATACAGTTCGTTCAGGTTGCGGTTCTCCTTGCAGTTCTTCTGTCACGTCGTCGCGGTCCTTCGCCAGATCCCAATCAATCAGGAGGCCACGACCCTCATCCGTAATGATAATGTTTCCGGAACTAATGTCTCGATGCAATATATTCGCATTTCCATCTGCTTGTTCGTGTGCTGCATTCGAGTTCTAAGTCAACAGTCGTAATGAGTCACAGGTAAACGCACCTTCCGCAGCATCGCCGAGTGCTATCAACAGCTCTTTGGATGACCTGAATGTCGTCAACTCACGACCCAACTCGTTAAGGACGAGGAAGTAGTGCTTCAATGTCCGCAAATGCTTGAGATCTTCCTTCCTCCACTCAGAAAATTCGGCTGCCTTCTGCGTCTGAGTCTCATGTCCTGGTAAATCCACGTCCCAATAGTCAAAAACTGTCGGAATATGCTGTACTCCCGATTTTCGTAACTTCTCTAACGTTTCATGTTCTAGTTTCCTACCATCGACTCGCCATGTCGATTTTAGGAATACAACTTTCTTCTCTTCCAAAGAGTATGCTGCATAGCCGCGAGTTGCACGTCCAAACGGTGAGTGAAGGCCAGAGTAAAACAGTCGATGGACAATGTAAGCTCTTTTCTTATCGTTTCCAAGGGTAACCTTGACATAATGACTGGGAGTTTCCTCTGGACTTTTGCCCAACTTGGACTCCGCCGCGTCCAGCGCAGGTTTAGCTTCATCCATTTCTTCATCCAAAGGGTTGCTCATGGTCGAATCCCATCCACGTTCTTCATGCTCGAGGTGGGAGAAGCGCCAAAAGAATTCTGCAAATAGACTGTCTTTGAGATCGATTTTCTTCGTAACGATGACCCCAGATCTATCCCAACGTAAGAGCCTCGCATAGCCTTTGATGACCAAGAATTGAAAAACATGAGTACGACACTGCATACCCATGTGGCATGTTGCGTAAGACGCTAATTGACCGAGAGTATCTCGACCTCTTTCATTGTCGGAGCACATTGTCTTGGGATTATTGTCAACAAATGGATCGTAGCTTTGATCGCATTTGAATTCTCCGATGAGTTCGACGTTATGCAACTGATGTGTCCCGCCAGTTTGTTTAGTCTCAAGGGACTCCTTGCGAAGAACCATGTCAGGTCTGATGCCTCTTCCACAAAGCTGCGCTAAGTCTGCGCCATGCACGTCGGCGAACTGGTATTTATCGACATATTTCTGCATCCAACCAATCTGAGAAAGGTGTTAAAGCGAGTGAAGGGATCGACGATACGAGGCATACACACCCATTGCGAATACATAGGCTTCTCTTTTGTCATTCCTGCGAATTGCTTACGAACAGTTTGAGCCTCCTTTGCACGGAAGTTAAATCGCTTCTTCGGTTTAGGAACATATTTTTCCAAGAACGTCTGGACGGGCATGGGGCCGACAACATAACCGTTTACTTCCTTCCTGAGCTCAACGTTCCGGTCGGACGCAGCAGGAAAACAGGTGGACGCATAAGGGTATGACCCGGCCTGTTTGTGTGATACTGGTGTGTCCTTGACTTGCTGAAACGCGTCCCTCCTCCGCGGAGGCGTCCGTGGACCTGTGTCATTATGGTTAGGAACGTCTCAGAAGAAGGGATACTACGATACCGTTGTTGGCACGACGTCGAGCGTAAAGCTCATTTTTAGTGGCGGTTCGAGTAGGACGTGCAGGCATCGGTTTGCAAGGGTGGCGAGTAGAGTTGGAGCAAATCTGGATGGAATATAAGTGGTTCCCATCATATCTCGATTTCAAAAAAACGAGGATTGTACATATGGATCCGCCAAGTGGCAGCTCAAAGAGTATAAGACGATCATGATGTGGCCAGTTTCACAAGAACAAATGGGGACTAGATGAGCCTAATTAGTGCCCGTCCATCAGGAGAAATGAAAGAACTTACACGTTCAGACGCGCAGAAGTACGCGTTTTAGTGGCGCGTGCAATGGTAATGTGGTCACGTTCCCACACAAGCCTCGCCCTTTTTGAACTGCGACCGTGTCCAGCTTTTAGGTCGTGGCCAATCAAACGAAAGTGCCGCAGGTGTGAAAGACGTGGCTGAAAGAAGACATCAAGCATAAATGTCGCCAGCAATCGGCAGAAGGACTTTGATTTCAAGTTGGTCATCGGTAATGTGAGTGCCATCTCACGCCGCTCAGGCTATAAGCGACCAGGGCACATCTTACATACTAGTTTACGCTTGGCCACCATGAGACGGTAATTTCTGCTTCTGTGGGGCAAATAGCTTGTCGCGGTTACGATTGCCCTGATTACGATTCGGCGTTCTAATTGACCGAGTCATGTCAAAAAGCACGACAATGTGGATCTAGCGACCAGCATTGGATGTGACACTATGATGAAGAAGCACTGATTTGTTGTCGTGAAACTGACGCATCGTGCTCGTGCGGTATACATTGTGCTGCCATTCTAAAACGTTTTATCCATATAAAATGAGTATGATAATCTCAATCCAAGTTCCCTATGTTAATGTTTTTCTTGAACAGCATTCTTTCCGTCGTCGTGGTGAATGGTCAGTAAAAATGGTGGACCAGCGATGGAATTGGAGCCACGCTTTTGGATTGGAACTCCCGACTTACCCAGGGCGTTTGCTCATCTCGCTCGACCTATGGCAGTCCAAGGCACTAGACGACCGCCGTGGCGGGCCGCCACATTTGGCTACTAGGTCATGCTTATCAAAATGCGTGCGGGTCTGCACTGGCGACTCCTTTGGAAGTCCGAAAAACCTCAAGCCTCAATGTCAAGGATGGTCAGCGAGCCGCTACCCCGTCGCTGAGCCCTAGCAGGCTACGATTTATCAAAGCTTGAGACGACAAGTCGGGAATTTCTCGCGGCTCACGAGAATGACTTTCAGCAGATTTCAGAACCTCTTCCCGAACGGAGACAGAAACCTCAATAAGTTTCGCGTTGGTAATCTCTTATTCATGCGGAGTCACCTTGTGTAGGTGCATACGTTATAAATCTTGTTTTTCTGCTCTCGTTCGTTATGGAAGCGGAAACGCAAGTAGCGTACCTTATTTCTAGGCTAGAAAGATGGAAACGTGAGGGAGGCAAAAGACTTACGAAGGCTACGCAAATGGATGCCTAGGA
The DNA here is from genome assembly GCA_020011035.1 of Amanita subjunquillea. NCBI lineage: Eukaryota > Fungi > Basidiomycota > Agaricomycetes > Agaricales > Amanitaceae > Amanita > Amanita subjunquillea. The sequence continues at coordinate 139 of JAEBUT010000041.1, read as the reverse complement.
ATTTCGAGACATAACCTGCGGCGGTGCCATATTCGGCACTGCAACTGCAACGGCGGGTGCAATGCGAATCACAATGACGAGTAGATTCCTTTTTGAATTCTTTTCCCTACATTGTACCATGGGCTTCAGTAAACGGCGC